>VZTA01012483.1:377464-426475 GCA_013398855.1 Mohoua ochrocephala | reverse complement strand
CCCCCCCGCACAGCTCCAGCAGCCTTCCTGCAAGCTGTTGCTTTAAACCTAGAGAAAAACGAGCAGCTGCAGCCTTTTGGGCTGATTTGGTAACAGCTGCTGCTTGCCAGTGTGCTCTCTCTCTCATCTTGCAAGTATTCCTTTCCTTTTTTCCCCCTTTGGGCTCCTTTCTTCTTTCGTTTTCATGCCTCCTGTGGTTTAAGAGAATTGCTCATGAGAAAAGTTTGGTGGAGGACCCAGAACCTTTCTTTCCAGCAACCACATGTGGCAGTGTGCTGGGAAACCTTCGTGAAGCCCTTCAGCCCTGTCAGATGGTAAAGATTCGTAAAGCACCAAATACCACTGTGCTTCTCTGCCTTATCTTCCTCCATCCTATGCATGCCATGGGGTCACACTGGTGTGAAGGTGGGCCCATGAGCAAAAACCTTCTTCCCTCTGAGCAACCTGGTCTAGTGGAAGCTGTCTCTGCCCATGGCAGGGGGATGGAACTAGATAATCTTAAGGGTCCCTTCCTTCAGTGATTTCTCTCCTCTTTCCTGGCAGCCCCATGTGCAGACAACCCCCAGCACAGCCATGCCAGTGCCAGCTCAGGGGAAATCTCTGCACTGGCATTCAGTAGTGCCTTTCCTTGCCAAGACCCAGAGTGTGCCAGTCACTGGTGGAAGCTAAGATTTGAAATGCTTTTCCTCTCTTTCTGCCAACACAGCATATGAGATGGTGGTACTCTTTGTGATATTTTAGTCGTTAACAAACATTATGTGTGTGCTGTAAGAAAAATCCTACAAGGAAATGAGACGGCGTGTAATGTATGCCTTCCTTTACACCACCTTTTAAATTATTTTTCTCTTTTTTTTTTTTTTTTTTAAGATGTCTGTGGAACTGGAGCGTAGCAGAGGAAGACAGGATGAGCTGAGAGGAACCAACTGAAAGGAAAATCTTCAAGTTTGTGGCTATCAGAGCAAAAGGCAAAAAGGTAGGATTGCATCCATGTGGCTGTTCCTCTTTCACCCACTCACATTGACTGCAATGGGACTGCTGGCTCTGTGCCCCTGCCTATTGGTCCCTCATTTTCTAAAGGTGGAAAGGGACATGACAAGGCTCCAGAAGTTCAGGGAGATGGAAGCCAGACCAAGGCAGACTTTAGCAGCCTTGTACTCCAAATGGTTGGGCTCCAGGCGAGGGCTTGTAGCGCTCTGCATGCGAGTCGGCCCTCTCCACCCCGGTGTCACTGTCTCTTTGAGACCAGCCCAACTTCACCACCAGCTCACACACAAATCCATGAAAAAGAGCAAATCCTGCATTTTTTTGCTGAAGCAGCTACCTGCTTAGTGTTCAAAACAGTGGCTTCATTTCCATAATGTTAGATGGCAGCATCATAACCTTTAACAGCGCATGAATCAAAAGTTGTCAGCTTTTCCTCTTCTGCCATGAGCCTTGTGATTCTTACCGTGTGCTTTATTTTCTTGTGGTTAGCCCAAGCTTGCTTGCAAATTTTTCCGGTTTAGAAATGTCAATCATTTCCTGTGCTCTTTAACAACAGAGGAATGCCAGCCAAGGCAGGCAGCCTCTCCACACAGCTCTTTGCCCGTACACACTGAGGTTGCTCTCGGTAAACAAGGTCACTGCCTCTCCCTGTCTTGAAGCAAGCTGCAACAAGACTCCGCTTTGTGCCCTTCTCCTGGCAGGAGTGGGGGATTGGGCAGCTAGAGGGGAAAACTGGCTTGAAAATGTCAAAAAACAAACCAATCCCAAAACCCAAGCAACCAAAAAGAACTCCACAACTTTTTTCACCAGTTGTTGAAAAAAAGTCTTATATATTTATGTGGAAATTTTCCTATTACTGTTATTATTTCAGCTTGTAGTTGGCCATGGGAACGTTTCCAAAGAAACCAGTACTCTGGGAAACCTTTTGTTTTCCAGAAAGGCTGTTATTCAAAAGCAATTAGCATAAAAACATTAAAATTGTCTAACTTCAGAGACAGGAGAACGGAGGAAGGAAATGTGAGAGTGTGTGTGAGTGCACGCAGGAGGGAATGCCGCGGTCTGGGGTAATGTAAGAGGCAGAAGGAGGAGACAAGAGCGCTTGGGTCAGCATGGGAGGGGTGCAATTGCCAAGGAGGGTTGGGATGGTGAGACCTCACAGCTGAGGGATGCAGGAGCTGGGAGGTCAGCTGGGGGCTGCTGGGGTCTTGGAGGGCAGCAGGAGGCAAGGAGAGGTTGTGGGGCCTGGGGCAGCAGGAGTCCCAGGAGTGAGGGTGGAGATGTCCAAGTGTTTCTCCATTCTTCAGGCCAGATATGAAATGTGTGTTATGTGTTTCGGCAGCTCTGAGCGCCTGTTGTCATGAGGGGCAGCTGTGGTTTTGAGACCAGGCCTGTGCTCGGCAGCTCAGGGCAGTGCTCCCAAATCCTCTTGCTTCCCACTGACAATGCTTGGTGAAGGCACTGGCAGCTGCAGCGGTGAGGGTTTTATTTTACATTTGTGCTGTGCAAGTTTTCTCCGCCATTCCTGCCGTGAGTTTTGAAGCAGCTGGCTGATTTCAGCCTCACTCGGGAGGGCAGAGGGTCACTAGGTATTAAAGCACTGTCTGCTCGTGTGGAAATGGAGTTCGATCAGAGGGAGTTTCCAGGTGCCCCAAGGCAGATCTCTCTGCCTTGTTCAAAAGAGCACAACTATTTTAAAGTGTGAACAGCACCATATGCAGCCTGAAGTGAGGTGTTTTCTCCAGCAAAGGGGGTGCCACAGCTATAAATGTACAGATTATCTTTTTAGGCCTTTTGACATTTCTATCCATTTTTTCTCCTCCTATGTTACCTCATCCCTGACCCTGCCCAGGTCCCTGTGTGTCACTCTGAGCCAGACAGAAATGTGGAGACCTCGGTCCTCCTCAAGGGGGACCCAGGGAACTTGGGAGTCAGCCAGAGGTAACACGTCAGGGAGGACAGCCGTGGAAAGGAGCAGTGGCCGTAAATATTGGGAAGTTGAGCTCTCTGTGAGTGGGAGAGATGAACTGGAGTTGCTGGGGTAGAAAGGAGGGATGCAGGAGTTGATTAAATATCCCAGACTAGTTAGGATTCTTGAGATCAGTGACACGCAGAAGAGCCTGCCTGTGTCCCAGAAGCACATTTGAAACAAATCCACAAATAAATAAAAGTCTGAAATGCAAAAGCTTGTTCTAAACTAGACAGCAGTCTCACACTCTAAAAAAACCCAGAGAAGTGGGGCAAAAAGCATTGCATAAAAAGGCAAAAGGCATGTGAACAACAGGGCCTGCAGAGCAAAAACTGCCTTCAAAAAAGGCTCAGGGCAGCATGTGGTGCCAGTGGAAGGAGAGGAGGCGTCTGGGACTGTCCTTTTCCTGCCACAGAGGGAGGCTTTGCAGGTTTTCAGGGCGGTGTTTCTGTGCTGGTGTTTTCCTGTAAGCCTTCCCTTCCATTCAAAGGGCAGAATAAACTTTTAATAGATCATTAGTAGATGGTACAACAGTGTCCCCCCACTTCCATCCTTCTGTCTGTTTCAAGATCAAATTTTAATTGAAACAAGATGTGGCAGACAGGATGAGTGTCTAGAAATAGGTTCCAAACTGTCACCTTAAGTGGAATGTATGTGACCCAGTTCAAAGAACAATATGAAGAAAGAAAAATTGTTAAACACATAGTCCCATTAGACGCAGGAAAGTCCCCTTGTAGATGGTTTTAATCTTTGGCAGGTACTTATTTAGGCTGGTTCCAGCAAATGATAACATATTTTCTGCTTTGGTGCCCAGTAAATGCATTTTGATAATAGATTCCATTCCTGCCACACATTGTATTGTCACTGAACTTATGGCACAGGTAATATGCATGCTCACTAGTTTCTCCTTCTTTCACAATTTTCAAAGAGTTTAATTTATGTACTCTATTACCTGATATGCAGAGGAGATTTTGTTTGGGTTTTTAACCAAATACTCATTTGACATATGTAATTTTTGATGATACAATATTCTAGGTTGACCAAATGATTTCTCTGAGAAAGCATTTAGAGCATTGTAGAGGTTGTGAAACCCATGTAGGGTGTTTAAACTTCCAGTTTCATTATATAACACAGTATTTAAGTCGTCTGAGCCCCCAGAAGATTACCTGTATAAGCAGCAAAGGCAGACAGGATTCAGCTTTTGTTATTCAATCTCTTTTCAACATATGAAATGCTTTTCCAACAGCTGGTTACGTAAAGCAAGGTTTATCGAGGTTATATTTTTCAGTACTTGACTCTCGGCACTGCATATTTCTCATTTGTTATTTGCCTCACTTTTTGAGGGCTTGTATGTATCATCCTTACAGCTGAAGTTCTGCAGCAGCCTGTACATTTTGAGGAAAATATTTATTTGAAGCATAAATATGTTTTCCACGACAAAAAATACAAAGCTAAGAGTGACTTATATTTTAAGTATGCTTATGCAAATTTAAATAAATGAAACATGGACTTTTAAACTTTATCCATATTCACTGAGCTTGATGCAATGTTACTGTAGATAGTCAGCACTCAGAGCCAGCTGCCATTTAAAGACCAGCAACAACAATGCTGTGTTTCTAGAAGTTTTATCAAAATGAACTGCTCCTTATCTGTTCTGTGAAGCTACGGAAAACTATCCTACACAACAGTGCTGGCTGCTCGCGTACACGCTGCAGAAACTTTCAAATCTTTTTATACCAGGCAACGTTCCGGTTGGAAAAAAAATCCTCACTGAAAGAGCAGTTAAGTATTGGAACAGGCTCCCCAGGGAAATGGTGGAGTCCCTGGAGGTATTCAAAACACAAGTAGATGTGGCACTTGGAGATGTAGTTTAATGGGCATGGTGGTGTTCAGTCGAAGGTTAGACTTGATGATCTTGGAGATCTTTTCCAGCATTAATGATTCCATGATTCTATGAAATTGCTTGAAAGCAAAGTAGTTGCTGCTTCAAGGTTAATAAACAACACATTCACCGGTCATAAATGCAGACTGCAGGCCTTAACAATCAAAATATAGGTGTCTTTTTGATTTGTTTTGATTTTGAACTTTTTGTTTCCTTTTTGTTAAATTGACTGGTAGATTTAGAAATAACACCCTGATGGAAGCTGTGAGTTTTACTATCCGAGGCAGTCTCTAGCAGGAGAAGTCACAGAGCTCGCATTACAAAATGAAATATAAAGTTGCCTCAAGCCACAGACAGCAAACAGTTTGTTTTGATAAGGTTTTTGGAACAGGCTGACAGTTCAGTTCATTGACTTTGCTCTTGCTCGAATTTGGGCATTAATCTTGTTATCTAATGGATACATCTTAGGATGTGTTTTAAAACTTGTTAGCCTGAATAGCAGGGTGTACAAAAGCAGGATGAAAGGATGAGTGGTAGAGGAGAAAGACAGGTCCTCTGCCTAAAAGCAGAGGTATGTCTCCTCTCCTTCAAGCATTAAATACACGTTCTTTAGCAGCAAAACACAGAAGACAGAAATCTCAGGAGACAACAGTCTGCCCCTGTTTGACTTTCTCACCAGTTTGGAGACTTCTCTCTGGGCACCACATCAAAGGGCCTCGATTGCTTCCATCTCATCGCGGGTCTTTGCGGTGGCAAAAAGTGAACGAGAGAACTTTGAGCTAGGTGAGGCCTCAAGCTCCCAGGAACCGAGAAGGCCCTCGGGCTCCTGGACCCTCTTACGCCCCTTACACACCTGAAGTGCTGTACTCAGCCAGCCCCACCATGATATAAAGCAGACAACCCCATTCACAGAACCAGTAAATAAGTAAAGTAGTATGAAGTATGTGCCACGTGAAAGTAAGCATCTCCGTGAACCTTCAAGTTGGCATTTATATTTCAAAGCAGTAAATTCACCTGTTTTTACCTTTTGCAATAAAAAACTCGAGGTATACATGTACCAGGCAGGCCTTGGAGTAGATGTCTTGAATAAAGCATCATCTCGGCAGGTGTATCTGCAAGCACAGAAGGAACGTGGGTATTTTCAAGTCTGAACTGCACATGTCCAGCATTATATGAGGTTCTTTCTTTTGCAAGAGGAGGGAAGACTGCTGAATTTTCTAAAATTGACTCTCTCCCTATACCTCCTTTCAATGCCTTTTAAAATTTTCCAGATAGTCCTGGCCTCTGTAATAATTTGGGTAGGGAATAGAAACCATATTGTTTAACACGGGTGACCAGCACACAGCATTTTTGAATCCTGAACAAAAATGCTTGGAGATATTGGTACCATTCAGCAACCCATAGGCAAAAAATGCTTTTATTGAACCTCTTCACCACATGTTTATAAGAAAAGACTGTAAAAAACCTTATCCATTTGTGGTCAGAAGTATCAAGTACAACAAACTACACTTACTGAATACTTCAGTTACTGTACTTGGCAGTGAATTTGCTTTAACTCCAGGAGAGCATTACAAATGAAATCTTTGGAAGAGATGTGAACCAATTGTGCAATAGTGGACTTTTTGTTCCTCATGCCATAGCCCTGCTTCCAGTCCCGGGTTCAGTGTGCCTACCAAGAAATACATTCTATTAAGAAAACAGAAAATTTGAGCCCTTCCTAACTACAGAAGCCAGCATAGCAGCTAAGCTATTTGGGATGAAACCACCGTGAGACAACTGCAGTTCCAGCAGGATTTGGCTCACGGATCATGCGGGAAGGCTTTCCCCTGCCAGACCAGGGATGAAAAAGAGACAGGGGGTGAGGGGGACACAAGTTCCAAGTTATGAATCACCCCTCCTGTTGGCCAAAGAGTCCGCAGACAGGAACAGGAGGGAAGCAACCACTGAGGCTGGGCTCTGCAGCCTTACTTTCCCTGGTGCCCACTTGGAAGAACCGTGCTTTGTTTCCCTTTCTGAAGTATGCCTCCTCAGACAGCATTTGCCATCATTAATTGGAGCATCTCCCTCCTGCATCCTAATCAAACAGTGCTGGCAAAGCAGAATCAGTATTATGAGCGATGTCTGACATGTGCTGCCCAATTCAAGCCGTGAATTGCTTGCCTCAGGCCCGGCAGGTAGGGGTCTCCGTTTAATTTTATTCAGAATAAAATTATTAACAGCAATGAAGCATGTGTGGACCATCCAGAAAAGGAAAGAGCCTCTATTGCTGAGTGAGAGCTTAACTCTCAGTTTCTGTTTTCCCTCAAATACATTTAAAACATTGATACTTTCTCCCACTGGAGGAAAATACCACCAGGTAAAAGATGGCAGCAAACACATTTAAACTGGTCTTACACCAAAAATCAAGAAGAGGTGAAAAACAGCTGAGAAAGAGGAGTTGAAAGTCAAAACTGCACACATCCAGAGGTGCCCCACATCTTAGCAAGTATATCTTTCAGTCAGGAATTCCTACGTCAGGGCACAGCTACCTGTTCAGATCCATGCCAGACCCAAATGTCCTGCAACAGGGGTCAGCAGGGAGTGGGATTTTGGCCAAGCCTGCAGTGGAAATGCATGTCAGCCACAAAGTGGCTTCCAAGCCTGGGTTGTAATTTCCCCCAAACGTAGTACAGAAATGAGATTTTGCTACAAAAAATGTTGTTGGGGGCCTGGGCTGATTTATCAAGAAATGCCAGGGAGCTGCACAGGTACTCACAGAGTGAACTTCACTAGAATTTAATTCCAGCACGGGGTCCGCTTTTCCCCGTTTCCTGATCCCTAGAGAAACAACTGGGGAAAGAAGGAGCCTTTGCAGCAAGTCTGCCCCTGTTCCGCAAGCGATGGAGGCACCTGTGTGTGTGTGTCACCGTGCCCGTGTCCAAACCAAACAGCTCGCTTCCTGGAGTCCCCGGCCGGAGGGGAATGTCGCGGTGCGTCACGCCTGGAGCGGAAAGCGGATGGTGCTGCGGGGAGCGCCCGCTGTGACCGGCGCGGCTGCGGCGCGGCTCCCGGGAGCTCAGCGCTGCAGAGGGCTCCGTCCTGTGCCCCCGGCCGGGGACAGGCACGGAAGCGGGGGAAGGGACGGTTTTCCCCGGAAACTTATCTGTCTGGCAGACAGCAAGCCCAGCATCCGTGTGCTCTGGGAGGTTCAGATAGACGTGTGACACCACTGAATCAGCCCCTGGGCTCCCCAGCTGCTTGGCTTGGGGTGGCTTTGGCGGATAGTCCCTGCGTGAGCGTGCTGGAAAAGTTAAAAGGGTATTTTCTCAGTTCTTCCCCCTTCCACACCCCCTGCCAAGGCAGCAAACCTCCGGTTCCTTTCTCAGAAACTAACTAAAGCTTTGCTCCACTAAAAGTTGGCCACCTTGAAGAAAAAAAAAAGAACATGTAAAATATGATGGTTAATATAACAAAATGGCTTTTCTCTAGAGAAATATGTTGCAGATCGGATGACAGTCGCCTTCCTTTCCTTTTTCTGTTTGTGTCCCTGTTAGCCTTGCACATACAGTTTTTGGGTGGTAGGGTTCCCACCACTGCAGTTTTAGGCAACCTCCATCACACAGTGCTGCGCTGGGGCTGGGCTAGGGCAGCAGGCAGCAGGCAGCAGGCCAGCTCTCTGGGATAGAAGCATTCCCCCTGCATGGAGAAGGAGTAGAGAGGGACAACATGCCTCTCTATTTTCTTGTCAGCACATAGCTGGTGATTTAGATAATGATAAGACGTACTGTAGAAGTGTGTACGTCTTTTAATCTAAGATCATCAGTACGCTGTGTGTGAAATATTGGCTTTAGTGAGCTACGCTGGCTCTGGATGGAAGGCAAAGGATTTTGCAGTGCTTCTGCCTAGCCTCAGTTCACCCAGCCTGGCTCCCTGCAGGATAACTTGTTTTAAGGTGGATTTATGAACAGAGATGCCACCCCCTTCTTGCAAAGCTCAGTAGCTTCTCGATTGCTTTCTAGCGTGAGAGTTCAGAAAAACATTCTTAAACCATGATGTCTCCAGAGGTTTGTGGTAAGAAAACAATGTTAATTTGCCCAGTCTAGAAGCAGAAAGATGAAAAAAGAGTAAAGTACACTCTGTTCCCAATACCTGAAATTAGTGTCTTTGTTGGAGATAAGTGCCATAAATGACTTTAACATTTTTGGGTTTTTCTCTCATTAATGGAACAGTGCTGTATTGCTGTCACGGCACTGCTGCACCACACAGCACAATCCACCTATTTATGCTTTTTAATGAGCAGTGACTCTACTGTAGCTATTGCAGTAGCTGTGCATCCATGCTTTATTGTCGTTTCCAAAGAAGAGTGTGTCATATCAGCTTCTAGAACAGTTCAAGACAGCTGCCTGTGTCATGGAAAAACAAGATTTGATTAACAGAGGATGTAGGAAGCCAAAGTAAATACTAGAAATGTGTAAAGCAATTATGGCCCTGTAGATTAGTACATGTGAAGGGATGTGTAAATATGAGTGCTTGACATGATTGATTCTTACATAGAAAGGGAAGTGATTGTATTATTATGTTTTCAGTTGGAAGTCCCTGCTGACAGTGTTTCAATGTCCCACTCAATTAAAAATCTCAAATACTGTGAAGAGTTGGGCCTGCATTCCCATCGTTCCTGAATTTCAAATATGGAAGGGCAAGTAACAAGACAGGAAATGCTAACCTCTGAAAACTGTGCCTGTCAGCAAAAAGCACTGGTGTGTACATGCAGCACCTCTTCGCTGAACCACATAACTCATGTTTAAAAAATATCCCACCATGAGAGGTAGATGTGATGGTAGCTGGGTGACAGGACCATCTAGAAGGCAGGAGGAGAGCTTTGTGAGCCTAGTAGCCTTGCAAAGCCTTTGAGACACTCTCACCTCTCTCACACATTGCAGACAAGCAGGCCAGAAGCTGCAAGTTATTTAAATCAGTCACTGAGACACATCCAGTTAGCTTGCTTATGAAGAGAGCATGAATTATGTTCTACTCTGTCATTTAAAAATAAATGTTTTACAGCACAGATCCTGTCATTATGTGTACATATTAAAAAGAAAGATTGTGTTTTGTTTTGGGTTTTTTAGTTTGCTTGGTTGGGGTTTTTTTGTTGTTGTTTTTTTTTACAGCAATTTCAAGACTTTCAGACTTGCTAAGAGGTAGGTCCAAGTTGTGGTTAAATCCTGCAGACGATAGTCTTGCTGATCTCAGGATTTTCCAAATATTAAAATACATGTCTGGATTTCTCCAAACCCCACAAAACTTCAAAAAACATTAGACCCATTTCACCTTTCCCCAGATAACCGAGATGGCCATAAACTGCTTGAGTGTCCTGGTCTTGGCAAGATTTCTTGTAATAGACAGTCTCTTGAACAGCTCTTAGTGGCTTATCAGCAATTTCAGGTATTATGTTTTAGCAAACAAAATCAAAGTTTATCCCCTAGCTTTTGCTTAAGTACAATAAATTATTTATAAGGTGCAACCCTATGTCATGCAGATGCTTTTTCCAGTCATGTTGTTTATGTAACAGGAACCATTAAAAATATCATGTGTGGGGGGGGGTTCTATATGGAGATGTGCATAAAGTTGTAGCCAAGAAAAATAAATCTCCCAGTAAACCCTGGCACTCTTGTGACGGTCATCGCCATGCCATCCCCAGCACTGCTTCCTACAGGAGCCTGAGGCCAAGGCTGGAGGTTGGTACCTGCCAGCTGCACGGCTCTGGATGTGGGCTGGTCGAGATGAGAATTAGTTTTAGCAGAATCAAATGGAAGGCCTTACCTAGAGATAAGCCTGAAGTGCTCATGCGCTATTAAGTTCCTGGCAAAATCTTTGCAATGCATATATTTACACTCAGGATTTGTACACACATTTACACTCGGGGTTTGTAGATATAGTTGCGGTGTGACAAATATCCCAAGCTGGCAGGAAAGAGACAGTAAAAGATCAGAATAAGTGCCCATGTGCCTTCCTGAGTGAAGTCTGGAGGGATTCAGAATGTGCGTGTGTCTTTTTTTTATTTCCTTAAGTTAGTTTAAGTTTCTCAAGTGGTAACTGCAAGCCTTGGGCAGCAGAAATACACTTGCTGAAGTATGCTTGTCCTGTATTAGGACAGCTGGCTGGCCCCATGGCAAGCCATTTTTTATTTTCAGGTGAAGCTTCTGGCTTTGGCCCACCCTGGCATTTTGTTTATCAAGTCTGTCGGCAACATGGGCCATTAGCTTTCCTCTTGTGGTTTCAGCTTTTCTTCTTGCTTTTCACTTGGGAGTTTTCTTCTTCTCGTGGTTCTTTTTCCAGCAAGCAGTTTCTGCAGATCTGTAGGTGAATTCTACTCATTCTGTATAAACACCTTCCTTTCATGAAATTGGTCATGTATTTTTCAGTCCTCATTCTTAAGATGAACATCACAGAGTTGTGGTGGTTTGCAAAGGGTTTTGGTTGCTTGCTTAATGGGTTTTTTGGAGCAGGGAGGGGAAGTGAGAGGTGGAGGGAATCACATCTCCCAGGGAAGGTGCTTTTACTAATTATGCCTTGGAGATTATTACTCCATGGCTCAGATATAATTAGTACTTGATCAAACTCATATGTGCTATTTAGGACAAAAGAAAGCCTCTCTTTCTGTATGACCCAAAAAGCCAGCTGTTACTTCAAATATTCATTAGCAGGGGTTCAGGAAACTGCATCTGTAATTCTTATGTGCCCTAACAGCCCCTGAACTCTTTCCCACAGCTGCCACGCCTGCAGCCCCCCTCTTACCAAAACTTTGCCACCCATAGCGATACCGAGGTGCAAAGGAGTATTTTTAGGACACCTCTTACTCCTGGATTCTGGTTGTCTTTTGAGAACTCCTTAGAAATGTGTGTCATAGGACAGGAATTTTAACCTTGTCCATGTCTCACTCAAGTTGGCAAAAGCTGAAGGCAGAGGGTAGTGCAGCCCAGATCACGAAGGTAAGGGGGACATGGCCCCAAAGGCAGAGAAGTTCTGGGGGAATTAATGGTCTGTCTGACCTTGATTATTTTCTTTAGTCCTCTAAAGCTGTTAGATGTAAAGATGTTTTCACCCCTTCAGATCCAGTGCTGGGAGCAATACTGAGTGCCTTCTGGTGACAAGAAGTGTGTGCTGTGTGAGCTGGTCAGATGATAAAGGTGTTGAGTCAAAATCCACCGAACTGGTAAGATTCATTCCCGAGTCTTCAGAGAGTTGCAGATCCCCAACAGGGATCTGAGCTGAGTTTAGACCATCTGTGCCCAAATATCTATTCCTCTGTGCTCACACAGCTGCTGACTGGATCCTGGGTGGTTACCCAGACATCTGAAGCTGTGCCTTTGAGTGTGCCCAGAGCCCTGTCAGCCTCAGCAGAACTGAGCAGCTCAGTGCCAGGTCTGTCCCCCAGCAGCAGATGCAGCTCTTCCCGACTGCATCTGCAAAATGGCTGTTGTAGGCTATTGCCTTTGTTTGAAGTACAGCAGGGATGCTGCTGCGGCTCCTGTTCTCCTTATCCCACCACCCAGGATGAGGATGCTTCCCTGCACCCAGCCTGGTCCTCTCATACGGGCTCAGTCTCTTCTTTCAGCTAACAGATTCAAAGAAGCTATCCCATTCTCTGGGGAATGTCTGAACTTCCAGAGTTGTGTATTAACTGTTTTGCAGTGGGTACAATCCTGATTCGTACAGTTGGAGGGATTAATCAAGAATCTGTTAAGTGCAGTAAGCAAGGCAAGTGTGTGAAAGGTGGAAGAGCAGGATTCCACTGCTTCTGCCAGAAATCATCCCTGTGGCTTATGCCTACTCTTTATGAAAGATATAAACAGACCTTGGGATAACAGCCGCTGCCTAAAGGCTCTGGAGAGGACTGTGTGTCCCAGTGGCATTGTATACAGGAAATGTACAGGAAGAATGGGATTTGCACTCCCTGTCCCAGTGTGATGCTTCAGAAGGACATTTCAAGGTCCACAGAGAATTTGGCTTCCAATTCATTATTAGGTGAATTATGCCCATGTGGAGAAAGCTGCTGAAACAAACTGTTGCAGGGCTGTGTTTCACAGTGGGGATCGATGTGCTGTTTCCCAAGAGTTCAGGAAGCACGGGCCAAACCCGTGGACACGGAACACCTCGTACCTCACTGAAATGGTGATAATAATTCTCAGCTTACAAAGCTCATGGGAAGGGCTCACATAGCACTGGAAATGAGTTGCTGGTACTTATTTCTTAGCGCTCTGATTTTGTACAGCCTGGTAGAAGAGATGGAGCATAACAAATAAATTCTTGGTTATTAGAGGCCAGAAATGTTTGGTTGATTGTGCTTCACCACCAGTTTCAGTAACACAGGCCCCTCTATTTTGAGGAGAACAAGGCTTGTGCCTATTAGCTGCTGTCACTTGTGTACGTGAGACTGATGGCAGCCATTGACTCCACATCACCAGCTATGACATATATACACCTTCTTGAAAGGCACAGTTTGAAGTAGTCATTTAAGCTCTATTTATATTCTTTATTTCAAATATAAGGCCACCATAATGCCGTACGTATTACTCCAGAGGATTACAGATCACACCATAGAGTGTTTTATAAATGATTTCTCTTCAACAGCCTTATATTGTCAGGTCAATTGCTTCTACAGTCCCACTTCCAGTCCTTCTACCTTAGTCTAAGTCCAGCTCTTGCTGAAATTCCTGGGATTCTTCTTTATTAAGGTTATTATCAGACCCCACACTGCCTCTGTTGCAAGAACAAGACTTGGGCCCACAGACAGTTTATTAAAAGATCCTTGATTCTGTCCCCTCTGCATCATCTTTATCCATTAGTCATGGAACTAATGAATAGACACACAGTATGTAGGCAATGTGTGCATGTTTATTATGGTGTCCTTTTAGAGGCACCTCTTCCCCCTGGGAGAAGAGAATCAAGAGAAGCTGCTGTCCCCCAGGATATAAGTGGGATCACAGCAAAAATTCAAAAACTCCCATTACCCTTGCTCGCTCAGTGCCCAACTCACGCCAGGTATCAGCCAAGCAGACCAGGCCTGCCTCTCCGCTCACGTGCTGTACATTTATCAGGTCTATACAGCGGCACTGAATGCACACACACACCATTTATTTCAACATGATGAGGCAGGAAACACTTTCTTCCCATGCACGGGTAGGCAGCTGTCTTCAGAAACTCCAAAACCTGATGCTGAGAACTTGCTTGTGTATGATCTGTGCTGAAACAGAAGTACCCACAAGGGGCACCTATTCTCTTTTACCATAAACTGTGCTTTGGATTCAAGACTTGCAGAGCGAAGGGACACTATTCACATGGGCTCTGACTTGCAAACGATTTCTTCACTTGAGAGAAGAGTAGTTTTTACATCCCAGACTGGGGACATTGGAGAAGACTTCAGGCAGTACATGAACCAGATGGAGTTTTCTGGGGTGCGGTGCTGGGTGTGCTGGAGTCAAGCGGCAGAGCCACAGCAGTCAGCTTGCAGTAACTGAGGGGAGCTTCTGCCCAGAGGAGAACACGCTGGTGAACAGTAACCACAGCCCCAGCTTACTGTCTAGTCCACTAGTACTCTGGTTTTTTTGTAGAGATTATTGATTTTAGGCTACAGTGTCAAGAGACAGCAATGGTCTGTACACATGACCTCATAAGTCATAAACCATGTGCAATTACACAGGCAGCACTAAATCGCTACAGTACTCTAAACAGTGTTTGTTAGTTGTTGTTATTACCTCTCCCAAGAGCTTCGTGCTATTGCTGTCCGTAGGCTGTGATTTACAGCAGTGTAATCACCTGAAAATACTGGGTTTGTTAAGCTTCTCAGGTAACACAAAAACGAATCAAGCAATACTTACAGATACCAAATGGACTTAAACAAAATGTTTTTCTTGCCTGAAGATGTATTATTTTATTATGTTCCACCCATCCACTCACCAACAGGCAAAGTGGTCTTTCATTGGGGGACGCAAAACTTTACTCTTGTTTTGTGCCAACAGAATCCTTGGGGAATTCAGGCACCAAATTGTAACTACCAAGACTTTCTGGAGCATGTGCAACCGCAATGCAATCTAAGTCAAATGTGGTTTGGGTTTTTTCTTTTTCCTTTCTCCTTTTTCTTTAACAAAAACACGTAGAAGAGCCCATCTATGACACACAGGCTATACATCTGCAAAAAGAGAATTATGAAGGAATTTCTGTGACTATAATATTAGTGGTATGACCACAATAGTGTGACTGAATGTTCAGCAACAATACAGATACCACTTGACTCTTGCTTAAAAGAGCACTAAGTCAGGGTTTTCCTCCTAGAACCTGACACCAAGTCTGTGAAAGTCTTCTTCCTTGAAGTGATTCAGGAAAAAAAACTACGTGCTATTTGAGAATATAAGCCACACACATTGTTAGAGATTGTAAGAGACCTTAAAATCCATTGGTAAGTTTTCTAGTAATAAATTATTGTTGTATGAACTCATTAAAGATTACTTACCCCTTCGGGAAAATTATTGTGATCATGCTTTTCAAGCTTTTTTTTTCTTAACAGGGAGGACTTGGAAAAACCTTTCTAAGCTTATACTAGTTAATTTTTAGTTTGATATTTTTCACCAGTAAAAAGCCTTCCCCTTTGCCTACCTTCATTTTCCTCTGTCAAAGGAGATTAAGGCACATCTCTTTGAGTATGACTGCTACTCCTGTCCTCTCCGGAAGCCCATATATAGCAATTCCATAGGGATCTAGAACGCTGTGATGGGAGCAAGCCAGGAAATACAGGACAGTGAAATGGAGGGGCTCCAAAATGTGCTGGCCCAAGGCCTCTCTCAATTGAATTTTGCAGCTTTCCAGGATGTGGGGCCAAGGTCATTCCTGCTTCAGATGCAGCAGAGGGAAGGGCTGGGGCAGGAAGTTTCCATGGGCACACACCTGCTGTTTGAAACAGCAGTGAATAATCAAGGGAAGAACCCTGGAACTCCAGCACCCTGCTTTCCCATCCCCTAAAGAGCGCGGCAGCAGATGCGGCTGTTGGTTGCTTCATTCCTCTCACGGCTCCCAGCAGACCCCTTCCCTTGGGAGCAGCTGCCTCTACAGTCCCTGACCCCACGTGGTCCAGCTCCTGCCCCAGCTCAGCACAGCATCCTCACAGCACCACGGTTTAGGCCACACCAGGCAGTTCAGCGACACTGGTTCTGCTGCCCTGTGGCAACAGCTGCCTGCTTTGTCCTGGCCTTTGGGAGCAAGCAGATCCACCCAAAGTATAGGGTAAATACAAGCTACTGCAGTCTTAAATAAAAACAGAAAACCCCATAGTAGGCTGGAGACAACCCCCCATCTCCAGTGTTTGCTGGACTAGTGGTGTGTGTTGGACAGGTAGCTGCACAGGAAAACAGGAGCTTGACCTCTGGGATAGGGCAAATGAGGCATGGAAAACCTGCTTCCTACCTGCCAAAAAGACTAAGGCTAAAGCTTTGCCAGTTGGACCACACCTGGAGAGTTGCTGGACAAGCTCACTTCTCATTAATGTCAGTGGGATTTCTGTGGGCGCTTAGCAACCGGTGTGCTGTACGCCCTTCCAGGGGGATGGCGGGGGAACATCGCCGTGCAAAGCGCGTGGGGCTGCAGCCGTCCGTGCTCTGTGTGAAGCACTCAGGTGACACATCCCGCATGGTAATGGTTGTACTCTGACAGGTCAGTCCTCACCCTGACTGCTGGCTTTCTGCTTCAGAGAGACCGCAGTGCTATTAGCCAAAACACAATCTCCCCAAGTCTGAAATGGTATTCATTGCTGCTTCTCTTTTCAAATGCTTTCCTTTTGTCCTCTTTCCAATTTGAATTCAACTTATGCATGTTTATCTAGATAATATCCTGTAAGTACTTTTACATATAAATGTCCTTCTCAATTTTCACTTCTTCTAAAGCTGTCAATAAAACATTTTAAAACTGCTCTGTGGCACAAATAAGCTTTTCACTCATCCATATTTTCTCTTATTATACAGCAAGGGAGGTGCTGCTATGTTCTCTCATAGAAGGCACTGATGAGAGCAGCAGGTTCACGTACTGTTTTCAAAAGGAACCCAGCGGGACTGAACACCATGGCACATGTTGGCCACTAGATCTGTTCTGTCCTCAGCTCCCTGCTAAAAGAAATCTGGTTTGATTGTTCCACACAGTAAACTGTTGTTGATTGATGTGATGCTGAATGGTGCTGGTGGCTGATTCATCACTCTTGGCTTGACCACTGCACAATCTAATGAGTAAAAGGACTGACTAGGAAAAAAAGGCCAACAAAGGAAGAAACAAGGAAAGGAAGAAAAGGGAATCTAGTAGCCATCATATGGGTACAGAGCTTTGAGAGGAGTCACTAATGTTTTTGCCAAATTTAAGATGTATTTGCATTTCTCATGCTGATTTATTCAGCAAGACACTTAGATTTTGAAAACAGAATGCATAAACGCTGCACGGGAGAAATTAGCTGAGAAGTAACATCTTAATATAGAGTGCAGGAGTGCGTGGAACACTCCTGACAGTGGAGGAACCTGGGCTCCCACACAGTCATTCCCAAAGAATGTTAAAAATATTTGTGGGAGAGAACAAGCTTGTGAAATCGATTTTCTGAGCTGCTGTCTGCTTATTTAAAACAAAAATGATCTTACAGCAGTTCTATGTGTTTCCTTTTCATATCAGTGTTAAGCTTATCTTATAAACACACGTTCAGTATGTAATGTAAGTTAAAAATATCCATTATAAAACTCAATGCAAAGAGAATGTGGCTTGGATGCTTGCTGGCATGTGGAGAGATATCCTGTCTTATTCTCTTTTGTACTGTGATACAGTTGTAGCATTATCAGATATCTAGGGCTTTGAAGGATCTATTGTAAGCATGTCAAAGACTTTTAGAATTTGGTTTTGGCAATATTAGGCCACAAAAACTGAGGAATGAGTCCCACCGACTTTCATTAAACAAAGTATCCCATTATTGTTTTTCCCGTTTTGGAGTTGAAATTAAACTAGCAATAATAACACTCTACATATTTATTCTTTCAATCAGAAAAAAATTATCCTAATTATTTTCATGTCTATGGAAATGTGCACTCCAAGCACAGCTTAAGACACTAACTAGTCATTACTGTGTGCTGCTTGTGCAGGCAGAGAGAAGAGCGTGCCTTGCACAAGATCCTGGTGTCCATGGTGGAGCTTGCTGAGTCAGGAGTGCTGTCTCCTGATCAGCACCTCACCTCCCCAGGGACCTGGGGAGTCCAGGACTAACACAGTATGGCACAAGTCTTCCACTTGGCAGTTTTGCACATAGGAAAACAGCATTCCCACAGCAAGTGGTAACTGGTGTAGCAGGCAACTCTAGTGCCACCACTACAGGAGAGTTGATGGAGTGTGGGAGTGAAGGCTGTGTGACTGGGGGCTAGGACCAAGTTCAGTTGAGCCTGAACTTGGAGTCCAGATTAAAAACCTAGCAAGAGTTTAAGGCTGGGACAAAGAAGTGGAAAGACATCAAATCAGCAGCTTGTCATAAGAAAGAGGACAGAAAGAAAGAATGGGCAGAAAACCCTCTGCCCCCTTGTCCCTAGACTTTGTTTCAGGAAGTCATGGTCGTTCTTACGTTGGCATGTTGGCATGTACCTGTTGGCCATCCCCCCAGCAAGAGTCCAAACTCTCTTTCAGTCTCCTTCTTCTAAAGCGTGACAATGTTCAGTTACTCTCAATTACTCTTTTGGTGTCTCATGGTGCTAAGTTCAGTGTTCTAACCCAAAAGGTCTTGCCTTGCTGAAGGCCATCGTGGTGTCAGAATGCCAATGGACAGTGGAACTCCTACTTTTCAGCATCTTTTTTAAAAGTCTGGGAAATTAGTACTTTTTTCATAATAATTAGTACTAATATTGTAATAACTAGGAAAGGTAGAAGAAGAGTCATGTTGTGAAACGAAGCCCGCAAAAACTGAGAAGTGTCATGATTAAGAGTTACCCAGTGATTTGATTGGCTCCTGTTACACGTGTTCATCAGGGTATTTTACAAGCAAGTTTGATTCCAACTTTATTTATGTTGGCAGTTCCTTCAGTACAAACATTTGTGTGAAGGTCTTCATTTCCATAGTGCCACAGTACCCTAAAAAGTCATCACAACAGCAGCACTTGCTGGGTATTTTTGCTTCATTTTACAGATGGGACAAACTTCATAGCCAAGTGGCAAGCACATCTGGTAAGGCAGGTTTAGATATTTGGATATCTTGTTACCTTTTTCTTAATTGAAATGACAGTTTCTTCTGAGCCAGGGTAGTACATAAAATATACAGGGTGGAGATGAAATCCTGTCTTTACAGAAATTAATATAAATGAGACATTATGGTAGAGATACATATCCTTAAGGCCTAAGTTACTCTGTTCACCAAACCAAATTGCTAACAAATTGGCAAACTAACAAATATCAGCATTTATGAAAATTAAATCCATATGTTCTTCAAATGCATGTATCATCAACTACTTCCAGATGTAAAAATCCATGGGTAGTTTTAAAGAACTTCAGTCCCACAGTCCGTTTCCATCATGACATTCCAAATGAGCACTGTTCACAAGCGATACACAACAATATTTAGTCTGTTCAGGAAACAATACTCGTTGCTTTCCTTAGAGCCAGGTATCCTGTAACCACATCTGAAGGGAGCATCCGAATATAGGCAAATTCTTCGATAGTACTAAACCTTAGCTTGCTCTGTGGATCTGTGTAATTTGCCTGGAAAAGAAACAATGGTAGAGACACTACTCAAATAAAATTTCTAACCATAATAGTAAAAGAAGTGTCTTAATTACAAGACCACAAAACAGTGAGTTTCTCTTCCTAGTAACAGCACTGCTGTTCTACCATGTGGCCACAAGTCTGTCTTTTTTTCTTTCTCCTCATGTCAGGACTTGCGAGAAGTTAACAGACCCCTATAAAATCACATTAGAAATGCATTAAACATAACAGAGGGCTGAAATAAGTTTCCTATAAAACAGAGCGCAAAAGAAATTCCTCAGCTCTCTAAACTCGCCCTAGCAACTCCGTGCCTTGTGCAGTCTCTCTCAAGGCAGCTCTCCAAAGAGTCAGGCTGCTGCCAATAAATTACCCACAAAGAGGCTGAATTATGGGTGCTCTGATAGCTTTGGACTGCCTTTCTCTTGCTGCATACAACTTAGCTTTTAATTTACTTTAAAGTGGTTGTTAAAGCTAGGCAGTCTCAGCTTATGGCTCTGTGACTGAACTGATAAGAGATTTGAACCCAGCGTTGTGGCTTGCTCCAGATGCCAGCTTTCAGGATAGCAGCCTGGCCAGCTCACCCTGGGCTACGCTTGTATCCTCGGCTATATTTGGACCCTGGGTGCCTGGGAGCGGTGCCAGTTCCCTTCTATCCTCTCCCCTTCCTTGTTGCTACAGAAACCTGGAGCTCGGCTGAGCTCAGGGGTAGGCCAGGAAGCTGCCCTGGGAGCAGGCAGGCATCAGGGCACTGCCTCTCCACCTTCAGCCTCCAGGGCAATCTCTGCCTGTTCAGCACTGGATTACCAAGTGCCTGCCAAGGCTCCAAAAGTGTCTTCTGTGTCTTTCTTTAGCACGAGATGGTGGCAGGCTGCAAGGCACAGGCGGTTGAGATCCCTCAAGACATCGCTACTAAAAATAGAAAAGGCCAGGAAGAGCTGCAGTATTCCCCCATGCCACACAGTTACAGTGCAGAACTCTCTACATTTTTATGCTAGAAAGCACCTGTTGACCATGGTAACAATCCAGCTAATCATTTGGTCTGACATGACTTAGAAAATTTAGTGTTATTTGTAGCTCGGTTTTCTTTACAAAGAAATGCCGCTAGGTTAATTAAATGTAGTCAGCTAACAGTTCAAGCCATCAATGAAGTTCCAAACAAACGGCAAAGTTAGAACATTAGGAGTAAATTTATCCCTGGTGGTAACTTCGTGGTTACAGCAGGTATAAATTTACTTCTATTTTACTCTTTACATCTGGCCTCATGTAAGAAAAAGCTAAGCAATTAGACTGCTTTTCAAACATGCATGATTCTGTAATAAAGTAACCAGGCAGTATCTCCAATTTGTATTGTGCACCGATCTAGGTTTAAAATATTATGGCAGCTCTTCACCATTCTGGTGTTATGTACTGGGCTCTACTGTGCACAGACATCAATGTATGGTAACCAGCCATTCATGCTATGGCTTCGGCATGACAACAAAGTTTACCAATACTTCAGAAATAATTAAAGAGATTAGAATATTCAATTAAGATGATTTTGCAAAGAAAAAACTCTGTTGTGTTTAAAAACTAAGTCAAAGGCCATAGACACATGCTCTTAAAATACAGTAAACTAGCTATCTCAATCTGTTTCTATAGTAACAGGGTTGATCCATTTTCAGAAAAGGAAGAGAAATATAAACATTTGAAGGTTGGGGTTTTTTTTAATCTGCTTTACAATAAATTACTCTGTTTTGTATGTTAAAATATCTAAATACTCATCTTGCAAGTTTGGAAATAATAGGTTTATTTTGCAGTGTCAATACAGTAGATTATAGCTTTAGAATTCTAGGCTGCCTCACAAATATAAATTGGCTGCTCTGCTGAGACCATTGGTAAATTTAATTCCATTTGTGTTACACACAGAAAGAGAAGGGGATCAGTAGAATTTAATTGTGGCATCTAATATAAGAGCAAGTATGCTGATTGAGAATGTTTTAATACACTTCTCTTTTTGTACCTACTAGACAATTTAATTCTTCCCTAAATGGGTAATGCTAAGGAATTTATTTTTTTCCCCCCGTGGGGAATCCAGGATTTCCTACAGAAAATATATTCTTACACATATGCTTTTATATTTTACAAAGAAAATACAGGGACATTTTTCTAATACTACATTTCTACAATATGGTATTGTCCCACATATCCTCCTACTAGGAAATGATCATGAAAGCATATTTAGTGCTTCTTATGAAACATTTCTAGCCTAGCAATTTAAAGGACACAATGTCTCAGCTATTTTAATAAAAAAGGTTTTTTTTAAACGTGGTAATTTTATCATAGTCTGGAGAAACCTTGCAGGCCAGGTAAAATAGGAAACTTGACTCACAATGCAATTAGAGGATGGAAAATTGAGAAAAAAAAGTGGAAAGAGAAGAAAAGAAAACAACAGCAGCACTGAATGGATTTGTATAGAGAGTATCTACACTGAGCAAGAACAGTTATAGTACATAAATCACTGATGGAAATGGTAGGGATGTGGTCTCCATTCACGTCTATACCTTGCATCATCAGCTCACTATATGTGCAATGACTGGTTAGTTTTGAAATACATCAAAGGTTAGTGCTGGAAAGCATTATTTGGCTCCTTGGAGATGGGGCAGGGTCTGCCTGGCTGGAGGGAATTGTCTTCCCTGGGTTTGTGAGCAGTCTCTTCCATTTGTAGTCTGCCAGTTCATCTGTGAGGGAGATGCTGCTTTCCCACTCCCTCTTGAACACCAAGGGTTACCAGCCTTTATCTGAGCAACTCACTCCCTTTCCAAACCACATTCAGAGGCACAGGCTGGACACATGCCACCTCCCAGGTGCTTTATTTAAATGTGTTACTTAAAAAATAAAGTCTAAGAAAACATATGCTACCAAATCAAGATCAAATGCTAGGATGTGCAGGAATACAGTTGGTGCTATAGCTATTCTCTGATGCCTTACACTAAATATCCACTATAAGGCAGTCCTTGGTTAAGTGCTCACCCATTTTGTGCCCTAATGAGGACTTTTTGCCTAGTTCAGTGAACAGAATGCAAGGTGGTGTGCTAACCTGCATCAGCATAACAAACATGTACCTTTAAGGGCATCTCCAGGAGGTGATATCCAGCCTGGAAAGATGGGCTAGTGCCCTATGGGTGAGAAACAGATTAAACTGGGGGAAGTGACACAGAAACTCTGTGCAAGGCTCTTTGACATTGCAAAGTTTTCATTATTGTAGCTACTTAGTGTAACCATTACTTAAGCGTTTGTTTACTCCAAAATACAACATTCCCACTCATTTCAATTGTAATAAATGCACAGGCTTCTGCAAAATAAATCACTGGCGTTTGAAGGTGAAAAGTGAAAAGATATGCTGTTACTAACACCTGTTTTGTTTTAAGTAAAATTATTCATGTAACATAGGAACAGTTTCAGCAGCAGATACAAAATTTTTTGTTGGGCAGAATTCAATGACTTTACTCCTGTTTTGTGCCAACAGAATCCTTGGGGAATTCAGGCACCAAATTGTAACTACCAAGACTTTCTGGAGCATGTGCAACCCGTATCTAAGTCAAATGTGGTTTGGGTTTTTTCTTTTTCCTTTCTCCTTTTCCTTTAACAAAAACATGTAAAAGAGCCCATCTGTGACACACAGGCTATACATCTGCCAAACTCCAACTTCCAGCTCTGAAGCACAGGGGTATTTGAAATTCTCAACGGTCCATGCCAAGTGTCTGTTTCAGGCTGATTTGTTTGAGGCAAAGTTTCAGAGCAATGATAACAAGGTTGGTTTTTTTTAACCTGGGCCAAACAATAAAATTTTGCCTAATCTCATTATTGAAAATTGCTGAGCCACCTTTTTAAAACTTCCTCTATAAGATACAATGAAACAAATCAGCCTCAGGCAAACAGCATGGAAAGTTTCAGTCATTGTGGGTATACCTTGCAAAGTTAACAGTCGGGGAGACTGTGGACTACCAGCTCTCCCTGCAGCTATCTTAAGAATTAGAAATTATAGGCACCAATGTAGATTCTACAGGTGAGAAAGTGGTGTCATAGGAGCTGCTTGGCAAGACAAGGTATTTAGTCTGTCCCAACATCTATTAACAACCTAAGGATTTTGTGATGTAGTGACAGTATTTGGGGTTTGGTCCTAAATCACTGGATAATTATTAAGCCCAAGTCTGAAAGGAACCTCAGCATATACATCTTTTAGAAAGCAAGGCACCAGCACTATTTCATTGTGAAAAGTGAGATGCCAATTTTGAAGGGGAAAAAAAAAATTACTTACCGGAAGTCCCGAAATGTCTGAATATTTCTTAGCAGGCTTAAAGGAAGGAGGAGCATCAATATTAAAATCTAGAGAGAAATAAAGGCATAAACTCAGTGTCTTTTATATATATTCTATAGCATAAAGCTACTCTCTGAGGTCTCTATTAGCTAGCAACGCTAAGGCGAAGAAATATGAAGCGGAATTACCGCTGAAAACATTCAGCCTGTTAGCACTGTAAATCACAGCCTGATCCTGCTCACCCATCAGCAGAGTTCAGCAAGCAGAACTGCCCTCCCCAAAAGGAAAATGCGAGAGCCATTCAAAATGTGTCCATTTCTTCCAAGTCTCAAGGAATTCCCTCGCAGACAGTCACGTGCCAAGAATAGCCATTATCATTGCACGCTGTATGTTCAGACCATGAAACATTGCTCAAGATTGCAGCTCTGAAATGCTGTAATCCAGAAAAGCAAAGTAATCTTTTAAATCAGTTAAATCTTTAAGCATGTACCACTTTAAGCCCAGTCAATGACCTAGAAAATTGTCTGAATGTTGAAACTGAGGGTTGGAAATTGCTGTTCTTTGGTGCCCTTTAAATAGCAATTATCATTCATAAACATTTTTTAAGATACAGTTGGTATGCTTAAGTAGTTAAATCCTCAATTTTGGATGTTTACAAAAATATCTGGTACCTGACTAATTTCTTTCCTCTTTCCTGATCTCCCTTGCAACTCATTCAGATGTTATGTTCAGTTCAAACACTCCATCCATATCAAATTTCTAACTCATCATCTCATAATTCAAAAGACCCTAATGCCAGACAGACAGCTGGTTTTAAATACAAAACTGAATTTCTTTTCCCTCCTTCTTATAAAAAATCCTGTAAATTTCTGGTAGAAAACAGAGCACAGTAGAAATAGCAACATCAGCAGATTGTCAGTTACAATAGCCAGGAACACACAGTAGTCTGCATTTTTCTGTAACAGTTGCGTCTAAAACACTTCAAAAAGTGGCAAGCTATTTTTGGAAAAAGCACCAAGTCTGACAAAAAGTATATGCATATGCTCAGTTTTGAAATGCCTCCACTTGCTTAAATAAAATCTGAGTGCTGGATTCTGCCGGCAGCTACGTTCAGGGGTATCCTGCTTTCCAAGCAGACTTGAAGAATATCTAGATTAAGACCACTGCTGTAACTCCGCTCCTGTGGATGTAACCAGCTAGGACTGCTAATCAGCACTGCTAATAGTGTCGTTTCAGCTGTGCTGCACTAAAGAGGGGATGGAGGATTTAAATCTCCCAAGAATCGAGGATAAGGAGCTGGATAGGAAGCTTGAGCTGAGGTCTAAGCTACTGCAGGTATGTGGCTTAGCAGAAACTATTTGAAAAGTGCTCAAATATAGCTAATCAAGCAGCAGCCGCCCATCAAAACACCTCTGGACTGCACACAGAGGAGGAGGCTCCTAACCAGTGAAAAGGTGACAAAAACCTCATGGGCATAAGGGTTTCTGATCTGGTTTGGATAAATACTTTTTCCTTATTAAACTCTCTCCCCAAATGTATTTGAACTTTGCCACGATACTCCAAATTATTTGCTTCCTCCTATTTTCCACTTAGGGCTAATGAGTAATCTTAAATGGATTGGAGTAATCTTAAATGTACTACTGGACCCTGTTCAAGCAGGATACTGCATGCACTGATGAAATAATTTAGGTTAGTTTTAAAGAAAGTTATTTGTGTGGATTCTATTATTTATAAATACATGCAAAGCGTCTAAGCAGCTTACAGCTAGGATCATTTAGTTGCCATGGCAATGCCCTTTCAGAAGCAAGAATTTGTTTTAGGTTCTTCCAAGTTCTGTTCTTCTTGCCAGCTGCTGCTCCACCAATGCCGGAGTGCTAGAATTAAAAATATGGTGTTTAGAGAAAAAATAAATAAAGAATACTATTTCAGAGCATGACACTTCTATTTCATAGTCTTTCTGATTTGTCTCATCTTGTCGTGAACTATTTGTTATTCTCACTTATTTCATCAGCAGGCTACTATACCGTACACTTTAATCTTGGCTGCAAGCAAAACCAAAGCTTTTTGGACTGTATCAAAGCTTCTATGTTTCCGATTAACTGAAGGAAATTAAAATCTGCTTTTTACATGGAAATAGAAAATCAATGTGGTGGTTAGGCTTAGCCTGAGATTACAGGATTCTGCATGTACTTCCTATCATATTAGAACTTATTACTATGAAGTTGTTTCTAAAATTGTGATTATACAGCTAAATTTTCTCTCTCCTTTTTATGGCACATTACAGGTGCAGCCCTAGCTCTTTTACAAATTATCCGTGACTGTAGAAAACACAACTGATCTTGGAAAATGTAATGAACACTATCAGAAACTTTTCTGGAAATTTTATTTTTCTTTCAAAGGCTAGGAGACAGAATAATAGAAAAAGAATAATAAATAGAATGTTGGCTGCCAAAACAATTTTGCATTTTGAAAGGTACACTAATGGAAGGCTTGCCACAGGTACTATAATGGCAGTCTCAGTTATCAAATGTGATTGCTACAGAGTAATTTATTTATGTCCCTCCAGAGACAGAAGCTGCACAACATACTGTAGTACTTCTAAATGATCAAAGGACACAGATTTACAGCTTAACTTCAGAAAAAGAAAATGTTCTTACAATTGAGGAGTTGCTATTTCTGTTAATAATTACTACTTGCCCCATGACTCATTGAAACTCAGCAAAGTTCTGTAAACACACTTTTGCTTTAAATGTTTATAAATTAACCTGTTAAATTGATGAGGATGATAGGAGGAAGGATTCCATGAGAAAGCTTTTTTTTGTAGACACATATTCAGAAAAGATGCTCATGAGCTGATGATATACTGGGTTTTGGTGATGGATATCTGATTTAAAATGTGGAAGCAAATATTTGCTCTTAGGGTAACACCTTAGTCATCTAAAGAGCATTGTATAACAGAGACTGCTACAGCACGAGATGAAACTACATGTACTACCACACTACTAATTCAAATTCATTGCATGAATTTCCCCCCAAATCACTGCATAATGATTTTTTGTTCAGTAACCTCAAAAGCAACCTCTGTTTTTATATGAACTTATGCCTCCCAGGAATGGGGCTGAGCATCACCTCACACACCTACAATGAAAAGGCCATGACTGCCAAGCACAAATGAACCAAGCAAAGTTCAGAGAAAGCTACAGCTCAGACAGGTGGAGCTACTGCTCTACAGCAGCTATTGCTCTACACAACCGTCACAAAGTCTTCTTCCCCTCTCCCATTGCCAAGGGATGTAAATTCCAATCAGAAAGTTTAGGAAGAGGTCAGTTCTTCCTCCTTCTGTGCTCTTATGCCTATCCTCTGCAGTGAGCTAATGGTTCAAACTTGGGCATATGTATGAGAGATAGACACTATTTGATTTATTTTCTTCCTTTTAAGGCAAATTAGACTGAAAAGATGCAAAAATCCATCCAAATTGTTACTACCAGGTCATACCAATGAAATGCTGATTAACACTCAATGCATTTCTTCTCAAATTAGTTACTGTGTTGGAGGGGACAATTTCATGGTTTTTATTATAACTGCCTATTATTTCTGCAGCAGTTGCCAAAGACCCTGTACATTCATTATTATTTCAAGCATGCAGACATTAGTATTGCCTCTTTGGAAATGGTGACATCCCTCTAAGAACTGAACAATCAGCTCAGGGCCTCATGGATATTTAAATCCTATGTGGAAGCTACGTGGGATGCCTCTGGGCACAAAAGGAGCTTTTGCAATAAGCCCCATTTCTCAAAGATGCTGGTGCTTGCTGGAGGATTAGCGAGCAAAGTATACGGATGTTCGAATGCCCCTCTCATGACTGAAGTTGTCTGCAAAGCAGATGCAGAGCGATTCACATGTCAGAGATTAATTTCATACCCCCTGCCAGACCTGTGCTTAGTGAGCTGTGCGTTGCCCGATTACTCGTTATGTGCTGTGGGATATCGTATCTTGTTCATACAGAATGAAATCTGGGATAAAATCCTTCTAAGTACTGGCTTAGGACCAGCAGTCTGAGAAGTTTGCTTGTCTAGAAAGCATTTGTACAGTGTGCCAATGAGTTGGCCTTGGCACAGCAAGATAAAAAGATATCAAAAACAAACCCAGCATTACTAACTTAATCTTCTTCACCTTCTTTTCCAGTTTAACCCTCAGAGCGTTTAGGAGCCTGCATTTCATCAGCTGTCAGTGTTTACATGACTCTGAATGCTGGCAGGCCAGACTTCTCAGGAGCACAGAGCATTGTGCTTCTAAGTCTAGCGATGATTGGAAGAAGACACCACAAATCTGTTAAGAGTTTCAGGGACCAGAAGAGGAGCAAAATGCCATTTGCTAATGACTCTCTGGCTAATTTCTAGCTCAATTGCTTTGCAGCCTGCCTTGACTAGGAACTGGAACGTAGGATTCCTACATTCGTAGTATTAATTGTTCCTCCCTAGCTGTGGTAGTTTGTGAGATACCATATCATAAAACTTCCACACTTACCTGCACCTAACAGGTTTTCTCGCTCTGTTCCAGAATTTAATATAACAGTCCTGCTTCTGGACCAGTGCCATTTTCATGCTATAATAAAGTGTGCACTTTGGACTGTGGTGTGGTATGGATTGAGGTGAATTTCTTAAAAATTGTCAAGCTTTTATTTGGCTATTAAGCTGATTTTCTTAATATTTACACTAGGAGCACGGTTAAACGGAATCCTAGTTAGCGTTTTATGGGAAAAGTTTGGAATTTCAAATTGTTAAAATAATACACTTACGATGAAGTTTGGATCTTTAAATGGCAATGGCTTGGCAGTAGTTTCCACTGATCCTGTGCTGGAGTCTGTGTTCAGAAATTTATTTTCATTCACAGCCTCTCCACCTGCACCCTGCAGAAAAAATACGGTCTTACTGCTTGTTACTCTGAGCAAGTTTAACTGGAGACGGCGCCATCTGCTCTATTACCTACCTGTTGCCTTTTTAGCTTTCCTATCTCTTTTGAATCTTCAAAGATGTTGCATGCCAAGAGTGGGGAAGCACAAAACGGAGTATTTCTCAATCAATTTACAACTCACACACACAAAAGGGAGGAGGGGAATGGAGTGGCCAAAGCCCGCTGAGTAAAAACCGCATTTTGGGGTTTATTGCAGTATTAATGAAAGCCATCTCACCTCACTTTATAAAGTGCAAGACAGCATGGGCAACCCAAAACAGCAGAAATGTACACTGGATCTGCTTTAGAATGTTCTGTATAAAGTATTAACAGGAATATAGAAAATTTATAAAAAGGCTTTTCATCAACTTTCTAAAGAAAAATTGGTTAATCATTGTATTTTTCATCCTTGGAGCCAGCTGTACTTGAGTGAGGACTGAGAGAAAAAGTATTTTATTATATATTATTTTTATATGCAAGCTTCACAAAATCTTCATGGGTGCTAGTTGGTGTTTTCTAGGTTTTCTTTATGGTTTGTTTATTTATTTAGCAGGAAGAGCAGTTGGAGAAGATGTGTGTGACTGGAAAGCTAAAAAAGTTGTGTGGCAGTCTCAGCAATTTCTGACAATTCTACATGGCTGAGTTTATGGGGTTTTTTAAAATTCGTTAGTGACCTGTAAGTCTCCACATTACCAGAACTAGCCCATGCTACATACACAGATGTTTCTTTGAAATCCTCATCTACCCCAAAGCCAGTGCAAATTTTGCCACTGAGTTTGGCAGTTTAGTCAACAGGAATTCACACCTTGATTTTTTTTTTACTTGGAGAACTAAAAGCTTGGCTAAAAGCTAAGTCAATATTTACTGAGCGGATGGTTAAAATGTTCTTTTATGTTACCTTCAGAGGGATAATACTTAGGGAAAAAAGAGTGTTTTCCTGTAAAAACCTTTTGTGTTGATACAATACTCATTTAAGTAGGAGAAAAAAAGGATTGTTATTATTTGTGGCTTACGGGAGTACCTCCACAAACTGAGACTATATAGCAAAGGCCATGATTCAGCATATCCTTCTCCGTGTGACTACAAAGGAAGTGTTTTTACTCTTAATACATGCAAAAGTAATTACAGGATTAGGGACTAGGCAAGTTGAACTCTTCTTAGGGGAAATACTTTCGTCATTCTACAGTGCCTGTTTTCAACATAGCAAAGAGAAGTCTTAAATATTGGAAGTATAAAGTAAAAAAGCAATGTTTCTAGTGCCTCTAAAATAAAATATATTAATAGAAATAATCTATTTTCAAAACAACACAAAGTCCTCTGTAAGTTCATGTTACAGGGGATAAGGCCATAATAACATCAGCAGAAGCAACACTGTAGCTTAAACTTGATTCTTCCATTAAGAGGACAGACAACATTAAAAGGCAGTGACTGTCAGAGAAACAGAAGAAATGCACATGAATGTTTAGAAACACGTACATTATGTGGCAGTGAGCAGAGAAAATATCTTCATCAATCCTGAGTAAAGTGGCTTTATACACTGAGTTCCTAGGTTTCAAAGTATATTCTTGCACATGCACGCTTCCAGCACTTGAGATTTCAGCAGCAAACATTAGTCAGTCTTGAGAAAGACAAGGCTTGAGATACAAGATTATTTTTCATGAATTCATTATCTCTGATACTGCTCATTATCAGTGTAGATTCTCATAAGTGGAAGAATCAGCACTCAGATTTATTCTTCAAAGCATTCTTGCCTTTTCTTTGGTACCATCTGGTTGGTTTTAAATCCAATTCTACAGATAATTACTTTATCACTTTTGCCCCTTCAGTGATCTTCTCCTGAGCATTCTGGTTTCTATGAAACAGGCTTTGAGTAGCATTTCAACAACATCTCAAAACCGTAACTAGTACTATGAGACTCAGCAAATAAAAATAGTTAAATAGTAAAGGGGAAGAGACTTCCCTACACATATAGCCTGTAATTTCTGCAGCTGGATATACTTATCTATTACACTCACTGTCTTCAGTGGGTTTTTCTTCTGTGTGGATTCAGCGCTAATCTTGCTGGTGCAGTGGGAAGGAAAGTAGGGAATTGTTCCTGGCAGGACAATTCCTGAATGTAAATACTACATGTCATTTCTTTTCCACGCCAACCCCTAAGGGATTTCAGGTATTAGAGCTGCTACGAGTTGGGCCAGTTCTCGTTACAGGACAGATGTTGATTTTGTTGGTGCCGGTATCCCTTGCATGGTGGCAGAGGCAGCAGGATCTGGAGCAGCAACTGCTGCTGTTTGGGTTCATGGGATTGCCCAGGTCATTCTCCGGTGCCAGTGAGACATAACGCCAGCAGTAGCCTCCGGATTTGTCATGGACAATTTGAGAGCAGTGGTTTCCTCTCCAAGGCAAAGGGTGCAGGCTGGTGTGCAGGGCTGTAAAGCAGCTTTCATACCACTGCAGCTGGTACCATGATTTCAGAGCCCTGTGACAGACTGGGAAGCAAATAAGACTGAGTGCTATGATTCCAGTTAAACGCCGGGAACTGAGATAAAGATGTACTGTAGAGGCATGCCACTTCCCTCGCTCAGCACTGCTTGTATGAAAACTCTGTTTTTTAACAGTGGGACCATGGCAGAGAGACACTCAGCTAATGTGCTTTTCTTTCTGGAAAAACCTTAAAGAGTTGAGCAGAAGCACTGCTTCCAGAATAATGTGCTGTTGCACAGAGGCGTGAGCTCTGGCAGTACAGAGCTTTGAAAAGCTCTTCCCGTGCAGCCTGCAGAAGTCTCAGCTGATATCCTCTGCAGTTTTATAGCCACAAACTGCAAGTGCCTCCAGAATCTACAAATCTCTCTGGCCTATGTTTTAAACATCAGGATTTAAAGCATAGGAAACATCATGTAATTTTTCAGGTTTGTTTTCTGAAAGTTTTTTAAAGGCAGGGGATATGGATGTACCTTTGTTCTGCAAAACACATGTTTCCTGAAAGTGAATAATACAGTGATAATACAAACCATTATTTACAGCCTGAAAAGAAATTCCTCAGTGAACAATTACTGCGCAGTAAAGGTAATCTTTAACTTTTAACATCAGTTGAACAAATCTCTCCCAAATGTGCTTGTTTTCTTGGTCGTTTAGATTGGAAGACAGTTCATTCTTCACCGTCTTGTGTTGGGACAAACAAACAGGAAGAATTCAAATCCCCTTTGTAGTCCCGTGAAATGACGGTGCTGCCGTGAGCACAGTGAGGAAGTGTCTGTCACCAGGGAACATGCTCCGCTCAATGTGTGCTGTAACCCCCAGTCACGTGTGGGGCAGCTTCCCCTTCCTGCCCAATCCACAGCCCATCCCCAGCACATTTTCCCAACAAGCTGCTCTCTTAGCTAACTCCCTCACCCTCCGACTCCTGGGATAAACCCAAATGCTTTGCTGTGGGGCTAAAAAGAAGGGGTAACCATGGGCTGAAATGCTCAAAAGCTTCTTTAAAGCTTCTTTTTAACTGATCTTGTAAACAATCTTTATGGGGAATTCAATACACACTTGAAGGAGAGAGCAGCTTTTAACGTGCACTTTATAACTAAATTGTGTCTTTTAAATGGTGGTTTATGTAACTAGGGCTACAGGGAATTTGTGCTACATTAGTCACTAAGCAGTATGTTTTTCTCCATAGTCTGTTGAAGATTATAGCTACAAAGACTTTGGAGTGGCTTTACATTTACAGGGTACACCTGCATGGGAAAATGAAGGTGTGATTTCAGTACAGCTGAACATGCTTATGCTATTTTTACCTCAAATAAAGATAAAAACACTGCAGTAAGGACTGCAGCTAAGCCATCAGTAACTGTGTTCATCCTCTCCCAGCACCTCTTTCTGTGGCTGTTAATCTCCACTGAAGTCCACGTTGCCACTTCTTCTCATGTTACCCCTCTCTGTTCTTCTCCTCCTCCTCCCAGTATCCCCCAGGCACTGAGCAACCTTGACTGGAATGGCATGTATTAAAAGTCATAGGCAGCAGGTCAAATACTTCCTACAGGAGCACTTGTGCAACGTTATTCCCTCTGTAAAGTTGTGTTTATGTGCTTTAGCTGAATTTTAACTACAACCACAGTATGGCAGGTTGGCAACCTCTATCCCTCCTGGGAAAGACAAGAGAAATAGTGAGGGGATCAGCTTCTATTTTGCATTTCTTTTCACAAGACCATCTATCGAGTATTCAGAGCCTCTCTGCTGGGTGGGACACTGCCCTCCCCTGTTATGTCCTAGGACTGGGTGGTAGTTGCCCAAGGGAGGAAGATGGCAGAGGACTTGGTAGGCAGCAAAAATTTGAGAGAGACTGAAAACCTGCAGCAAACACTTGGGAGTTTGTTTTAGGAGCAGCCAAGTCTGGGGAAGAGACCTGGGCTAAGCTTTGCTACCTTCACACTGGTTTCTTTAGAGTAAAGCCAAACCCCAGGAATGAGCCTAGTTTGGACCCCGCTGTATATGCTGTCTGTACTGGGAGAAAACACACTGGGAGGCTGCCTATTCACATACTACTTTCAATACTAGGTTTTGGTAGATCTATTAATTTTTTGTATAAATTTTGTTCCAAATTCCCTACCGCAGATGTTTTCACATGATTTCCAAAGACTGCGCCATCTGTCTGGCTTTATTTAGAGAGGACAAGCAAAACTTGTAGACCATGGAAGCCGATTTCTTTGTTTTGGCTCTTTCTAGGTGGAATCAGCATTGTGGGGTTTGGGATGGGTGTCTGTGATGGCACTAAATACCAGGTGAAATTAGCTTATTATGAAAGTGCTTGTTTCACTCATAATGTCTTTTTTTTTTCTTCCCCCAGCAAGGATTAAAACTGCAACATCTGTGGATATCAGAATAGCTGATATATACTGAAGTAAAATTTCTTACCTATTTACTTTTGGATTGTATTCTACAACATTTTTTTTATTATTTTAGACTAATAGGATTTTACTGTGTATAAAAAACCCTATGAGTATATGAAACATAAAGTCAAAGACATAAATACGTGCATTTCTGGCATCCTGTCACCGCCTACCACGCATGTCACGGCTTGGGAAAAAAAATGGATTTGCACATCACTGAAGGCATACTGTGACCATCAGTAGCTGGTTTCACTAGGTGTTACAGTTTTATGTGCTAAAAACAAAACTTAAAGCCAGAAGGTAACTGAATAGTGTGTTGGTAAATCAAAACTTAAATGTGTAAATAGATTCTATGAGAACTGGAAAGGGAGTTTCTAGTTTAAGGATGCAAAAACAGTACTGAAAACATTGATTCTCTCTGTTTTCTGCAAATCATTAATTTGTTAATTTTAACAATATATTGAGTACAGGAATTGTAGATGAAGGTGATTACACATGTTGGGTTTTGGTTTGGTTTTGTTTCTGCATTCAGTATTTCTGAAATGCTGGCTTTGTCTTACAGTGATGATGAGGGTGTTGTATGTCACTATTGAAAAAGAAGTAATAAGAGGGGTCTGGCCCCAAGCACCCACTTTACTGAGGAACGCACTTGTCTTCAACCTTTCTATGTGAAATTCAATAAATAGTTTAAATTACTTTTACTTTCTTTTGGCAGCTGATTTTCATCATCACAATACTACTACAGTATTGCTTTAAATCAGCTTCAATAATGGCACGTGTCTAATTATTCCTGTAGTAGGTTACTTTCAAAGCAGCAATATCCAACTTGGAGCAACTTACTTGGCTTTTAGTTGTGTGTAAGTTCTGTGATATCCTGACAGAGCTGTGGCATGCAGCCAGGGAAGAAAATGGTAATTTATAAAATCGATGGATAATACCTGTATTTTCACTAGCAGACAATTACAGTGAGTGAGAACGCCATGTGGAAACAGAGCACGAATGTCACTAGATGACAGCAGCGATGATATGAGCAGACTTTTTAAAATTGGGAGTAGATCCTGAATGTCAGCTATTTAACGGAGTGCCAGCTAATACTGCTCACACTGGAACATATATTAAGCTGTTTGATTAATATATTAGCTCTCACTATAACAAGGCTGGCCCGGGCTCTTGCACATTCTGAATATTTAAATCATTTAACTTTGCATGATGACATGACAGGGGCCATTAAAACTTGAACACGTACCCTGTGGCAGACAAAAATGCAGCTCTTTACATTGCTGGGAATAATTCACTGAGAAAGGTGTCAGAATTAGACATGCTTAAGTTCAAGTTAAAATGATGGCTAAAAAATTTCTCATTGCCAACATTATTACCATAGTATATTTCTGAAAGCAAACTCACTGAAGACTCAGTAACAATGTAGGACTGAAGGAATAGCACTCTCTGGAACAAGATTAACTCCATCCATGTCTGTGACAGAAGGGTTTGCTGGAAAGACTTATTGAATAAGATGTATAAACATGTCTTCCTCATCTGGTTGCATTTTACTAGTTCTTGGATTCAGCAGGAAAAACTTTTTCCCTCTTCCTCTCCACTCACTAAAATGAAGCCCAGTACAATTTCCCCAGCCTTTTCTCTTTCAGCATTCCGGTACACGGTAGTATTTTAGTAACCTTCTCCCTTCACAGAAGGTCCTACCTTATTTTGGCATAGGACAAAACATAGTTCAGCTTGAAAATGTTCAAATGCCAGGAAGGGGAAAAAACCCCTAATCTTGCATATTTGCAGCAAATTTTGTTCCACAGGGCACTGAAAAACTGAATTTACTTAAAAAAACAACAAACCCTGAGTAGTATCCAGCTGAAAGTAGCTATTAAGTACAGTGCAGATCATTTCCCTTGATTTCAAGCAGCTACTCGGGTTGGCAAGTCATTCATGTATACAGTGTAAATTGGGAGTAAATCCATCTAAGTCAGTGGGTTTCATCACTGTCAACTCATCTTAAAAGCCAAGGGTCCTGGTATAGGTTTCTGCTTCCACTGACATCAAAAGTAAATATCCCAAAGGCCTGACAACAAAAATATTTTTGCTTCAATTACCACATTGTCCTCAGATGCTACTGCTGTTTTCACTTATAAAGAAAGCTGAAAGAGGGTTGTTAAAAACCAACATAACAACACAAAGCTAGAAATCAGATTGTTGGACTATTATAATAATAGTTTATAATTCCAAGTACATGTATCACTAAATGCACTTCCTCTTCTAACCATTCCCCAGAGGATTTCCGAGTCATGTGTCAAACTACTTATCTGTACAAGACTTACAAAACCTATCTTTCCTACAGCAGCAGTTCTTTCCCTCTGACTTGCTGAGTATTTCCATTGAGCATCAAGAGTTAATCAACTGTGCAAATTAACTCCAAACATATGGCTAAAATTTAGATATAATCTCTGCTGTTGAGTATGTAAGAGTATGGGGAAAGGTGTTTGAAGCAGGACACGGAAAACGTTTCAATTGCAATTTAAACAAATAAAGATAATACATAAAGACACACAAGCTGCCCAGAGAGCAATCTGGACACTGTGCTTTCGAACTTCTGCTGTTCTGAAGCGAGTGAAACATCTCACATTCCAACTGCCTCAGAAAGGCTGAATAAAATTTTACTCATGCACTAAAAGATTGGACTGTCACAAAGTGATGGATGGCTTTTCTATGCTCTCTGTAGGGCATTTCAATACCATGGACTCCAAGTGCTCTTGATTAAAAGGCGACATTTTCATTTAGGGTCCTGTCAGTGCCTGAGCTTCAAACCATTATCATTCACCTGCACTGGTGGTTCCAGTGACAAAATACTTACCAAAATGTATAAAATACTAATTACTTTAGTCACTTTGATAGAGGTATAAAACACCCTAATGCAAAGCTCTATTATGATGTGTGTGGGTTAGAATTCAAAATTAAAAATGCAACCAAAGGGAGAATAAGATTTTAATTACATTCCCCACCTTTTAAGCATTTCTTTAAAACCTAGGGGAAAAAGACATAGGAATTTCATGATACAAGATCTCCTTTCATAATGGTACTGCTCACTTAAAAAAACCCCCAAAAACCAAGAAAAACTCAAGTTTACTTTCCTCTCTTCAAAATTATTAAACAGCCAACACAAAAAAAGATGAACAAGCCTCAGTAAAAAGCTTGGATTTATTCTCAAGAGATTTCAGATGCCAAACATGTTTTCCCATTTAAAAACTTTCAAGTACTGTGATAGGCAAAGTTTCATAACTTACAGATATTTAAAGGAAAAAAAAAATCACTATTTCCTGTGGGGAAAAGCCTCAAATAAAATGTAATTGGGACGCAACTGTGAATAGCTTCACACTATCCCAGAAAAGCTTGGCTTAATTTGCATTTGCCACAAAGCTCCCTTCGGCTTAAATAATTGCAAGGGATCTCTCACTTTTAGATTTCATTTGGTGGATTGGGACTACTCCTTGTTTATAAAGTTTGACAGTTTTCTTTATTAAGAAAATTGTAACTTGGACAAATTCATAAGCATAAGCTGAATGGCATTGCTGAAGCGGCCCTAGAGCTAAAACTTTCAGTGTATATAGAATCCAAAAGCATGTCTTGGGTTATACTTTCATCGAGGGTAAAAGTGAGCTCAGCTAACAGAATATTTTGATCCCTCTAGAGAAAAAAAAATCTCCTAAATTGATGGGCTTTAAGACTGAAAATGGATGGAAGCATACTAGCAAAAAAGACTACAGTAAATCACAATTGAATTTTTATAAAAAAACTGCCAGTGTGTTCCTTTCTCTACCAGAAAAATTCAGTTCAGTCAAGGACTTTGGCTAAACTGCATCTTAAAGTTTTAAAATACATCATTTGATACAGAACAGTTAAGGTCAAAGTACTTCTGGAGAAAAGAGTGGAGGATTACAATATGCTCATGTGCTGTTAACATTGTAATGCTGCTCAGGGAGCATACCAGAATCCCTGTGCCGAGTAACAGCCTTCAGCCAAGGTAGGAGAAGGATCCAAGTCCATTCATCTACACGTGACTGAATCAAGGACAAGGAAAGCAAAAAGTTATCGGCTCCTGTGACTGATAGGAGACTAATTTAATTCTGAAAAAAAAAAGAAAAAAAAAAATTACTCAAGTTTCCTGATTGTAGTTTATTCTGTAATACATTATCCATTCTGATGGGAAATAACACTTGAGTAACAAAGAAAAACAAAACAACATTTCTTCAAGGAAAGGCAATTAATTAGTTTCAACTGAAAACAGGGTGTATCTTTCTTTCAGAGCTCCTATTCTATCTATTTTGCTTAGGAAAAAACACACCTGAATTAGAATAGTTAAATTTCACCTTCAAAATGTTATGGACTACCTGGTAAACCAGAACAGAAAACGAAACTTTACTTTTGCATTTTCTCTATTTTTCGCTCTATTTTTCTATTTTAGCACTTGCTTCTGTCTTTCTTGTCACTTTAAGTAGATAGAAATTCTAGTTTTATTTCATTTCTGCTAACCACACTACTTCTGCCATGGTGCATTGCAGTCTAAAGTTACTTAGAAGAAAATTTTTCCATTTGTGTACAGGTACTTAAGACTGCCATACTGAAACACTATGTCAGAAAGACAAAGGTTAGGCACACTGATCTATGAAACATTGCACTTCTACAGGAACTGCGAATAAAAACATTCTTTCTACAGACCTTCCAAAAGTTATCAAAGGCATAATGTATCAGAGAGCAGTAATTTTATCAGATGCTCCAAAGGTCTTTTAAAGAAGACAAGAAAATAAACTGTATCTTAGATTTTAAAATTCTTCAAACTAAATCTGTCATCTTTATTGTTTGTCTCATATTATGGGACAAAAAAAATCTGGTTGCACATGCCCTGAATACTGCATTTACTTTATCTAGTAAACTCAATACCAACCATTCTGGCTTTGAAAAGCACACCAGTCTCCCATACTCAGCAAAATTGTAGGTGCATTATCCTATGAATACCTACATTTAACTGGATACTGAAAAAAACCCCTGACAACTGAACCAAAATAAACATATGGCAAATTCTAATTTAGATGAAAATAAGGTAATACAAGTATCTCTTGCAGGCTATTTTGAGGCAGCTCAGGAGGAAAAGGGAAGAGAGAGTTGTATGGTAGAGCTAATTTCAAGGCAAATTTCTGAAATATTTCTGCAGAAACATTTGTACAAGTAGGTGGTTGTTTACTCAGCTATGCAAGTTCTGTGGCACTTCACCCTGATACCATATATTGAAGTTGAGGAACTGCAGCAGATCCGAAAAGCGACAGACAGTTCAGCATTTTCAAATGCACTTCTATCCCGACTGCCTTTTTTTACTTGAAATAGAACAGAACTATTAAAAGACTTGACTTTTCCACTACATAAGAATTAGTGAAGTTTTGGTATCCACAATTGTAGGTGAGAGGGAAACATAGTATTTAGTATTTTGCGGTGGGTTTAACAGGATCCTATTTTAAGACATTTCCCACAATGAATTATTCAGCAAATAAAAAAAAAAAACTTTTGGACAGATAAAAAAGGACAAGGATAAAAAGGGCAATTCTATAGCTGTAAAAAAGGGCAATTCTGTCTGTAACAAATAGGTTTAACAAAAATTCAGGTGAAAATGGAATTTCTGACTTGAGAAAATTCAAAGTCATTAATGTGAGACTCAAAGTAGCACTTCTAGTTCTAGACTATGTAAATAAAGATAATCAACTTAAAGAATAAGGCCTTTCCAGATTACTACTTTGGTTTGAGAAGCCTGAACACACTGTGCATACATACATCAAGGAAAAATGGCCTTCTATTCCAATTTGTTGACTTTAACAGTTTATTTTGCTGTCAGAACATTGTCCTGTCCTTTCAAGGGAAGAGCAGTTCTACTAAAACATAACCATTGTTACAGTGTAGGGAGAATTAAGACTGTCAAAACGCAGTCATTGATTTTCCTGGCAATTTTCACGTTTGAACCTGCCTATGACAGGAGTGTAAGACTGTTTGTTTAGGGACAGAACACACCTATCTTAATCACACAATCAGACGTCTGAAAGTTGACACAGTAACACAATCACTGAGGCTGGGAGGGCTCTCAGGAGGTCACCGGCTCACCTCCTGCTCAAAGCAGGGGCAAAACTGACCTTGGACTAGATTCTTGGGGCTTTGCTCCTGCAGGCCCCGAATCCTTCCAAGGGCAGAGATTGCACAGCTCTCCGTGCAGCTCTCCATCTCCCTGGCTAGAAATCAATATCTTATAAAATAGAAAATACTGGTTTTATTAACAAAAAGCTCTTTTTGGTCATAAGCAGTCATATAACTCACATTAATTACTGCCCTAATTTCTGCATGTTCCAACTCAGCAGTATTTTGCTGTAGTACTGATGGTTTCAGGGCATAAATGTAACAAAGTTTTTAGACAGAGGAGTCATCTTTTATTAAATGTACCTGTTTATCTGGAAAATTAAGACAAGCTTCTGGATGGACTGCATACCAATACACCACAGACTCAATAGAAAGACTTTTTATAGCACATAACTTTCACACAGTTTCCTAGAGGGTTTTAACTCCCTCCTCCTTTGTCCTAAATGATGAGTGTTTTCACAATGCTTTCTCCCTTGCCTGATGAACATCCCCTATACTCCTAAGATGCCAGTAAACTTTTCTTCAAATATGGTCTACTTGATTCATATCTAACCAAACTCTAAGCAGTGGTTCTGTATTTAGATTGGGAAGTTGCTGTTTCACTTTCAAATATGAAAAAAGACTTAAATACCTGAAATTTGATTTGAGTTCTCCAGCTGTACCACTTAAGTGACACTAGCCATACCTGTCAACCTTGTCTAATTTATGCAGAAACTATCACAGGTGTCTCAGCCTTTCCTGCCCTTCTCCTTGCTCTTTCATTAACTCAGAAAAGTATAAATCTGAGGAAGCAATAAATAAGGCTGTCATGATAAGCACACTGCATCCTTATGAACACCGGAGTAAGTAAAGCTACACGCACGTCAACATTTTAAGGGCAGAAAACTCAAAAATTTAAGTTGCTTAAAACTTTGTAGAAGGTTTCACCTCTAGGCCTGTGGACGTTTGCAAAATGAGCTATCTTTTTTAATTACATCAGATTTTATGTAGTACACATATTAGGTAGGTTGTACACGGAAGCATGGAATTTGGTGTGTTTACTGAAAATTAAGGACATATGATACACAACAAATCATATTTCTCTGTGTAATAAATGATAAAAAGGCAGATATGATACTAAGAGCCTCTTTTCATGTGGTAAAATCCCAGCAATGGCCTGCAATGCTTTATAGAAGGAATTTTCTCTTTTAGTTCTCAAAAACACTCCTTATCCACAGCAGGGTCTTTTTTAATCAGCAAGGACAGCTTTTCTTCCTGAGTCAGCCAGAACTTACATCTTGGGGCAGGACAATTACAAGACATGTAGCCACAGATATTCACCCCTCCCAAAATGATGGACTCCGCTACAGTAGAAGTATGTGTTACTCACAAAAGAGTTTCCTTCTATCCATTTCGAATTTGTTTCTTGAATTAACAGTACTGCATTTTTACTACGACATAAACACGTTATTAAATGGCATGACTATGTCACTTTTTGTCTACAGCTTAGAAAGGAAATTGTTTCTGATCTCTGTTTGCACAACTGTGTTTTAAAATTATGGTAAGACAAAACATGTAACAGAAATAAATACCTAAAATACATCAGCAGACCACTCTGATAACCATGTTCATTACCAAACTATGGATTTCTTCTCTTTGAAACAGAGAGAAAACCTCCATCCTTGGCTGTAGACGAGAACACCTTTCCACACTCCCCATACCACACCAGACTTGCTTTTAGCCCAGTGGTTAGGGCGTGCTTGGGAAAAAGAGGGTTTGAATCCCCTCAGGCAGTGGCAGGAACAGGTAACTTCAAGTGGAGGACAGATTAGGCAATTTTAAGGACAGAGGATATAAAAAGCAAGTATCAGTGCACAAGTGTGCTTCTACTTTTGAAAGAAAGGATTTAATATCTGCTTTCAAAAAGGCAGATGTTCATGGTCCTGAATCCCAAGTAGAAGGAGATGCCTAAATCTTCAGGGAGAAGCATAATTAGGACTAGCACATATTTCTTGATAGCTTATTTTGGTGGCATCTCAGTTAGTAGAATCGGCTAAGGGACTTAGAGGCTGACAGAAAAGCAATATGACAGCAGAAGCTGTTACTTTCCAGGCCTTCCTGCAGGCAGGGACACTGGATCGAGCATTTCATTTAGGCTGTTACAGTCAACTAATGGAATCTGGAATTAAGTGTATGTAAGCTCATATAATAGGTTGCTTGTAGTGAAAAAGTGTTTTTTCTTGCCACATGTTCATGCCTCTTCCTCGTGCTACACCCCACAGCTGTTAGACTCCCCTGTGAATCAGTGCAGTTCACCAATGCAGCAGGAGACAGTGCAGCTTCCAGGAGAGGGGGAATGTTTGGCAAGTCCTGACTGCTGGCCTCTATCAGTGGGAACAGGTCTGAGGAGAGCCAAAGCTGGCACGATGCAGGCAGCAGGAGCCTGAGCTGAGACTTGTGGAGGCGGATAAGAGGGAAGAAGATAGGAGGAGACTGGGACTCTGATAATGAGAAACTAATACATTTGCCTAATTGAGCTTCTTGAAGTTGCAGGTGTGCTTTGCAATGAGGCAAGACACGCTGCTCATGGATATGAATTCCTGTGTCAGGGCCAGGCACACTTCACAACATGGAGTGTCACAGCTTTTATGGCTTTCTGCAGGTTTAAACAAACAGCCAATCTCTCCATTCTGTTTTCTTGGAATGTTTGAAAAATGTGTTTACAACCCGTCCTGGCTAAAAAATTAATATGTCTATTAGCCTTTCTAATCCAAAATGCACACATTGATATAAATGGATATAATATATAACTGATGTAACTACCAATGCCTTGCTACAGCAAGAATTGAACTTACTACCAAATACAATTATTGCACTTTAGAACAATGTGAAAAACAGTCTGACATCTCTTCAAATCTGCAATATCTAGACAGTTAAGTTATTGCAAATTTTCTTTTGTTAATCTGAATCTTTTACAGCGCCAACTGGATTCTGAGATCACCTTTTAGGAGTACCACCTCTCAGAAAAAATGTCATGCTAAAGTACATGTATGAGGTGTTTTAGATTGCTCTTTGTCTTTCAAAAAAATAACCCATCCTATTTTATCTCCTTATGACAGACGTGGTGAACCATCTTTATTAAATCTCCTAAACTTCCTGCATGTTTATTATGAATCCTGAAATTAGGTGTGACCACAGTAAGACTCCATTTTCTGTTAGCTAAAGGAAAGATTAAAACTGTCTGCTAGGATAAGTGGAGAAGGGTAAAAAACCCATGACACCAGCATACTAATGCCCACAGTAAAAGCCAACAGACATATGCCTTTGCCTTTCTACAGCATAACACATCTGTGTTTACTCTAAATCTAAAATCTATTCCCATTCGGTTGGGGGAGGCAGGTAATTCTCTGAGATTGGCATAGTCTGGTTTAGAAATTCACATACTTTTATGATTACAGATCATCTGAAGCCTTCAAAATGTGATAAATGTCAAGCAAAGTTAATTCTTAGCTCTGTTTTGACAGTTTCCATTTTAACCTAGATTGCTTTATAAAAGCAATTCCCTTTTTAAAATAAAGCTAAGCTTAAAACATACATAAATTTTGCCAGATTTCTGTAGAAAATCTGCTTATTGTCTTTTAATTACCATTTTTCCCCATCAGGGACTGGAGGGATTCTGGGTCTCTTAACAGATTTAACTTCAAATGTGCAAGTGACAAAAACTGGTGCTTCAGGATAATCTCGGTTCTCCTTAGTGGACTGCCTGAAAAGAAGATGTATTTTGGGAAGAGTATTCCAGCTATTCACTATCAGCTTTGTTGCAGAAAGTATCTTTGTGGTGCAGAGTCTGAAAGGATTAGGGGACGTAAGCAGTGACCCTCTGAGAGCTCCATTCAGAGAGCTGCCGGTCTGGAGGATTTTCAGTGCTCTGTGCTCTGGTGACACGCACTGCGATGCCAGAGTATGTGAATATGTGTGGGACAGCTCTGCCAACTGAAATGCTACCTGCTAAAACTCTTGTTAAGACACGGCAATTTGTTTTGAACTGCCTGTTAGTTTTGTAAGAGCCAAAACTCTTGGGTAGGGCTTGGTATAATTGTGCAAGTGGCTGAACTCGAAGAGCTCACCTTAGCAGTTTTTATCAGTAACTACCAATCACCTGCAATGCATCATGGTATCTGTATTTTATTGAATGGAAGTGTCATTTAAATCAATTTAATTAGGTTTGAATTAACATCCTGTGGGAACACATTGTATCTTTTAAAGATATCATTCCAGGCAAGCAGTAGCTTCAGACTGGAACTGCTTCATTGGTTAAATTCATATATTTTCGGTCACTGTCATAATCTTACAGGATGAGAGAGGTTTTAAAACAAGAAGTGTAGTCTAGAGCATAATGATAGGATAGCTTTTTAATAAACTGGCAGATAGATAAGTACTTATATCTCCTCACTATCATGCGGTATCAGGTTCCTGCTGTCTTTCAGGGCAGGTGGATTGGTGAGAAACGCTACTCGTTTATTAAATTTCCAACTACAAAGGCGAATCATGCTTTTTTGTGGCAGAAAGTCCAATATGGAATAGTATTAAAATAACTGGAATCAGTTTAGTATTATACCGATTGAAGTAAACAAGGGCTGAAGTGGTAAGTAGGTAATTTTTAATTTCAGCTCAGGAAGTTGTTATACTGTGCCACACTGGAGGTTGTCCCAGAACATGGTGACAGCAGCAACTCAGCTCAGCAGCCGTAGTGGTACTTGCTGATTCTGTAGTTAAACTCAGTCACTCTAACCTCGATTTTCAGGAAATTACAGCCAGATCAAATGGGCTCTTTACAACAAAGTTATTTTTAAATTGATTTGATGGTTTCCTACTAAGAGTGTTAGGCTTGGTAAAATAGCATAACAGGAGAACTGATTAAATTTACTGATGTTTAGGGTCAGATTCTGTGCTGTTTATGTACAAGGATAAGCTCCTTGCCTTTAGTGGCCAGCTTTTGAATACATAACAGTAACCATGTTAATATGCATATATTCAGGTCCACTTGTTGAACTTACAGCTGTCTAGCAGAACTGTGAAATCTGATGATCTTCAGTTTAGGATATAAAAACATCATAATAGAGATACATCTAAAATAAAAATGGAGTTCTAACTGTATCAGAGTCACTCCATTTATTTTCGTGTGGTGCATTAAAGGAGTTTATATAAGAAGACTTTAAACCATTTTGATTTTATTTTCTAACACTGTTGTATAGTTTTTGCTTTTAAGCACAGAATGAGAAATACAGAAAGCATTAAGTAGACGTACCAGCAGTACTGCTGCAATAATAATAATTATAGATAAAATCAACATAAACACTCCACCAGGTTAAGTCTGAAGTTATTTCACAAGTAATGTAAGCAAATTTAGATTTACCATAATATTTAGCATATTTTCTCTCTTTAATTGACAAAATCAGAGACTTTTTTTCCAAATCATTCTCCTATCTTACTACAAATTTTATCTTTAAAGCTAGGGAAAAGCATTTTACTTCATTACTTACAACTTGATCTAGAATATACTCTTTTAACAGCCTCCCATCGTGGTATAATTTATAAAAATAATGGTGTGAACATTAAGGTAGAGCAACTGGTGGCATTTTAAGATCAGTATCAAAGATTCTCTCCCAGGTTAAGTGATGATAATTAATGAGACAGGAGACCTGGAAACTAGTCTGCACAAAAGCCAGCGATGGAGCTGACTCAGCACAGCAGCCACTGGGAACCACTGGGCAGGGACATCTGAGGGAATGGCGCTGTGTAAATCACTACTCAGCATTGGTTTTGACACATTAATGTTACCATTTAATACACACAATAATCCTCAACATGACTGCCACAAAGGCTGAGGTATTTTTCGGTGGCACAACAGCATGGGAGGAATAATTGTGTAATGCCAGTGGAAGTGAAGTAATCAATTTGCAATCACGCTTTCCTGTAAACTCACTTTTAATACTACATTTGGCAAGTACAAGCATTATGTCCAAAAAGCATGGGTCTCCTTCTGTAGACAAGCCCTATGAACAATGTGCTTCCAAAACAAACATGACTCAATACCTTTGGGTCGGTAACTCACACAAATCACACGGAATGTTGTGGGTTGGAAGGGACCAGCAAGGATCATCAATTCCAGCTTTCAAGTGAATGGCCCATACGGGGATTGAACCCACGACCTCGGTGCTATTAGCACCATGCTCTAAAAAAATATGAAGAATGTTGTTTGGTAATGTTCCTAAGGTGAATCCTAGAGAAAGTAGCAATTCATGTGTTGGAGAAACAAAATCAAAAAGGAGTTTATAAAAATCTGTACGTTGTGGGATAATTCTGCCTTCTTGTAGGATATTCACAGTTACTCAAACTAGTTGATTACATTGCTTTGCTTAAGCAAATCTGTCATATAAAAAAACCCCACATTTTTGAAATGTACAGTTTTGCCAGACCAGCGTGTCTTTCAGGGTGAGCATTGTGACAGCTGCAGGTGACATAAAGCATATGAGAGAAAAACTAAGTATGCGATTTGCAGAACTAACAAAAATCCCTTTTTGTTCAATTTCGCAAAGACGGAATCAGAGACGTGGGGATGTTCACGGCTGGCACAATGTGAAGGGTATTTTCACGTAGGCCAGCACAAGGTTCTCAGCAGAAGTTACTAGTCAATACAATGGAAGGTCCCCAGATCCTAAGTTGACCCCTGCAGGTAGTTTTAAACCTCCCAGTAGGGATTCTCTTACCTGCAGTTTGCTACTTAACCAAGGAAATAATGTCAGTTTACTTAAAATAGAAACCATTTAATACTGAGCTATGACATCATATATTTTGCTGAGCTACGGCATGATCAATGTTTTTGACTCAAAACATTCAAAGCCCCCATTTCATTTCTGTTTGAACTGGCTTGCTCCAGAGCTGGTCAGCAACATTGAATGAGATTGCTAGAATGAGCTGTTTCTTGTCCCATTCCTGAGGTTACACATTTTCTGAGACATTATTTTCTTTTCCTTGTGGGATTGATCTGCACTGCTGAAGTCAATGAATGTGTACGATGACTTGGACGTAGTGTTGAGAAATTACTTCTTTCCCCACTGAAATCACTTGTGAGAAGAATTACAAAAACTGTTTATCACACACTATTGAAACGCAGCTTGAGTAAGAAATCATGGATTGTCTCATAACACTGGAAGCTGTCCACAAGCTTAAGTTTGGTGTGAACTTTGGAAAACAGTTTTAGAGGCTGAAGGGTGTGGGGAAGTTTTTAAAATATAAATTATTTTATACACTTTTAAGTTACATATCAACATATAATGCTTTATATCTGCATACACACACACACATGCACAGAGCAGACTGCTCCACGCTGGAAAATCCAGATCATTATCTCTACCACACCTTGAAATAGTTGTCAAACACGATCACGTCAGGCAGTAATTTTTCACAGTTGTGGTGCAGTTTGTTAGCGACATCAGGCACTACGCTGTGTACTCCCTGTCCTAGGGATAAGCCCACCGGAAAAGAAACCATGTAACCGCCACGGGGTGAAAACAAGAGCATCATTCAAATGAGGAAGAGTTTGTGTCTGTGCTCTCGTGTGTGCACAATGGCTTTTATTTGCCTGGAGAGAAGATCTGCTGAAAAATGCATAAACGCTCCCCTGATGTGATGGCTCATGTGAAAATAAGCAACCTAACTAGCAGTAGGGCATTTGTAGCTATGCTACTGTTATAGTTCATGAAATACTACTGAGAAGAATAATTTCTAGGGGGAAGAAAGGAGACAGCCATTTTTTCCAACCCTCTTTTCACCACTGCAGCTACCAAAATCTTTCTATAAGAAGCCATCTAAGACATAACAGAATCTAAAGTCTCTACAGATGTCATGTACACGCTGACTCTGAACATCTTCTAGGACTTAATTTTGGAGCATGAGATGCTACTTCATCCTCAAGAGGCAGATGAGAAACAGAATGCTTTGAGGGATTGCTTATTTGTATAGTGGTGTGATCCTCACCTCATCATCAGGAGGTAGATGACATCAACTGGGGATGGGTGCTGGTGTCACACAATGCAGAAATTGAGGGATTGAGGGTTGAGGTTTAGGACAAACTCACATTCATAGCCCTTCTACCTGTTGAAGGGCTGACCCTGCCTGACTGACCCTGTTCCTCAAAACTCAGGCTCTGAGGCTACATCTTCATTTCATATGTAAGTCTTCCATCGACTTAGTCCAACCGAGAGAAGACCATGTGCCCTGCACACAGCAGATCTAGCAGCTGTTGGATTGTGCTCTGTCCAGCATTAGTCCCTCCTCCGCGACAGCTCAGCTGCCTCACGCTAAAATCAGCATCACGCAGGACCAGAGCATCTGGGGGTACGCACGGAGCTCAGGCGCGGCACAACCTCGCCTACAGAGCTGCTACTGGAGGGGAGCGCCGGGAACAATGAGCTCTGGGGCGGCTTGGCCAGGAAGTGTCCCCACACACCTGTGTCACCACACACCTGTGTCACCACACACCTGTGTCACCACGCACGCTATCTCTCTCGGTGGTCACAAACGCAGCTTCCACGGCATCCTGGTTAAGCTTGGCCTCATCCGGCCGCACACCCGGCAGGGGAAGGGGGGAGATCGACACCACCGGTCCAGCTGAGCACATGGAGGGGAGGGGACACAACCTCCACACTACAGCGGGATGAAGGAAGGCCCGACAGTCGGGGTCCCGACCCCTGAAGGGCCCCGCCGGCCCGAGGGACACCGCAGCGGGCTCGGCAGCTTCCAGCGCGGCCTTGGGCGGGGCGGGAGAGGCAAGGGGGGCCGTGGGAGGCCGGGCGGGACGCGGCGGCGTGTCCCGGGATAGCCGTGGGTCCCAGGATAGCCGTGGGTCCCGGGAGCGTGGACAGTCCCGGCGGGAGGGGGGTGCGGGACACGCTCCCAGCATGGCGAGAAGGGGCGGGGAAAGGCAGCTCACTACCGCGCATGCGCGCTGGCCAGCCCCCTCTCACTATTACCTGCGAGCCAGGAGCCGTCGCCTTCTTTTTCTTGGCGGGGCCGCCGCCGGTGCCCGGGCTCGCCGGGCGCTTCTTGCTGCGGGACGCGGCGCCGGCGGGAGACGAGGCGGCGGCGGGGACCA
>VZTA01012483.1:352450-377301 GCA_013398855.1 Mohoua ochrocephala | reverse complement strand
GGGGCGGTCAGGGGCGAGCCGGGCTTGGCCGGCGCTTGTGAGGCTTCGAGCCCGCAACCGCGCCTGGGGCGAGACTCGTAGAGAGCAGCTCTGCCGCCTCCTCTTTGCCCTGCGGTGTCGCGGGCCCCTTCTCAGAGACCTGGCTGCTGTGGCAGACTCGGCCCCGGGGTAGCCCGTGTGCGTGGGAGGTAGCAAAGTGTGTCGAGGTGTGGAGTTTCTCACCGTAGAGAGGGTGAGCGGGACTGGAAAGGGCGCTGGGTCTGAGTCATTTCTAGCACAGAGGCCTTTGCAGTCGTTTGGGAAGTGAGCGGTACAAAGCTGTGCGGGAGTGGCTGAACACAGGCTGTAGTTTGGGACATGGGGCACCCTGCGTGGTGCCAGCGCTGGAGCGCCGTGTGCTCCATGTAAACACTGTGCGCTCCATGTAAACACTGCGCTGTGCTTGCGGGCAATCGCTGGCTTAAGCCTGCCCAAGGTGAGATAAAGTTTATGTGAAAGGCCTTCGTACGATGAGAATGGTGTGCAAGTCTCAAATGTGTCAGTGTTTTTTGCAGTTGCGTCGATAAAACACGCAGAGGGGTTTAACTGCTCCCTTCAGCTCTCAGGTGGTGAGCTCTGACAAGCCCAACCAGCGCTCAGTGGGACCGGCCACGCTGAACTCCAACAACTCCCTGCAAGGAGGCTGCAGTGAGATGGGGTCTGTCTCTTCCACCATGACTGCAGTGAGAGGACCAGAGGAAGTGGCCTTCAGATGAGACAGGGGAGATTCAGTTTAGATATTAGAAAAGAAACAAAAAAACCACTATTTGAGTGGTCAAGTATTGGAATAGGCTCCCCAGGAGGGTGGTAGAGTCACCATCCCTGGAGGTGTTTAAGAGGTGCTTGGATCAGGCGCTGGGTGATGTGGTTTAGGGGTTACAGAGATAGTGCCTGGTGGATGGTTGGACTTAACAATGTTAAAGGTCTCTTCCAACCTTGACAATTCTATGATTCTAACTGTGTAACCTTTCAAAATGTAAGTTGCAAGTTATTACAGTTAACATTAAAAATTTCAGTCTATAACTACAGCTAGCTGATACTGGGTAGTTCATACTGCTACAGATTTGGTTGCTTCCACAATGTTTTGGCATAGCTAGTGGCCTGGTCCAATGATTTTTCCTCTTCTTGGAATCTGGAGTGATTTTGCACTGGAGAAACATACCAGAATAGATTTAAGGAATATGGACTGTGCTCTAAAGAGTTTTCACAGTCCTCTTACTGTCTGCGCTGTTTCTCACCGTGCCTCAGAGACCTGGTTGGTGATGATGTGGTGTTGGACAGTTCTTAAGCTGCTTGATGACTGAGAAAACTTCTGAGCTTTATGCTTGCATGCGCCTGCCTTCAAAATGCTGGTCAACCTATTGTTTGTTTGAGCTACTTCTGTGCAATGCCAGTCTCCTAGGTTTCCAGCTGCAGCTGCATGAGATCCTGTCCCAGCACATGCCTTGCGGAGAGGCAGAGGTCCAAGAAGTTGATATTCAGGCATAAAAATTAGGTCACGTTTGTAGACGGTGCTGTAATGAGGACTGAGCTTGGGCACAGTAGGGGTGCCAGGCAGTGCTGTGTAAAACAAAAACTTTGAAGGTGGCCTGAAAGAGGGTTGAAGACAAAAGCCTGGACTTCCAGGCTGTGTTCCAGGCACCTGTGTACGTAGCAGAAAAGCAGGACAAGATTTGCTTTCCAGGGGCATAAGCAGGGCCTTGTACAAACATCCAAGTCCCATATTTTCCTTCCCAACTGTAGTTGCTGTCTTTCTGTCTGAGCACGCAGGCTGCCAGCAGCACCACGAAGCCAACTGGTAAACTGGATTGCGTTCGCCCTTAGCGAGTGTTTTGGGCTCGTGTGTGCTCTGCAGTTCATGTTTCTTCTCACTTCAATTGACAGCCTCCCCTCACATACTCAAAATGGTGACCCGAGTGTGGAATTAGCAGGGGCACTGGGAATCGCAGGGGAGTTGTGTCCCTTGATAAAGCCAGATCTGCTTTGCTGTGTGCTCAAAACGTTGATCTTGTCTTAGTCAGCCTTTTCTTGTTCCCAGGGCTGGGTCCCATCCCTTTCCCACGCACATGCTGTGTGCTCAGCTCCCAGGCATGCCCAATTAAATAGGAAGCATACCTTATCACAGGGATGTTTTTACTGAGAGGAGCATCTTTACTGCGAGTGAATCATGCGGAGAATTAACGTGCTGCATCAGTGAAAGTTTTTAAATAGTGCTTAGCCAGGCATTTTCTTATCTGTACCCATTTTTATAAATTGGTTTACTAAAAAATCTCAAGGCCCGTGTGTATTGCAGCAATGTTAAGTACCACAGAATTTTACACAGTACCAAATGCTTTACAGAATCACAGAATGGGTCAGGTTGAAGGGACTGCAGTGTTTCATCTGGTCCAACCTCCCTGCTCAAGCAGGGTCATCCCAGAGCACATGGCACAAGACTGTGCCCGGACAGTTCTTGAGTATCTCCGGTGACGGAGACTCCACGCCCTCTCTGGGAATCCTGTCCCAGTGCTTAGTCACCTGCACAGTAAAGAAGTTCTTCCTCATATCCAGGTGGAAATTCCTGTGCATCAGTTTCTCACTGTTACCTCTTGTCCTAAAACTCAGCACCACCGAGCAGAGCCTGGATCCACCCTCTTGGCACCCTCCCTCCGGACACTTACAGACATTGATGAGGTCCCTTCTCGGTTGTCTCTTCTCAAGGCTGGACAGGCCAAGTTCCCTCAGCCTTTCCTCATAAGAGAGATGTTCCAACCCCTTAATCTGTTGCCATGTCCTGGACATGCTCCAGGAGCTCCATGTTTCTCTTGTCCTGAGGAGCCCAGAGCTGACACAGCACTCCAGATGCAGCCTCACTAGGGCTGAGTAGAGGGGCAGGATCACCCCTCGACCTGCTGGAATGCTCTTCCCTGATGCACCTCAGAATCTTATTGGCCTTCTTGGCCATGGCTCATGGAGAGCTTGCTCATGGGCAGCTTCTTGTCCACCAGGACCCCCAAGTCCTTCTCCACAGAGCTGCTTTCCAGCAGATCAGCCCCCAGCCTGTGCTGGTCCTGGGGTTATTCCTCCCCAGGTGCAGGACCCTGCACTTGCCTTTGTTGAATTTCAGACAGTTCCTCTCTGCCCCTCTCTCCAGCCTGTTGAGGTCCTTCTGAAGGGCTGCACAGCCCTCTGGGGTATCGGCCACTCCTCACAGCTTTGTGTCATCAGGGAACTTCCTGAGGAGACATCTGCCCCTTCATCCATGTCATTGATGAGCAAGTTAACATTGGGCTCAGTATTGAACCTTGGGGGACACCACAAGTGACAGGCCTCCAACTGAACACTGTGCCACTCATTATGACCCTCTGGGATCTGCTGTTCAGCCAGTTCTCAGTCCACCTCACTTATAATCCAAGAAGACCCATAACTCATAGAGAAATAGGAACAACGGCAGAGTAAACAGTGACAGTGTCTCTGGGGGATGAGTAATAGAATTAGGGATGAGAGAAGTTGCGTGGTGCCTTCTCCCTGCTCCTTGAGTGGCTGTCTACAACCAGCCCTGCTGAAAATGAAGAGGTGTTTTTCTGCTGAATAAGTGCCACACGTATCTTGCTGGGTTCCTGTTACACACTTAAATAAGCAGTCGCTTTGTGATACAGACGAGGGCTCATTTGAGGAAGTGCAAATTGCAATTGCTAACCTGGCTTGGTACACCCAGGCTGTTCCTGCTGTTAATTTTGAACCCGGCTTGAGTCGAATGCCTTTCCCTTACTGGTACTGCAAGGTATATTTTTATATGCTACCTTGTTAATAAGAAAATTAAATACAGCTCAGCAACAACTCTGCATGCTCTTTGATGTGAATAGTCGCCAACACGCCTGTTCGTAATAGTCTCAGGGAGCTGGAAAGGCCCCTGGTACTTTTTCTAGTAATATTTGGGGCAAAATGCAGGAATCTCCTGAATTAGGGAAGAAGATCTCATGCTCCTATCCCAGGTTTGTGAGGTGGGGTTTTGGTTTTTTTGTTTGGTTTGGGATTTCGGGGTTTTTTACCCTTTGGTTGGATGAAAATTGACCATGATAGCTCTCTCATCATGCAGAGGGGATTAGTACAGCGTGGAGCTTTTTGAGATGTGTGAAGGGCGGCGAGTGCCTCACGACTTAAGATTTAATTTTTTTTTTCATGGAGGAAGAAAGTGCTGTGAGAAAAAAAAAAAAGTGTTTGGAAAGCCAGCAGAAATATCTTTAGCATGAGTTAGGATAAGCACAGTGGGGAGAGCAAGGTCCCCAGGAGCTGTGTGAGTCAGAGCTGCTCCCTGCCTCAGCCCCAAGCGCAGCTTCCCAGCAAGTAGAAAGCTGTGCCAGCTCTCTTCCTACCGGTGAGCTGGCCCAGTGGAGTTGCTGCTTGTGGTGGGAGGCCTTCTGACTGACACATTCAGGCTGCCTGGGAGCAAATGTGTTGGATGCTTTCAGTCCAAATGCTTGGGTATTCTTCTGCTCCATCAAAAGGAAAAGGCTAGTATCTGTAACTGTGTATTTATTCTGTTTCAAGCTTTGAACTTAAATCTCTCTCAGTACCCAACTTACGTTCTGCCTGGCTGTTTAGCTTTCAGTAGTCCTACTTATTCTTACTTCTGTACTACAGAAAAACGGGTGGATTAAAAATGAAATTGTCGGTGGCTTTACTCACTGGCTGTATTGCAGTTTGTAAGATTACCAGGTAGCTAAAATGGTGCAAGAGAATATGTATAATCCCTCTGTATATCACTGAATTAAAGTGAACGGTTTAGAATTCTTGCATAACCTCTCCCTGTTTTTTGAGGGGGTGTTTTTTGTACTTACAAAGTGGGGATAACCTTTTACTGGACAGTAGGTTGAAATGATGATAGGAAGCTGTGGCAATTAAGAAATAGCTCCTAGTGATGGTTACATGGTGATTTGTACCATTACAATTTCCTGGCAACAGTATCCAACACGCTCAGACAAGTTTTCTCTTAATTTAGCCGATTTTAGCAGCGTTGCACAGGTGCAATTTGTGCTATAATTTGTAAGGTTTTAACTCTTCAAAATGACTCAAGTTGTATTAAAAACAAAAACAACAACTGTTTTTTCCCCTTTTGGTTGTGCATATGTCTACTGAGTGTCATTTGAATTTTCATAGAGGCTCTGGAAAAAGGAAGGATTGAAGTTCTTATATTCAGTGCTCTGTCAGGTAAAAAGCAATGGATTCCTGCAGGGTAGCTTGTGGGGTCTTGGTGGTGTTTTTGTACCTTATTCTTGAAAAGTACTTGGAGGCTTTGATGACTTTTCAGAGCCTGCAGTGTGAACTCCTGTGATTTGCATTTGTTCCCTGCAATTTGCAGCTGCAGGCATTGCACTAGCTTTGTTTAAATATAATGCCAAATGCCTTTAAAATAGGTATTTGAACTGCGGATTAAGGAGACTACTTTGGTAATATTAAAGGCCTTTTTACTGCACACATCAAATATCTAACATTCAATGCAATCTTCCTGAAGTCGTTTCTATATTCTTAGTAACACAAAAAGAGAAGCAGGGAGTCTTTAGAAATGCCTTTTGTCATTTTCCTGGTAGCCTCTCCTTCTCAAAGTTTATTTTAAAATGTGACAAATTTGACGCATCAGAAATGAGCAGTAGGAGTCAAAGTGCTCTTCTGTGTGCAGTTTAGTTGCACTTTACTTGAATTTTTGCTACTAAGTCAAGTAAAGTTATGTTGGTAGCACGCTGGCCACTTATCAGTGTTGTTACTTGAAGTGTGGACTACTGACCAAAAATTGTATTCATGGTGTGTCTGGCAGGTTTTACCAAAATGCTGTGTAGGCAAGGGAAATCCAACCCAAAAGGTTTTGTTAAATACAGATTTCACTATGGTAAAATAGAGTTCTGTGCTGGAAAAAAAAAATTTACGTGTAGTATTTGACTTTGATTTTAAACATTATTCTGTTTGCATACAGTATGAAAGGAAGAAACTGGCCATTGTGCAAGTTAATGGAATCCTGTATTCTGTCTATCCCAGATAATTAATTATTATGCAATATTTAGCATATTTAGGTACTGTCTCAAAAGATTTATGAATTAGTTTATCATATTAAATTTAATCTTATCTTTTTGAAAGTGAATATGGGTTAAGAATTTCCCTATTTAGTTTGCATTCAGAGTCTGATGAATGTTTTCTGCAGTTATTCATGTGAACAAGTTCTTGATTTCCGAAATGCTCAGCTGAGAAAGATAAAAATGTCATGATACTCATTTGCATAATCTTTAATGTAGTAACCACCTTGAAAATGCTGTGGATTTGTAGACTGAAAAATATGGGGATTAGCTGAATAAGTAATCTGATTTATGAACATAAAATCTTGGTAGGATGGCTATTAGTTTGCAAGCAATCTGGAGACTGAGCATGGTTATATAATTAATTTATTAATAATTCCAAGGAATAAATTCACAGAAATAAATATGTCCCATTGAATTCATTAACAGAACAGGGGTTGAAGTCACTGAATAAATTGCTCAGAGGGATTAGCTCATGCATCTCTGCTAGTTACAACAAGTCTTCTGGTGCAATAGCACTCTTAATTCTATAGTAATTTTGCATTTGCCTGTACATTAAGCCTGTGGTATTTTTATTGCAATTAGGATACAAATTCGAGTAAGTCAGTAATGCAAACGGTGTCTCTCATGGTTAGTGGGCAGTGTGTGGATGTTATTTTCTTTGCTCACTATTAATTCTCAATGCAAGAAAAAAACTCAAAAGGTGAAGATGCAGTATTCAACCAAGATGTGACATCTGCTGATGACATGTTGACTTTGGTGGTTGTTTGTCAGTCTCACTTGTTTCTTTCCTAAGTGCTCACTAGGATTTCAAGTGCTAGATAAACCACTAGTGTGTGCTGAACTAGTCAGACTGCTCCCAAAGTCTTAGCCACGACTTTGGTCTGCTCTCAGTTGCTACTGTGCAAACCAGATGACTGGATGGACAAAAGAGCCCTTAGTGTGCAGATGCTCATGAGGAGCCCACTTGAAGCATAAGATTAGAACTTAGAGAAAATGTTTCTTGGCTGTTTTGAGTTTTTTAAAAAATCTTTTTTTATATATATATGTAAAAAAATCAGCACAGACAAGCACAAATTCACAATTTCTACAGCCAGTGATTTTTAAAAGTCTCACCTGTTGATCCTGGGAAATCCTTACAGTCCATGTGAAGTGACCAAAAGAAGCAAATTGATATTTAGCATCAGTGGAGTTTTTGAGACATTCCTAAAAGGATCGTCTCTTTTTGAATAAGAAGTGTTCTGTATGAAAGAAAAAAAATGAAAATTATTTGAGCTACATAAATCATGGGCTGGGGCAAAAATGAGTGGATAACAGTTGCAGTAGAAGGCATTGCAGAGCCTGGGTGATTTATGAGCTGGCTGTGAATCAGCGGGATTGCAGTGCCCCGAACGCACACGTCACACAAGCAGGAAGCCTGCAAGGCACACGCTGTGTTCCCTTCTCCTGTCAAAGCTTTGGTTAGGCTCAGTTTGAATGCTGTGTCTAGCTTTGGGCATTGCACCTCAGGACTCTCTCCAAATCTTTCCTGTCTTTCTTGAAGAGAAGAAGAGGATGCTCTGAGGTCTAGGGATTGTAGTTTGTGAAGAGTGATTGAGGATTTGGGTTATCTCTGTGGCATAAGAATAAGGAGGAGAAGGGGACTGGAGGAGATTCCTGCAGAAAAGGAAGTGCTGTTCTCTGTGCCTGTTGTAGATGAACTCAATTTATTATGTGCTATAGGCCATTCTTTATATACTAACCAGACTTCACACATTTTTGGGTTTATGTGTCTGTTTCTCTGTTTCTTTTTTGCTAATAATGTCCCTACTGGAAGAATCTGTTTTGTTGCCTTCTGTGACGCACTCAAGTGGGAATATGTGGAGGAATCTTGGTATTTGCAAGGAATGATGCTTGGTTTTTTTCTTTCAACGATAGGGTGACTACAATTTGAGAGGGCTTGGGTTTTCTTTCTAGGTTTTGGTAAATAAGTCCAAGGATGTGAAAGGCCACTGCAAAAGGGAGGGGACCATCTCTCTCTGTGTCTGTAACAATGAAGAAATAAAGGGATTAACTTTGCAGCAAGGAAGATTCAGGTTGTATTACAAAGAGCTTTTTTTTCAAAGAAGGCCTGCTTCACACTAGAATAGCTTGCTTTTGAAGGTTTTGAAAAACAGGTTAGACATCTGCCACAAAAGATCATGCACAACTGATTCTACCCAGAGACAGGAGAGTAGATTAGATGACCTCTTAAGAATTTTTGCAGTTCTGTTTTCTGTGATTCTGTCAACTCCGTGGATATTCGTTAAAGGCATGTGCTTTCACACAGAGCAGTGAGAATGTGAGGCTGGCTGGACGGGGTCAGACTGTTTAACCCAGTGCACCATCCCAGTGGGAGCTGAAAGCAGATGTGCAGGGAATACTGTACAAACGGGGTGACTACACAGGATGATACTTTTTCTGTAGATGGTTTCTGTGTATTTAGTAGCTTTTGTTAGATTCCAGTTCCATTAATTCATCTGGTGCCCCTTGAGCAAGTCTGAGCTGTTGGTGTTCATGGTATTCCACAACCAGAAGTTCTTGCAGCTCAGTCACCTGTGTGAAAACCTTTCTCTTGGTTTTGAACCTGACCCCCTTTTAGCTTCATTAGGTGCTTCCTGGCTCTTGTGCTTTTAGACAGACGTTAGAGACCCACCCTCTCCATTGCAGCTAAAGACTTTATAAACCTTTACCTTACTCATTCTTAAACATTTCTGTGTCTAGACTCAGAAGTTCTGGCTTAGCTATTTATTATATGGTAGATGATTCTTGGATTCTCCTTGTTGCCCTGTGTGGAACATTTTGAGCTCTACATCCTTTCAGATGGAGGGAACAAAAGTCATTTAGAAGTTAAGATGCAGGCACTGTATAGGTAGCAAAGAGACGTTCTTTGTTTTATTCTCAATTCCTTTTCAAATAAGTGATTTTTTTTCTTTTTGTGACGTCGTTGAGCACTAACTTTGTGTTTCCATGATCTGCTGACCTAACCTCAAGGCCCCTCTTCCTGAGTAATACTGGTCAACTCATTGTGTGTTTGACATTTGGGCACCTTTATTCTCCTGTGTATCTTTAAACATTTGTTTATAGCTAATTTCCTGTGCTGGATTATTGCTGAATTTCTAAGTCATATGAGGTCTGTGTGTGGCTCTTCATTATAAGGCCTCACCCTCACCACCCTAAATAATGAAGTGGCATCAGCAACTTTTGCCACCTTGTTACATCTCCTTTTCTGGCTTTCTTATAAATACAATGAGCACGAGTCCCAGGATAGACTTCTGTGAGGACCGTTTACTTCCCTAACTCTTGTAGGTGATTTTATTCTATTTTTGAAAAAAATCTTCATCTGTGCAAGGGCCTTCATTAGTTTTTCATAGGTCCTTAGCTTCCTTAAGCCTTCTGGAAATCCTGATAGATTGTATCATCTGGATTTCCACTGCCCATGTGCATTTGGGAACAAAAATAAGACAGTAGTAGCAAACAATGTGGTTATCTTTGACATGAGAAACTATTCTCTTGACCAAATACAAATTTGTTGGTTTAGTCACACTGTCACGTTCCAAGTTCTGACACATGGCCTTTCTGTGCTTTTTAATGCTCAGAACACAATGATTTCATCATTTCTGTCTTAATTATTTTAATACTGGCATTATAAATGGAAGCATTTTACCGCTTGAAGAAAGATTTTGATGAAGAACATTGTTAACTGTGTGCTGTCGAGTATGTCATGTTGTACAATAAAAAATTTGCAAAACAGTTTGAATCTTTTCAGTACTAATCTTGCCTATTGAAACAAATGACATTTTTTTTCTCAGTACTGTTTAGTGTTGTGTTATTGCTGAGATTACTGACAAAAATAGGTGTATTGTCTTTTATATTTTCTAATTTGTAGTTGAATATCACTCAGCAAACTGAGTGAGGAAAAAGAAAAAGTAGCCTCAAGTCAGGGTCGTGCTCTCCTGGTCACGTCCAGTGCTGTGAATTTGGTAAAAAGTCTGAGTTCACTTGCCTGTATTAGGTGGATAAATACAGCCCTTTGCAAACAAGAAAGGTTGCTGATTATGTCATTATATGAGCAAGCTGAGATCTCTGCCCCTTTAATGGAAAAGAGCTCATCATTAAAAATGTAATGCACATTTTCAGGTAATTAAAAATGATGCATCTGAGTACTTTTCAAGGTTCTTCCCTTCCCCCAATTCCTTCCTTCCTCCAACACACTTCTGGCATGGGAATGTGTTGTTTCCTGTAGCAAATATTGAGGGCTGATATGAACAGAAGATATTGTCTTGATCACCTTTCATCTTTTGTGATTGAAAATATTGTCTGCATGGTTTTTTTATTTAAAAAAACCCCAACAAACCTGCAAATATTTAAATTCTTCTCTTGAAGTGTTTCAAGGAATTTGTCTTCTCCAGCTAAAGATCTGAGAATGCATATAATTATACCTAATAATTTCACCACTGTCAGATTAGATTGATTTTTAGTCACTTTTGTGGAGATTAGATTCAACTCAGGTGCTCAAACTGAAAGGAGGTGCATTAATCTGCAGTGACGTTCAGTCTCTCCCAATTAGTAAGTTCTAAGAGATGTTAGATAATGTGAGTTTGGTGATGTGAAGCATTTTTGTTCTGCCACGGATTTAGTAAATTTAAGGAGGTTTAGGCCTTCAAAGGCAACTATCAGCAACTTAAGTGTTGGGCCTAAAAAAAAAAAAAAGAATGAAAAATTAATGGAAATAGAGAATATTTCTGACAGATTTAAAGCCTGGAGACAAATTATGGTGGTTGAGACTTTGAGGGAGACTTTAAAAAAACAAACAACAACATTTCTGTAATGCAAGGCTGTAACATCTTTGTGCAATCAAAAGGTGTCTTTTAAGATTTTGATTAGTCTATTGACTTTTGTAATGTGCATAAGTTTACGTAGTGGTTTCCCTAATGCTACATAACCTTGTTTTCTAGCATGTATGTGTTTCTGTGTAGTGTTGAAGGTCACATATTAATTTCTACAAACTGCTTGTGGTCAGACCGTAATATTAATTATTTGCAAAGCAATGGTGCATTAGCATTACAGAAGGCAACAGTGAAGGACGAAGTACTGAAGAATAAAGTGCGAATAAATGACATTGCAATGTGTGCATGTCTTCTGATTTGCCAGAATTAATGCTGGCAAGGCTTTGCTGTAGCTCAAAGTATATGTGTGTTGCTTAATTATCTCAGTTACTGAATATGCTTATTGCATAATCTCGGGTAGGAGTAATTGAGTCCATTACTGTACATAAACAATTGCCAATTTATAGTACTTCAGAAAAAATTCCTGACTGTAAACAGATGTTACAGAATCTAAAATATTGATGCTATCTTGCTTTTGCCATGATGAAATCTTAAGTGATTTTCTAAATGTGTATTCTGCCAATGCTTGTTGAAAATTGATGGTATTTTCTTTATGTTGCTTGGAGAAGAGTCTACTCCAATTATATTACTTTTTTTTCCCTTTCCACTCTTGCTTTAATTTTTGAATGAGCTATTAGTTTATTTTGATTTGTTTAATATTGGTGTTGGCTAACACCAATAAGCCACTTCTTTTTAGTAACTTAAGAAGACTGGCATTTGATTAAATGAGAGCAATATGGGATGTGATTTTAACTGATGAAGCAATGATGATTTTGTAGGCAGGTAGGCAGTTTTCAATCTCCTGTTTAAGAAGATATAAGTTCATTGTATTTCAGGAATGCTTGCATAAATCCCAAATTTTTGTTCAAACAAACAAAATACCCAACCTGGCAGGAGCTCAGTTTGAATACTAGTTTGAACAGCCTGGCAAGATGTAAGGGTTTTCCTGCAGATCATAATCCCTTGTAATTTTAAGGTTTAAATGCTTATATTTTGCCAGAATGTTAACCTGCCTAGTCCCAAAGCAGTGGTCAATATCCGCTTTCCTAATTTCATAAGACTCTTAACTGATCATTTAAAATTGTACATGAGGTTGCAAAGAGGGAATTTTGCTACATCTGAAACAATACATAGAAGAAATAAGCTTGGCTGCGTGTGGTTTGGATTTTGTGTTGTTTGAAGTCTTTTTCCTTTATTGGTGATCCTGAAAAATCTACTGCTTTAAAATATGTAACTCCTGCATCAGCAGGGACACCACAGTCTTGTCTGGGTGATTTCTGTTTGGACGGAGCAAGGCCTGGTCTGATTCCTCTTGGCAGCAGAGGAGCACTCTCCCTTGCCCATAGCAGGAGCTAGAACTCCTGCAGAAAGAGGAGTTACTTCATGTAGTTAAGGAGATGATATTTCTCTAAAACTGGAAGCTGGACCTCTGATGTCTTACGAGAATGAAGTTGCAACCTGTATGAAAGACTTTGTATCTACCTGCCCCCTTGCTTTGTTAGCCTGTGAATTCTTAGTACCCTATATGCCATACAGCAGTGATAGATTGGATTTGAATGAATAGATATATGAATATATAGAGACTTCAGTATTATGTGACTGGAAGTCACATACCCAGACCCAAATATATATATAAAAAAAGGTAAAACATCTATCTATATGTATAAAGAGGTATAAATGAGTGTGTGTAAGAAGACTTCAGAGGGCTCTCCTATTATCATTAAAGCTTTGCTATAGAGTACAGTAAGTGAATATGTGCCTCCTGTTATGCATAATTATTCTCCCAGTCTCAAGGGGAAGTTTTGTATCTTATGTCTGCAATATGAAACTGATCTCACAAATACTCAGCCCAGAAGTGTTCATTTAATCTTGGAAGTAGTCCCACTGAATTTAATGAGCCCTTAGATGGTAAATTCTTTGGGGCTCTTATTTTCGTTTGTGCCTTATTCAATGGTAAGAACAATCTCCATTAGCTTTTACTTTAGCTTCTACTGTTACTTACAGCAAAATGCTTTTAGGTTTTGGCTTGAAAATGCTAATTGAAACACATAGGCACAAAAACTCTGAGGCAAAACACAACAATTAGATTAGAATTATTCCAAAATTACATTTAAAGAATCTGAGTTGGCTTTTTGAAATTTCAAAAGCTACATTTTTGAGTGCTGCTCCAGGGGTCGTCTCATTTTGCCTTCTTTGGGGTTTTTGAGAGAGGAAGGATTGTAGACCTTGGACAGTAAGATTCCAACCTACCGATTAATGTTGATAGACAAGGTAACTTTGGCTTCTATGCAGCTGGGAGTAAGTGTAGAGGATCAGAGCTTTTCTTAACTCTGATGCTGGCAGCCAATGGTATCTGCTTTTGCCCATCAGAGTCCTTTGAACTCCATTCCAGTTAACAACATTTTTCCAAGTGACTGCGCCGGCCCTGGATGAGCCTTCTTTTCTTCGTGCTTCCCATATAACATGCATAAAGTAAGTTTTCTGCAGGCTGGGTTGGCTCAGTAGGATTGCTGTGGTCTGCCTATATATTTATTAATAAGCTGTATGTGAAGCACAAGCTCATTCTAGATAACTGACACCTCTTTTTTTTTCCTTCCCAGATGGTTTCAATCTTTCAGAGCAGGGGATAATTTAGCCTTGGCAGTAGAGAATTTCTAAACTTTGCAAGTTTATAAACTCTGTAAGCTTTTTGATACAGTTAGAGCAGCATTTCCCTTCTAGCGATGTAAAACAGTGTCCCACACTGACCAGAGCTCAGTTATGAGGCTGCAATGCATGACCATACTCCTTTAGGACCATGCTTTGGAAGAATTAATGGGAAATTGTGAGTGGTTTCTTAGGTATTTTTATCTTGAGGGTTACTCTGCTGGCATCTGTTATCTTCTCTTTCGAGAAAAAAAGAGTGGGGTAGGAAATGGGAGGAAGAGGGAGCAGTAATAAATACAAATATAGGCAATAAAACCATTATGTTATGAGAAAATTAGGTGAGATGAGTTGGTTTGTGTATTGGTTTTTACTTTAAATCTGTGTTTGAAAGGCACATTATTTACTACATTGGTTTTCATGTTAAAAAATGGTATTCTGGCTCAGCAGTGCTGTCAAGAAGTACAATATGTCCCACCTCATTAAGTACTATATTTTTTCCTCTCCATCTGTCTAGAACAGCAGGAAAACTTTCAAATAGAAAAATAGAAATAAAAAAATAATCAGTTTTGTCCATTTCCTTTCTTTACCTCTGTATCTGTGTATGTCCAAGAATTCGTTTGAATTTGAATAGGGAAGTGCCTCTAGAACAACGATCCTAAGAAAGGCGCTATTCAGAGCATCAGGGCGTGTTGTTTGGTAGCAGGGTGATCAACTATGAGAGCCCAAACAAAAAAATAGTCACAGACTGGTTTGGGTTGGAAGGGACCTTAAAGATCAGCTAGTTCCAACCCCTGTGCCATGGGCAGAGATACTTCCCTTTCTAAATTTCTTTTGGCTGTGCTGTCAGTCAACCAGAGCTTCTATTTCTATTAAATGGGCAGATTTGCCTTCCCTCATGTGTCCACTAAAGCAACCTGCTCTAGAGGAAGGTATTTCCTGCTCTATTTGGATATGTGACCAGGAGTTCATCGCTGTTTGGATATTGGAAGCAGCACAGCACTTGTGCCCAAAAAGCGTGTTCTACATGGAAGTAAATAACTGTGCCCTATGCAGGAGAAGTGCCCTAGAGGTTGTTTGATTCATTTCAGACAGTGCTGTTCAGATTAAGGGCCTGATCCACCATAACAGAAGGGTGATACTGGCCACTTGCTTAGCTGATAGACAGCAGCAAACTGCACATGCTGGCTTCACTACTGGAACTAAGAGAAAAACAGCTCCAAAAGCCAGGAAGAAAAAGCAAGAGCAAAACCATCAAAACACTGCCTAGTTTTCAGGTAATTGCTTTCATCACCATTCAGCTTTTGGGAATTCCAGTGTTCTTCAGGTTAAAGTGATTTTCCTCATGGGACTCTTATCTGTGCCATCTCCCTATTCTCTGCAGCAGCCACTCACAGGTCCTGCAAGAAATCAATTTTAAGCCTGTATTGTCTTTCTGAAGAATACTTCCAAAGACTGAATGAGGGGCTCTGATTAAACCTTTTGCTTTCAGAGGCCTCAGATCATCCTGATAATGTTCAACTAGTTGGAGTAGTGAAACTGAATGAATAAAATGGTGTTAACTTCAGGAGGTCACTCCTTTGCAAAGTCGGGGAGAGTGGCCATGGGCAGAAGTTGGCTGCAGATGAGGCTGAAGTCCTACATCAAAAGTTGGGTAAAAAATTGTATTTTGCATCTGAGGTAATACCAGAGGATGTGTAACTGTGTGAAAGAGTATTGTTTGTAATAAAAAAGTATTTTAAAATAAATAAATAAATAAATAAATAAATAAATACAGGTTTAGAAAACAGCAAATAGGCTGGAATAATTTGTTCTCTCAATTCTAAAATATTTACATCCTTAGTTCTATTGTAGGCACAAAAGGTAAGGGACCCCAGTGAGTTAACAAAAGAAATAAGCATGCAAATCAATTTCAGACAAGAGACATCAGTTACTAATTTGCCACTGGGTGATGTTTAACAATCTGAGAGTAATGAAAGGAATTTTCAGGAAGAATAATTTACTGTGTTCTGGGCTATGCATGTGCTGAGGATGATGTCATACCCTGAAAGAATAACTATGCAGACCATAAATAGTCTTTCAGCTAGAGATTTAACACTTACATGGCAAGATGGGAGTGTATTTTAGAAGAAAATGCTTTCCTCTTTATCCAAAGAAGGAGACTTAAAATCATAAAGTAAGTTTTATTGTTAAAACCGTGCTACACAGTGATACATTGTAATGAAAAGTGAGATGCATGTAACAAAATAGAAGCATGACTTAATAACGTGGCCCGGGAATGTGAGAGGAGGTGAGACCTTGAGTCCTTTTGGCACTGTGTCACTGACTTGCTCCGCAGCCTGAGGCAAGACCCCAGTTTGCCTCCCGAGAAGCAGGGAGGGAGGTCACAGGGTCGCACCCTGCATTGCAGGGTCACATGTAGCGTAGTTGGGATTCGGTGTGCTGTCTCCTGGCCTTGATGCAAGTGTAGCTGTCTGTCTAAAAGGGATGGGACTGAGACAGCTGCATCTGCAAAAGCTGTGAGAACCTCGGGCTAAAACCGTGGGGGATGTATATGTTTACTCACCTAACACTTGCACTAGCCAGTGCCAATGCTCCCAATATTTAGTAAAACTCCCATCTTGTGTACGTTCAGATGAGTAACAAAAAGCTGCACTTTGTTTAGATGCAAAGGTGCTACTTTAAAACTGCATTTTATAAATTATAATATTGTGCTTACTCCTGACTCTGATGATTAGCCCTGGAATTAGTACAGGACAGCTGGAATGCAGTTAATAACCCCGAGCAGGTACTATTTTACCTTCCACGGCCACAGCCCATGCTGCATCATTCTGTTGACTGCATCAGGCTGACGAGTTCACACAAAGGCTGTTGGACTTTGAAACGGTTCGAAAGGGAAAGATCATATTCCTGCACTGTCTTTGACTTTCTTCCATTGTCTCTTTTCCATAGAAAGCTTCACTATCCCACTGGGACTTGTGGTATTTGGGCATTGTATTAAGCACTTTTTCTAAGCTCTCTGGAAATACCTACTTACTGAGCTGTGCTCACACACATCTGCTGCTCGCTTATTATACTGGAAAGCTCAGAGACTTTTCCCTCTTGCATTATGGGAAGCTGTCTCAGAAATGGCACTCTGGAGAGTTAAACCTTTTTCTGGAAAAGGCTGAGGAGAAGAAAGGTATGAAAATAGATTCATATAGAATTAAATACATTAATACTGCTCTGTTGGTTCTAGACTATATGCTCAATCTTTTTCTCATCTTTTCCAAAAAGTATATCTCATTGCTTGCACAGTCTCCATGTTTGTTACATTTAAGGAAAAGATCTTTCTTACTGTCCAGCTGTGCTAGCATTTCTGATATATAATTGTAATGTATAAGAATATATAATTATTTAATATATAATTTCAGAAAATAATGTGGTTTATTTTTAATTTAGCATAATAATTGGCTGGGGGCAATGTAGGGGAGGTTTCTGTGGCTGTATTGTGTAATAGGGATGAAAATATAGTCTTTCTCTTGGATCCACAAGATTACTCTCCAGGAAGAACTATTTGCATCATGTAAAAGAAGAGTTAAAAAATGCAGGCAAGCCACAAGGTGAGAAGAAGCACATCAGGCAAACCTTCCTTATTTTGTCTGTGCCAAGCAGTGCTGCTTTGGCTGTGGCAGCTGCTGTAGCTCTAGGGCTGAAGCAGCAGCTGCCAAGTACTGCCTTGAGGTGCTGGATTTTTTTTTTTTTTCTCTAATCCGTCCATCCTGGGCTTGTGCTCAGCCACAGTGCATTCTGTTCCTGTACAGGATTTAAGAATTGGGCAGTAAGCATTAAAATAGCTCCAGGTGGAGGGATTTTCATCCACCTTGTCTAAAATCAGTGCCAGCCTGGAAGGGAGGCAGTGAATGTACTAAGATCAAAGATCATTTCTACACAGCAAGACAGAAGAAAACATGTTAGAATGCCCTTATCACTTAAACATGTCCCGAGCCAAATATTTTATACTCATATATATTTTGATATTGTGGGGTAGAAGGATTTAATAATAAGAATGGAGCTGTAAAAATTTAGACATCTTCCTAATTCTTGAAAATTGTTAACAAAGAAATCTGAGTGATGGATTATTCCTTGATTATACAGAAAAACATCTTTATACTTTGGATAAATTATTTGACCCACATACTCATCATCCACCGTTTCCAGAAATCAAACCCCTAGGGAAGGTATGTGAATTCCCATGGTCTAGGAATGATCATAATGGAGAAACTGAATTAAGACGTAGAGGTGATGTTTTCCTTTTGCTTTTGCCTGCAGCTTGCTTGTCTACAAAGCTCACCTGCAGCAATTGCATATTGTCAGTACATTTCAATTAGGCATGTACTTCAGGAGAGACCCAGCTAAAGATCATCTTCAGGGTTATTGCCTCTGCAAACTCCTTCAAGTTGTAGAAAGCAAGTGAACTGCAAATCACCTCTGTATTGAAAAGAGAAAGGAAACTTAAGCTCAGCTGGAAGCTGGGGAGGTGTCACCGTGTGTTTGTAGTGGCCCTCGTAATCTTTTCGAGGGTACTCATTTTGAGAGATGTCAGAGAGAGGATATGAAGTTAGACACACCTTTGGTCTGTCCCAAACCATTCATTGGTGCAGGTGTAGCTCACTTGCAATGCCATTTAGGTAAATGGTAATTATAATTAAATAATTGAATTGCTGTGGGTGTTAATCATTTAAAAAACCCAGTTGGGAAATCAAACTGGAATCTAGATTAGGGGTGGAGTACTTTGACTGAAAATAACATGTTGGAATGCTACTTAATGCACACTTTAGGAATACCAGACTAATGGAAAACTTACCAAATACATCTTAAGGGCTTATTCTACTTGAAAAGTGAGTGGTAAGTAGTGTATTTTTATCACATCAGTCCAGTTCCTTTATCTGCCAGTAATTTATTCTGATGCTTGTAACAAAAAAAAAATAGAAACATTCCTGCTTTCTTCTGCTGCTTGTGCTTAACAAGCCATATATATAACAAATAGTGTTTTTCTAACACAACTGTTTATTAAGTTCCAATCATTGCCTCCACTAGAAACCTGCTGAAGGCAAATGGACTATTCAGTTGTCACTGAAGGCATAATTTAATGATGCAGTGTATCTCTACACTGATGAATTCAGCCTTTTTATTCGGCTTAATCTATGATGTGTGAAGCAGACGGTAACTTCGCCTTGCAGACCTGTCTGTGGGAAGCCCATTTCCTCTCCTTTGCTCTTCTGTATGTGATAAACAGAGCCTATTTATTAAAGAAGCCATCGAGGTACAAAGTTGAAGCTTCGGGTGCTGCTTTTACAGTCCCTTTTCAGAAGGTACCTTCTCCTTCAAGCAACTGGTTTCCAAGTGGCCTCCGGCATCCCCTACAAAATTGCCTTGTTTCACTTTTGGCAAAAAATTGTGCTGCTGACCCACTGTGTGAACGGCGATGGTAAATAGTGGAGGATAGATGGAAGCATTTGGGTGAGAAATCTGTGACAGGCTTTTATGTGAAAACATTTAGTATCTGCTCTCGCTTTCGTCGCTTATTATTTTTAAGTCAGTGACAAAAACATCCTGCTGAAATAGGAACACTGGGATCCCATCTGCAGGGAGAGCTGGTGGTGTTAGACAGACCTTACTATCCTGTAGACGTGACAGTGTATCAGGCAAACATATTAGTTGCTAGTTTTACTGTTGTTTTTTAAGGCTGCTCAGGAAAAGTTGCTTTAGCCAGGCTTATGAACTTTCAAATGGCTACATAAAATTATATCTTGTCTTTGTTTATCCATAACATAAAGTTATTGTGGTAAAAAATAAAATAGAGACTTCATCTTGTAGAAGTTTACTATACCTTTATGTTGCCCTCAGGCTGCCTCCATTTTTCTTGGGAGAAAGCACATTCATATTTCTTGCAGAATGGGACCACTTTGTAAAGGCTGGAGCTGTTTGTGATAAATCTTCAGTCCTTTTGGTTGCATGTATATTTGAATGAAATGTAATAGTTATTTTTCTTTTGTCTTTTGAACATCCATGTTTTGTAGCTGTGGATTAAGTGTTTTGTAACATATTGAAACATCGCTGTGGCAGAAATGTCCTAGAAACACAGGACTCGCCTTTTTTTCATGTTACAGGACTTAGAAATAAGTATCAAAACAAATTATCACATATGGAATAACAACAGTCTGTGTAAGAGTGATGAATATGTTCCAGGTTTAATGTAGGTGGAAATGGAATTACTTTCCTACCTGCCAAAACCTTTTAACAATGTTTTGAAAACTGGTGTTTACATTCTTTGAAATGTTTATATCTAGAAGCAACCTCCTACTTTGGCAAACTTGGTTTAAATCCTCTTGGACCTCTGACAACCAAACTGACGAATGTACTGATATGCTCTCGTGAAAGCTTGTTTTCACCACAGAATGGGTTTGGTTGGAAGGGATCACAGTGAGTCGTCTCATCTGACCTCCCTGCTCAAGCAGGGTCATCCCAGAGCACATGGCAGAGGATTGCGTCCAGATAGTTCTTGAATATCTCCAGTAAGGGAGACTCCACAACCTCTCTGGGCAACCTGTTCAACAGGAGAGTAAAAAAAAAAATAAAATAATTTTAAGGACTAGGATTTGAGTAACTGTCCCCCAATGAGGAACTAACAGTCTGAAGATGTTATCCTCTGGTGGTTTCCTCCAGTAGGCCCAATAGGAAAAGTATAGTATCAGTCAAGATGAATTTTAGGAATATGGAAAAAAAATTGCAAAAGTCACCAACAGCATGCACTTTTATCCAAAGCTTTGCTTAATGATCCACGGTCTCCTGCAACTCCTGACCCTTCCGTGGTGCAGTATTGCAGCATAGATGTCAGTAGCACCATGTGGCTGCTCTGCAGCTTGGACATGATGCCAAATGATTTAATAATTATTAGGCTGTCAAACTCACATGATATCTTTAGGGTTATGCTGACGCAGTCCAGTTTTACAGGTCCAGTCTCACTGTTCTTCTGTCCTTAATTTTCTCCTGAGGTACAGGACAGCATCCTAGTTCCAGTCCAATATAGGGGAAGGAGTGCTGTGAAGGAGACCTGTTCTCCCTTTAGTCCTTCCCAGCAAAGGAGCAAATCAGACAAGGGCTTTGCACTCGTGGGCTCAGGGAGCATTCATGGGAAGTGAGAGTGCTAGGACCTTTGTACTCCTCACCTTGGGAGGCGAGACAGTGTTCTTACCCTCCCTCTGGGTATCAGCACAGATCCCAGCTGCTCCCTCCTTCCATCCTTAAAAGTCAGGTGAGATCAGATCAGCTGGGAGGTAGGACTGGGTTCATGAAAGACAGACAAGTTCTTGTGGTGCTCTTTCTTTCTGCCATTTGCCCCAAAGGGTGTTTTAATTGATATCAAGAAAAATCCACTCAGTACAGCCTCAGTTCTTTTGGAGCAAATCAACGATCTGAGCGAGGAACACAGTGATTACCTGCTCCTGTTGTTTGGTTGTGAGCAAAGGAGCTTTAACCCACCTTTATTCACTGCATGTCGTGGGGACAAATGGAGGGCATAAAGCACTTTGTTCTTGCCCAGGCTCAAGGGAAAAAAAAAAAGAGGTTACATTTAAAAGACGGAAGCCTGGGATTCTGGAGTAGAAGCTGTGTATGACTGCCTCTCAGATGGTGCTCCATTTCAGGAAAAGTGGTGAAAGGACATCTGTTGGCAAATTGCCTTTTTGGGTTATTGAAAGCAGCAAGTTGAAAAACAGAGGAGATGAGGATATGTAGGATCCCAACTGACCATAAGAAATCAGATTGCACTCTTTAAAAGACAACTGATTACCAGACATATTAAAGTTTAATCTTATTTGCAGTTAGTAGCCCCAAAGAGAATGCTTTGTTGGAGACCTTCCAAGAACAGCTATTTCAGACAGCTTGTAAAGCAAAGACGATGCGATGGAAATAATGCAAATACAGTTCAACTTTTGCTGTAATAAAGTTAGTTTATGACACCCTTTGTACCAACCTCAACAATAAATGGCAATTTCCTCATTGGTAATTAGCTGTGGTGAGACAAACCCAATTCCCCAAATTTGATGTGAAGACAGTATTTACATATTTGTTCCTTTTGATAAAGCAGACTCTATCTGGCACATAAGTATACTTTTTATTTCTAAGGTTTCTAAGCACCATCTAAATACTGAATGAGTGCAAAATGACCTCCACTAGGGTACTGCCTGTTTTCAGTTCAAATGGGATGCTGCCTCAGATGCAGCAAGATGCCAAACCCTGACGCGGTGACCTCCTTCGGCTGGGGAGTATTTTAATCCCAGTTCTGTGAGGATTCTTTGGCAAGGCTACTCCTGGCTGTTGTCCTCGGGACACTAAGTCATGCTGCTGATGTGAATTGTAGTTACATGTATCTTGCCTGTGGGATCCGGTCACTGATGCTTCCATTCACCTTGTAGGTAGCCTGAACTTCAGTTCCTCCTCTGGCAGCTTTGGCATTTGTCATGGTCAGTTCACCTCTCTGCAGCTGTAGGATGGAGCTGCAGATGTGGGATGGAGACCTATGCAGGGAACTGTGCCCATCAGTGCCTGGTGTAGTACAAATTACACAGGAGGTTCTCCTCTACTGTTTTCCTTAGACCTGGTATTTTGTGGGGTTCTGGGCGCATTGGAGGAGTGGTGCAGCTTGGGTAAACATGTAACCAAAGTAAGAAAAATACTCAAAGGTTTTTTCTTGCTTCCCTCCAGGCAATCCTGCAACATGTATGTTAGAGGAATTTGAGAGTCTCATGAAATCAAAAGGCTAGCATTGACTATAATTACAAACCACACAAAGATTTTTAGAAGGTATTTATTTGTTCTCATGGCTTAAAGATGGGCATGTTGTAAAAGATCCCTCCAACCGTAATTTTATAAAGTTGACTTAGCAGTGCTCCACAATCCATAAACCTGAATCTCAGTATAATTGTCTAAATATACAAATGCCATGAACTTAGTCCTTAAATGATAAACTACATTTTTTGAATGTTCACTTACTCCAAAATTATATCTTTTTACCTACAGAGTTTAGTGAATTCATGTCACTTCTTAAAGTATCTTTGGCTGTATCTAGACATCTCACATTGACTTTTTCTTTTCATGAAATTTTTGCTAAGTGAGTTTCCTGGACTTGGCTGCAATGCAATAGAATAGATAATTGAGGTGTCATAAAGACATTCCACCAGAGGGACTTGGGATACATCCTCTGGCATCATCAATCATAACAGGACAAGTGTTAAGCTGCTTGCATCCAAGAGATCATTAAAAAAAAAAAAAATTATTGAAAACTTTTTTTTTTTTTGCATAGAAAAGCCTGATACTTCTTGTATTATCTGCCTGTGTATATGCACACACATATTTAGAGCCCAGCCTATAAATGCTAAATGAAGGCAGCCCGACAGCTCCTGTGTGCATTACCTCCCACAGGGAAGCTACCTGTCTACGCTGTGCTACAGTGCACCCTCCCTGGTGGATGTATCTGCTGAGCAATACAGCAAAGCTCAAACATTTAAGTTGTTTAAGCACACAAGGAATCCCATTCAGCTCACCGAAGGTGGACATATGTGAGAGCCCTCCACTGGGCAAAGAATGCCTCCTTGTCCCACTGTTTATGCATTGGCTACCTCGGTATTTTCACAGGAATGTTTACTCTGTCACCTGACTACACTTTTTGGCATTTTCCGAAATTTTTTCTTTAATTCAAACTATTTCAGTCAATATTAGTCAAACCCTCTTTTAGTCTAATCCTCAGTGCACCCTGGATAGATATCTTCTCAGGAATCCATCCTGCACTTTTGACTCTTCCCCAGTGAGGGGAGAACAGGCAGATGGATTTCAAGTGCAACCACTGTGCTGCTGCCTGCTCTCTCCTGCTTAAAGAGGCTGGGCCTGAAAAGCTTCGAAATATACATCAAAATATATGGAGAAACAGGGTCCTGTATGCTACCTCGTAAACTAAGTACTCACCCTCAGTAGTCTGTGTGAGTACGTGAGGATTCTGAACTCGCTGGTTTTTTTCTGAAGAAAAAGCATCCCAAATGAATGGCTGGAAAGCCTAAGTGCCTTTAAAAAGGCCTAAGTTACTTTGGAGGGCAGCAAGAGCAAGTAGCACCTGCAGATGTTGCAAAGAAAATGAAAAAATCGCTCTTAGGGTTCAATAAAACAAAAATACCATAGGGCAACTTCAAGTCTGTTGTGGGTTAAGGGCTAGAACCAATCAGTACTGAACAGAAAGATCTTTAAAGAGAGAAATAAATGGAAGCACCAGCAAAATTCCCCACAAAATTGTGAGGCATCAGTATGACACGTGTTCAGCATTCACCTAACTTTGTCTGCACACGTTTTTTTTTCCTTTCTCTGTTTAAGTTCTATTTTAAATATAGGGTTTCTGCCAAGAAACTTGTTAAAAATGTTTATAATGAGCACAGCATGGTTTTTGGGTTCTGTAAACAAATACCTCTTTAAAGTTATACATCATTTCAGAGACTTAAGATTCACTCGTCAAGGGAACTCAACATTTTCTTCACTGAAACTTTGCGAGTTAGACTTTCTAAAGGGGACATACAAACTTTGATCTATAAACTTTAAAAAGCTGAATTTAAGATTAAGGAGAAGATAAAACACTTCACAGAATTCAAGTGTCAGAATATATCTTGGGGGGTATGTGTGTTTGTGAAGTAATTTTCTACTTGTATTGAATAATCTCAGTACACAAATGTGGTCCTAGGGCACACATGTAACATTTTGATGCTTCCTTGCCCAGAGGCCACTGCTAAGAAGAGGCTTGTTGCAGTCTAATGACCCCGTGCAACATTTGTTTCAGCTACGCGTCCCAACATCGCTGCTGGCGCACCACGTTGACGGCGCACAGGCTATGCCAAAGCCACCCGTGGCCCAGCAAGGAGCTGGGCGCTGCTGCTGACCCCCATCACGAGGCGTAGGAAGGACAAACCGGCGCCACGCGGTCCTCGCTCGTCCTCTGGTCCTCACCGACCAGACCTACTTTTAAAGCACACGTAAGCGCGGGTGCAGCAGGTGCCAGCGCAGCAGGGCTCGTACAGGAAAACACCTCACCTGCTCACCGGCTGCAAAGCCTGCACACCACGGAGAGCCGCAACCCGGCTGGCAGCCGCGCACCCGCAGCCCGCAGGGCCGCGCTGGAAGCGCCGCACGGCCC
>VZTA01012483.1:186343-351600 GCA_013398855.1 Mohoua ochrocephala | reverse complement strand
GCTCGGGGGAAGGGAAGCGCCAAGTTCAGGCAGCGCCGGGCTTCTTCCCTCTCCGGCCGCCTGCGGGGGAGCCGCCGCCTCGGCCGGCCGCCTCTTTCTCCGAGCGGGGTGACCCCCGCCGCGGTGCCCGCTCGGGGGCAGCCGGCGGCGGGGACGGGCGCACACAGCCTGCGGCTGCCTTCCGGCGGCTTCCCGAGGTGCTTGTGCCGGGGAAAGGGTCGTGGGGCTGGGGACGTCCTGTTGCTGCTTCCAGGGGTCGGGAGCTGCTGTGTGTCAGCAGCCTCCGGCAGCGTGGCTGTGTTTGCGTGTGTGTGTGTGCGGGGGGGAGTAGCAGGGCAGCATCCCCGGCTCTACCTCTTCACCGCTGTCACATCAAGTTCGTTCAGTTGATGTTTATTACGTAACATGTGACTAATATTTTAGAGTTTACATTATCTGCTGGGCTCCGGATCAGCCTTATTTTGTTGCATTTTAATTCATAAAGCTGAAGAGAGTCGGGGAAGCTCTCATTCTAAGTGGTTGCCTAATGGAACTTGGTTTTCATGTGACTTTAGCCGTGTTAGCAGAGGGTTACTACCTCCTTCCACTCTAGGAAAGCAGAAGTGCCTGTCTTCTGTCCCCTTCACCTCTGCGCCCCCCCCCTTTATTATTAAGTGTGGGCAAGTTTCTTTACGTCCCACTTGTTTTTAGTAGATTCTGGAACCTGCCACTAAGTGAACTTACAGCGTGAGATACTGAAATAGAAACTGATTTTTGTGCAGCAGCTGCTGAGAGAAATAACTTTTATGGCGATGAACAGGAGTGAAACAGCCTCTTCTGTTTATATAAATGATGTTGGCACTACATGAACGGTAAATGAACATAGCCAACAGCTGTGCAAACCAAAACTATGTAACTAACCATGTATTATTATACACTGCTGCTCCCAACTTCACTCCTTTGCAAAGACATTGAAGATCATGCTACCCTGAACACTTGGAACACCACAGAACTCGTTTTTCTTGTAAATACAAAGGATTACTTATCTTGAAGAAAGCACTTCACTTCCTAGTGCCAGCTTCATCATTTTCTGTGACTTGGAATTGTGTCTGTGTCCTTCTGTGATGCTGGCCTTTTTTTTAAGTGGTATGCTAACGCTTTGAATTTGTTTGCTGCATTTTCTCAGGCTTACCTGTGAAACACGAATGTAAACCTGAGACAATTATTGTCAGTAGGGAAGTTGTGGCAGCATGGTCATCTTCAGAAAAATGATACAGATGCTACCTGGCAAGGACACCACATACAAGCCACCCTTGAGAGCAAGGTGATAAGGACAGCACTTGGACTGTTACTGGATGATGTCTGTCTGTTCAGAATTGTAAGCTGCATGAATGAGTATACCTTAGTCCTCATGTACCTTGTTCTTATAGGAATAGGGCAATTCAAAGACACTAATGAAAGTCATGAAAAATGCTTTAAAAATACCATGTGACAGTCATTTCATAGCCTAGTGGTGAGGTGGTACTGTTTCACTTTTATACAAAGATTTATTCCTCCCCCCTCATCATCTCAAAGTGGATTTGTTCAAATGAGTTCAGGAATAAGCCATACAGAAAAAGAATGGAGGTAATTTAGAATAAATTTCAATGCCAAAGTGCTGCTTTAGATAAATAGTATCCTGCTGTCCTTTCTTTCTTGCATATGTATTGATAACCTATATGTTAGCTGTAAACTTGTTAAACATTGTTCTTTTTTCTGTCACAAAAAGAGTGTAATCTTTGTCTTTGGGCTGAGAACAAAAAGTAGCTCCAGGGACACTCATCTAAAAATAAGTTACTTCCAAATACTTAAATCCTTTGAATGCAATTTACATCATGTTTTGTTCAAGAGACAAGAGATTCTTGAGAGATTTTACATTTCATGTTTTTAGTGATTTTTTNAAATGTTCAGTCATTGTGAGGGTGATTTTTTTTTTTTTCATTTTAGTGCACATGGTGTCAGACTGTCTGTGCAGCACAAAAGTTTGATTCACAGGATCGAAATAGTATGGTCTTTGGCTCTGAGTCTTCCCCAGCCTGCGTCTTTAGGTGTCTTCTCATGGAAGTGCAGGGACCATCTTCAGATTCAAGTTGAGCTGTATCGGGAGCTGTCAGTGCTTAGAAAAAAAGGAATACCCTACAAATTCAAATAAAATTCTTTTTGTGTGTAAGGTGCATTAGAATACCTTTTAATAGTCGTAGTGGTGCTGTTTAAAATGGTGCTGTTTCGTACTTAACCAATCACTTTATTAAGAATCTTGGAGTTCTTTTATCTGTCTTAAACTATAACCAAAATCTGGAAGTATGTGGTGCTGTCCATCGGGCCAAGTTACAGTGCCTCTTTCGCATTCCAGTGTTGCTAGTCAGGACCTTGATTTTTAAAGTTTGTTTGGAAGGAGGTGGTTTTGGTGCCCCCCTCCTCCTTTGTAGGGTCAACATGTTGATTTTAGTATTGAAATTGTGACACTGGCGTTTATCTGGAGTTCATCTGGATGAACAGCTCGTGACAGATATAAGAAGTGTTAAAGAAGGCAAGTGTTGGATACTTCTGTTATGGTATGGGTTTTGCACCCAATGCTTGATGGAAGTAGGCTTGGATCATTACGTGGGATGTTCTTCATCCCACTCAATTTTTTCTGTCCTCCTTTGAATATTGACAGATTCTTTATTATAAAGATGCACTAGAGATAAGTGAATATTTAATTATGCATTGTATCAAAAAAGCATATCTCTGGACTGTATACTTCCCGCTTTCACTGAGCAGCATCTTGATTTTTTGAGGTGTAAATTATTTCCCTTCTGTTTACATTTAGTCTTCTTATAACTGTGGTTTTTTAATGCTTTGTCTTCTGAAACTTCCTGTTGGATTTCTAATTTTCTACCTAATGTAATGCTGCAGCAGCCTTTTTCAGGTCATCATTAAGGATGAAGCACTAGTTTTACATGAAGGCAGTTTTGCCAGTGCTTGCTTGCCATTGCTGCTTTTGAATCTTGATACTTTTAATTATCAGCAGCAATGTTCTCATATTGAGCAGAGATCTTCCCCGAGTTCCACAGGGATGCTTGTAATCCTCTTGTTTATACTAGGCCTACTTAATTTAGAAGGTTGCTGACCATACTGGTAATTATTTAACTTTCAGTGACACTCCTCCTGCATTTATTAACATTGACTTTTATCTGCCAGTATATTACCTGTACATCACGGTTGATTAGCTTCCGGTTGGTTACATTTTTGGTCTTATGTACTTGACTAACCTATAACTATTAACTTTTCTACTTTCTTTTTCAGCTCATTAATTAGTGCCTTTAAATGTTGCTAGCTTTATGGATCCTTGAAGCATCCTGCTGTTAACCTTTTGCTGTGTTGAAGTTTGATTACATATTCCTAGTTCAAACTTCCTGTTTCTTAGCTAGGAATAAAATATTTAAAGGAAAATATAACTGAAATCTTGAAAATATATCTGCAGTGTTGAAATCATGGCTTTTGCTTAACTGTTAGCACCAGGTCTATTCCTGACAGAAGTACTCTAAATTTAGCATCCCCAAATAAAATGTTTTAACTGCATGCTTGTCATAAAAGCACTTTGACACCATCTTCCACTAATTCGGGCAAAGCATTTTTCCCCTTTACAGTCTTTCTAGAGAGCTTAATCCATTATGTGAAATCAGCCCATCGTAAAAATCAATGGAATTGATATACTTTTAGCTAATGTATTAAAGAGCTGACTAACTGCTCTATTATTCACTTTTGATTACTTAAATACGGTTTTGCACTATGAAATATGAAGGTTCTTTAGGGGCATTTACTTTTGGCTAAATTGGAAGCTTGTGACTTTGAGCACTGCATAAATTATCTCATGGATGTGCTGTTGTAGTAATTCCCAACTCATGGAGGCATTCTTATCATTGGGTTCACATAAAGGTCTTTTTATAACCCACAAAAGACAATTAGCTTGAATTCTAAAGCCCTGGACTGTGCATGTTACTGAGTGATGGTTTGTAGTTCCTTGTAGGAAAAGTGATTTTGATTCCTCCTGTCTTTGACCAATGGAACTGAACAGTCAGCATGGAAAAGGTGTGTTTATAACACACATAACTTCAATTGTCACTGAAAGCAAACGTGCTTGGAGACTTGATTAGTTAAGAAAAGGTACCCTTGGCAAGTTAATCTTCCCAAACTGTCTTTTGGTACCATTTACAAACCTTGTTTTTGTGATCCAGGGCTTTATTTTGAAATATTAAAAAACCCTGCCACAACATTGCTTGGTTTTTTCTTTCTTCCTTCTTCCTTTAAGCAGTAGGTAACTGTGGTATGGAACTTGATTATGAGTTGACTTCAAAACGTTTTTTTCTTTTTCCCAAAGTATTTCATTTTGGTATTGGAGTGGTCAGTTTCATACCCTTGGAATTAAAAAGTTATCCTCAAGAGTAAGAGCTTCCTAATGGTGCGTTTTCATTAGAATCAGTGCTTAATGACCACAGCAACTCTCGTTGATAGTTTCAGCTCACGAGTTTCTCCTCTATTGGCAGACTAGCATTTAAGAGACAAATACAGGTAGGGATTTGAGCACTGCTTGTGTTGTGTTGCTGTTCTCTGTAATCCGATGGTCCTCAAGACATTTGTGTTTGTTCTCCTGTGAGAAGGTACTGCTAGAGAAGAACAGCATAAAGCAGCAGCAGTTTGCTGCTGTGGAAGTTCAGACTGTGGGATGAGCTCATGTACAGCTGGTGTGAAATTCATTCTTAATTAAGGAGGGAAGTGTTTTCATACTTTTTTTTTTTTTTCTTCCACCGTGCCGGTATCAACTTCCAGAAACTTTACTCTGTTAGAAAACTTATCCAAAAGATAAGCCAGTTCAGTGTTTTGCTGTCTAGTTGATAGAATGTTAGCATCCTTTGGAGGCAGAACATGTAAACTGCTCTTTTGTTACTTAATTCTCATCTTGCTTTATAAGACTTGGTCCTGTAAATTGCAAGCCAGTGTAATACTGTAATTTTTTTGGAAGAGTGTACTTTGTTTTCACTAGTACTTATATTGGTTAAGCTGTGCCAGTGGTAGAATCTCTAGGAATTGTATTTTTTGATAGGATTTCTTACTGTAGATGAGCTCTTAGCCTTTTCTGTACAAATAACATTTCTTTGTAATGGGATTCAGTACTATTTTCATGTTGAGTTCCAATATATCTTCCTGTAACAGAGTTCCTGAGGTGTAAATGAAGTCATACGACAAAATTTGTCATCCTGGTTATGTGGAACAATTGAGTCAGGATGACATTCAGCATCTAAGTTGCTTGTGAAAACTTGTTACAGACAAGAGAGAGGGTATGTCATCTTCTTTGACTTTTTATTTTTACAGTGCATTAGAATAGACTCCGGAGTTTCAGCTGGTGCTTCCTGTCAGCCGCAGGAATGATGACAATAACAGCGTGCATAAATACCTCACAATAAGTAGTTCGACAGGAGGCAGGAATACTGGTCTGATTTTACAGGCACCACATGACAAAGGCCAACAGAACCTGAAGAACTTGAATCCCAATCTGTTTACTTTTCCATAGCCACGGGTCATTTTTATCTTATCTCTTTTTCATGCCTTTTAAACCTGCACTCAGTATGCTAGCATTGCTTTAGTGCAAATGGTGAGTGATAACCCGAATTATGCTGAAAATTAAAGGGAAAGTGATAATGCCAGGATTCTTCCAGGGAGAGGGAAACAAATTTTGGAGTTGGACTTCTGGTTTTGCTTTTTTTTTTTTTTAAGGCTTTGGGGTTTTTTTTTTGTTTTGTTTGTCTTGTTTTGGGGTTTTTTGTTTGTTTTTCAGGTGTCTGTGAGGAACAAACCAGGGGATGGGAGTACTGGTCACAGGTTAGAATCAATTGTCAGGATACCTAGAGAGATTTGAAAGTGCTTATTACACACCTGAATGGTAAAGTTGACTGAAAAACAGAACAAAAAAGTGATCAAATGACCATGGATCATAAATGATCATGGATCATTTCTATAAAGAAAAACAGGTATTTAGCATTGGCCTGAATCACAAAATATGCTGGGTGGGAAGGGACCCACAATGATCTTTGAGCCCACCTCCTGCCCCTGCACAGGACCATCCCCAAGAGTCACACCATGTGCCTGAGAGCAGTGTCCAAACGTTTCTTGAACCTTGTTGGGCTGGTTGACCACTCCTCTGGGGATCCCAAGCACTTCCAGTGACTCTCTGTGTCAAAAACCTTTTCCTGATGTCCAACCCAAACTTCCCCTGACACAATTCCAGGCCATTCCCTTGGGTCCTGTCACTGGGCACTAAAGAGAAGAGATCAGTGTCTGCCCCTCCTCTTCCCCTCACGAGAGAGTTGTAGCTGCAATGAGGTCTCCCCTCAGTTTCCTCTTCTCCAGGCTGAACAGACCAAGTGACCTCAGCTGCTCCTCATTCATCTTCTTCTCAAGGCCCTTCACCATCTTCATTGCCTTCCTTTGGATCCTCTCTGATAGCTTAATATCTTTCTTATATTTTGGGGCCCAAAGCTGCACACAGTGTTCAAGGTGAGGCTGCCCCGGTGCAGAGAAGAGCGGGACAATCCCCTCACTTGGCAATATGTCTCCACAACAGTGTTCAAAAAGGAGTTTAACTACCATGGCCAGGGTGAGCAAGGACTAAGATCAGGCATAAAGCTTTCTCTCACCCCAACCAACATGGCTAACAAGTAGATGTTATTTCATGAGGTCAGTTCTTAACTTTTCTAGGTGTTACTTTTTTAAAAATAAAGAAAACAAGCCACAGGTACAATAGGCTTCCAAATCTTCTGATGGTCCAAATGCGTATTAGTTGTGGGCGAAAAAATAAGATTGATCAGAGTTGTCTTTTCACTCGGTGACATTCATCAGTTTGATTACCACTATGAATAATTTAGCATTAAGAACAGCCCAGGCTCTTATGTGCATATCCTGTTCATTATGTTTCTGCGTTAAATACATTCAATTGAGAACATTCACTGATGGAGCACTTTTAAAGTATCTTTAAGGACTCATTTAGGTTAAAATTAAACTAATGGATTTATTTAATTTTCAGTTCGTTATGTACTCAGGGTAATTGGGATTGATACACTTTTCAAACACAGAAGCTGAAACGTAATTTTAGGTGCAAAACCCAGCTTTGACTATTGTTTCCAGACAATACTTCTGTAAGGAATTACTTCAGTTTCTCCTGACTGGAATATTACTTTGGATGTCCAGTTTGTGAGTTTGCCATAAAGAAGTTAAGTATGCATTTTCACATAGCTTGTTTTTTTTTAGATCACTTTGTGGTTTTAAACTCTACTGTCTACAGTGTCATATGAATGAATCAAATGTCTGCTATCCTTATCTTTGAAAAACGGTTGAAGGCAGCACAGCAGAGCAGTTCTGTCTCAAAGAGATATGTGACTAACAGCTCTACTTAGAATAGCAAAGAAAATCCCTACCCCTGCTAGCAGCGTGTAACTTTGTTCATCCATTTTCCAATACACCCTTGCAATTTTTTCTTCAGGACTTGCTGATCAGAAGTTTAAGAAAGATAGGTACTTGAATTAGCGGTAGTTTAGTAAACTTATTTTGTTTTCAGTTTTCAGATTCTGAAGATAGTGTGGACATGTACACATTAAACAGCAAATATTAAGCTTCCTAACATGCAGCAGAGGTGCTATTATTTAAATACATTTATTTGAAATATTTATTTCAAGAAAAAAGAAACTCACCCCTCTGCCTGCAAAGAATGGTTATAAAGTTGAAGAATGTTTCCAGGCTGATATTTCCAAATGTTTGATTTTGCAGTTTATTTTTGTGGACTGGAAGTCTTAGAAATGGCATGAAAAATACGAAGTTGTTCAATAACTTTAGGGAGTAGGAAAGCACATTACCACCTCCAGGAGCCTTAATGCAGATAGAAAATACACTCTTTGTACCTTCCTAGAGTCTTTGAAAGGCCTTTAGATTCTTATCGGGACTTGTTCCTTGCTCCAGTGCTGTGTGTGTATAAGAAGGGTTACAGATACGATAGGAAAGTCCAGTAAGTTAAATGTACATTTGCTTGAGACTTAGCTTTAATCTGATTATCTGGCCTCTTAGAAGAACAGCCTGGTAACCTTTTGGAAATGTGGTCTGAGATAGCTGTGAGAAAACAACTCCAAGCTGCTCAGTGGTCCCTTTCCTTCAACTTCTACTGTGGTTTAATTGGGCACTGAAGTGAACAGGGAGAATAATGTGACAGGAAGGATGCTCCGGAATTCTTCATTCTTTGTCAAGTTCCCTGCTAAAGCAGAACAGAGTGGGGCAGCTGCTTCTGTGTTAGATGGCATACTCATCAAAAATGTTTTAGTTGATTGGGGCTTTTTTTTTCAGCATCAGATTGGTTTTATGTATGGTATCACAGTTTTTATGAACATTGGAATAAAATAGTTTCAAACTATAGTATGTATACTTTGAACATATACTATACTATGTAAATATTCAAAATATAGATCAACATCATCCTTAAGGACATCTTAGGCCACGCAGAGTTCCAGAAGTAAATGACTGATAATCTAGTCTTCAAAACAACTCATGTGCTGAGAGCTTAAAATTATTCTTAGTATAGCTTTAGAAGAAATAGTGTTCAGTATAGGTTTTGTGTGCTCTAAAATTTGTATTTGCTGTTTGGCTGTGAATAGATTCTTTGAATTGCTGGGAGCTGCACTAATATTTTATCAAGTCTAAAGTTGTGTGTTGGTACTTAAAAAACTACTTGGCTGTACAAAATGTTAAAGAAGAAAAAAGCATTGGTCCCGTGACTGTCCAGTAACACTGACAGACTCCTGCAAAAAAAAATTAAACAATCCATCAACTCTTGTAAAAGTGCAGTTGGAAGATAGATACTTAAATGTGGTACACCAGAGCATCTGAAGAAAATCTTAACTTGGATATTTGAAAGGCGTGTGGTACAGCCTAGGTTTTTTTTGCTATTACAAATTCAAATGCTATTTCATAATAATATTCACATTATTCTGCTATGGTGTCATGTCATCAAATGAAAAAGAGTTTCAAGAGCTTCATGTTTAAAAACCATGAAGAATTCTAGGAGTCTAGTGAGCAACCAGAGCTGGTTAAAACATTTTAAAGTAATGAATACATTGTATATGCAGACTCAGCACAAAACTTTTTTTCTCTAGCAAAATATACTTGTCAAATCCTATATCTAATTTTGCACTGCAGTTCTAAATCATAAAATCTTTATACCTGCAGTAGTTAATTTAAAAAAAAAATTACGGTAACCAATGCCCACAGGAAACAAAGTAATCTTGTATATTGAATTTGTTAAATCTTTAAAAAAAGAAACCCTATAAAAACCATTAAACCAACCCCCTTGTTACTAGACAGTATTTATTTTCTTTCCTTTCTTCCTCATGTTTCTTTCTTTTAGTTGCTTTTGGATCTTGCAGAGCTGTCAAATCACATCTTTTATTCTGTCTTTCCATGTCCAGGAAAACTAATCACTCTTCTGCAAGCAGTTAATGCTTGAAATCTGCTGTGTGCAAGAAACCAATTGACCCAATCTCAGCTGGGATCTGATTCACGAAAGTACAACAATATGTAATTTTCTGGCTTTGGATCATATCAAAGCTTTCTTATGCAGTTTTAGATTATCATGGCTATTCATTCTTTCTCCCAAATTGTACTTTCTCAAACACCGTAAAACTTCTAAGAGCTTGAAACAATGGTTTCTCTATATTTTGCAAGTGTTATGTATATTTGAGAGGCATCTAAGGACTCCTTTTTTAATCACATTTTGCTCTGTATGGAAAACTTCATAAAACATCTTGGCTTCTGCCAGGAAAACAATGCCTTTTATTTGTTTTGGTTGGGGTTTTTTTTATAGCATACCTCACGTTATTTGCAGTAGAGTTGAATAGCAGTGAGTTGTGGCCACTAATTTGAGCAAATCTGCTAGTTTGGGTCATTAGCATTTTTAATCAAAGAATCCGCAATGGAGCGGTTTTTAAGGTGAACAGACTTCCTTTATGACCACATCTGTGCAGAAGAGTTAAATACCATGCACATCAGGCACTTATTTCCAAATCAGATGTTTGACCTTGCAATCTTCATCGCTGCATTTTCAACTCTGCCTGCGAAAATATTCAAAACCAACTTTCTTACGGCCAAACCATCTTTTATTGCAGAGGCGAATGAAATTATGATTCACTACTGCTTCCGTTGGCAGGGATGAGCTGCATGGTATATTTCTATGGAGCAAACCCAAGAAGAATTTCTCATTATTCGAAGAGACTGTTTGCTTCTTTATCTGTCACTTGTAAAATGCTGGCTAATTGTTAGTTTAAAACAGCTCACATCGATGATTGTTGTCGCACACCACCTTAACTTTCCTTAATTTGTGATTTCTCGATTTCTTCCATTTGTTTGGGTATGTAATGAGTGGTTGGGTGTATCATCAATTTCATGCAGAAGAATGTGGTAATGATTCAAGAATGAGAGTGGAGAAATGTATCCGAAGGAAGTCAAAATAATAGAAATTGCTAGTAATTTGGGGTTTTTGATACTTGGTTTCACATGTCTTAGAGATCTGGCTGTTTAAAAGTGAAGCTCAGTGTTTTCCAGAAAATCATCACTTTTAGTGTAACTCAAGCATTTAAATTTAAAAAAAAGGAAATTACCTCAAAGTCAGCTAACTGAGAATGTTCATTTTACTGTACTGGTGCTTGGAGAGTACCCAGAAAAGATGTAAGGTCTTGTATTTTCCTTTGCATGTGAGTTTTTGACATAATTTAATTTACTAAAGATATTTCAATGTAGTTTGAATAACTTATTAAGTTTCTTTATGTTTTAGCAACTTATTAAATTGTTACGTAAAAGGTAAACTAGTATATGTCAGGGGAGAGAGACAAGACTTCTTTAAGAGCAAAGTGAGTACTGGCATATTTGAAGTAAATTGACAGCTAGTTATGGTCAGGCTTCTTGAAGAGGAAATCATCACAATGGCCCAACTGACACACACTGTGTTTAAAATTTCCTTATGCAAGTCTTAGGCTTTGAGGAAAGGAGTTTGGCAGTTTGGCGGTGGCTGGGACTGGAGAAGTTTAGCCAGTCTTATGCATACTTGTTGAAGAATTATCTTCCTTTTCCAGAAGGGATTTGCTTCAGATGGAAGGGTAAAAAGCCAAAAAATATTTATAAAAACTTGGATGTTTATGGAGGAACATAACTGAAAAGCCTCCAAGCTTATGAAGTTGACTGTGTGTAGACTAGGGAAATTTTAAAACACTTCTGTGTTAAAACTGTATATATGTCTGAAAATCTTTGTATCCCCTGAAAATGAAGATTTATGGAAGAAACACTGTTTTCTGTTCAACTTCAAAAAGAAAGCTTAAGATGTATAAATAATTTTTTTTTTCATTGCTTCTTCAGGAGAGAGGGAAGTTAAAGACAGAATTTTATACACAGAAAGTGAATACGCAAAACTTGAAATCTATTGGCTTTGCCTGCATATGGATCAAATGTCCAGACTTAAGTGATGGGAGGGGCATTTCCCTGGGTGTACCACCACTGGCATTTCCCTGGGTGTACCACCACTGGCATTTCCCTGGGTGTACCACCACTGGCTGGGGTTCTGTTCCCTGCTCACAGTTTGTCTGTCTGGTTTCTGATCGTATGTCAAACATGGTGACATCATGCCCTGTTATAGTCCTTTTTGTAAAAGCTAACTGTGTTTTGTACTTGAAGCTTGCCCCAGTCAGGCAACAGAAATAATCTTGGCTGGAGAGGAAGAGTTGCCTTTTTGGGACAGTTTGATCTCCTGCTCTGTTCACCCTCAGCCCTCCATCATTCTTACCCGTGCCCCTACCACCCTCTTGCTCCAATTTGTAGATGGCTTTTAGTCATATTTGATGGGCAAAAATCCCCAAAATATTAAATTGACACAATTTTGGAGAAAATTGAAGAAAGGCAACTCTACAGTTACCTGTTGTTTTCTAGCCTGCCCGTTCAGCAGTGAGCCTTGTTTTTGACTGGCCAGATGGATTACCTAAACCTTGGAACAAACCCTAGCGTCTGATACCTCTTGATGATTTGGTAATTAAGAGACATAGGGAAGATGTCATAGTATTGTGAGGGGAATGGACATTTTGGAGATGGAGGAATAAAGGAGAGCTTGTAAGGGGCGGCAGCAGCAGGGTGCTGAGGTTATTGCTGTCTGTGGGAGATAAACCCAAAAGTTCTGCTTTCTACAAGGCAGGATAAATTGTTTTAACAAGGTCTGTTTGCGGATAGACTGTAATTTATTTCTAAGCATCAACATTCCGTCAGTCATTTTTTTTCAGCGTGCTGCGGCTGGTACTGCAGCTGGTCCTTTTAAATTATAAAAAAAGTACCCAGCTGCTGCTACAGAGTAGTTTTTTAGAAGAGCATAGTGGTAAAAGTTAAACCACTCTGCTTGCGTTAATGAATGGTTGATCATGTTTTTCTCCCTGAAACAAAGTTTCCACAGTTTGCTTAGAAACTGTTTGAGTCTCAATTAATGGAGAGAGTTATTTTCGTATTTTTTATTTTAATGGGAATAGTTGAAATCTGCTCGTAGAAGAGACAATTAGCTGATAAAGCAGCTATTTTGTGACATCTCCTGTTCCTCTGTTGGAAAACCAAAGAGGAGCACGGGAGAGCAGGCTGTCGACAAGGTGAGGAGAAGATTAATGTATTGTTCATACATGTAAAGTATGTAAGCTGATGTAATTAGGAAGAGAGCTAACCTAGGTTATTTGCTTTCTGAATTGCATGAGGAAAAGGAATCTGAATTTACTGTCTTTGTGCTAATATTTCCTGCACTACAATTAAACTGGATTCCTTACTCTTACTGGGGAAACTGAGATTTCTTTCTTAACTGTGACAGTTACTTGCACAGAAGAGTGCTATGGGAACATTACTAAAGCAACTTTCTGCAGCTCAAAAATTTAATAAAGGAACTTTCAAGTTCACTTGTTGGATACTTAGCTATGACCTTGTTTCTTTGGTGGACATGTGTTCTACACTGTAGTGTCATAGAAACTATTAAGAAAGACTTCTTATATTGCAAATAATAATATAAACATAATATTCTTCACTTTTCTGACTGAATGCCACTAGCTGATATGGTATTAAAGACTTGACTGTTACTAAAGTGAAATGTTGATGTAAGAATGGATGTATTTTTAACATTGTTGTCACCTACGCTTTCATTCCAGTTTTTACCTGAACTATCTGCTTTTTGTTCATGAAATATGTAATATTATAACAACTTTCTTGGCATAAACCAGTGTAATCATGAAAGGAGTTGGTTACTTCACACCTTGAAATTAATAAATCCTAGGAAAAAGTATAGGTTGTCTTAGGGTATATTGTAACTATTTTTTCATCTGTTGGTAATGGTATCTGAATTATATGTTTCTGTTGATCTTTCTAACAGGGATTGCACTGCATGTTAGCAAAAAAATTCCAAATTGCACGTAACATAAAACGTTCTGCTACACTCAAATTTCCTGTCGTTCTGGTGGTGTTCATGAGTCACTGACATACTTTTCAAAGCATTATAAGTAAACCACTGGGTCACGATATTGAAATACTGCACCGTTGGCTCCTCAGCTTGGAATTATTTCAGTAAGTATGTAACTTGTAAATAGTCAAAGGCTAGGCCTCTGCTTTAAAAAAATAACCCAAAATCTGATAATGAGACATTGCTTTGTGGAAAACTATTGCAGAAGTAGATTACCTCAAAGAGCAAATATTTGAGATTGGGGAGAATTGGGATTGGATGGCATGAATGATGCTACCAGGCATCTTGTAGCAGATAAAAGTAGCTTGCATTGTGTCAGAATTAGAGGCTTTGGCAAGTGTTCGTTGCGAGCTCAAAATAAAGGCAGACAGGTACTGGGCAACATAAAACCTGTAGGAAAAGGAAACAGAAAAGTTGGCAAGAGAGAATAAAATGTAAATATGCTGCTCTAGAAGATAACAAAAATATTAAAATGGCTAAATAGTATTTCACTATTTCTTTTGTCAAATAGTGATATTACAGAGGTGTAGCAAGGTAATTAGTAAAAGAGATGGCAAATCCAGAACTGTGAAGAGAATGTGGAAGTGTTGACTGGGGACAATTTACCTATTGGCAGGTAAAAGTTTTGACTAACATGGTTTGCCTGTCTAGCCAATTTCACATAGGAAAAAATCAGTTTGACCTTCTTCCTTCATGCCCCTCTTGACTGAAAAGGGTAAAATTTACTCTTGACATAGGATTTAGTTTCCAGGAAAATACCAGTGGGATCTTTGCAAGATCTGGGGCGGGTTTATATGCCCCAGTGAAACATAGAATAAGCACGTTCTCTGCTTTCATTTACAGCCTAGGGCACACCAGTATAGTTCTGGAGTGTGTTAGAATACTGGCTGGGGAGGTGGGAAAGGCAGTTTATGTATTTGGATAAGACGTGATGTCTCTTGAGCAAGAAGTTACGTGGTATTCCAAACCATGGACCATATATAAGAAGTTAGATGTACATGTTCTTTGAATACTTGTAATTTTCTTTTACATTCATGTGCTGAAGATAACACTGAGCTATGAGTCTTTTACAAACTTTTTTTGCCATATTCACTCTTGATGAATAAGCAGAATGTCATTATGACTGGAAAATCAAATTTAATTTTCCATTCAGTATGTAATTTTCACATTAATATGGAAGGTTGATAAGGCTTTTGCTGAAAGGTTCATATTTATGTCATCATATTTTTATTTAGAGTTTATTTAGAACTTGCTTTCTGAAAGTGTGCAACACTTTTTGCTACAAATCCAAGAGCAATGCTGACGAATCACTGGTTTGACCATTCTTGGTCTGTAGAACACTACAGCTTGCAAAGCAAATACCCATTCTCAGCATTTGCTATTCTTTTGAAGCTGATGAAGCATTTGAGTTACTACTTACAAGTTGGTTCTTCTTAATTTTATATCAAAGTATTTTGAAGCTAAACATTCATCTATCATCATGGAAATCCAGCTCAGGTATTTTGACAAATGGATGGTTTTCTGTTTTGGTGGGAGCCTCACAGGGAGGCAGTTGCAAGCCTGAGGTTTTCAGTTGCAGAGGAAGGTTTTAGAAATGCTGTTTGAGCTGGCACTGCTTTCTCTACTTTAGTTACTAGTGATGAGTTGAATTTGAGTCTTTAAATAGCACAGTACATTTCCCAGCATATACAAAAAAGATAGTTGATACTTTCCACCTGAGCCAATGTTAAGGAGTCATTTGCAAAGCGTATAACTTTGTCAAACAGTTGAGAGCTGAATGAGATGGGAGGCTTTGTTTTGGCCTGTCACGAGGTGGGCAGAAGTGTTGAGAGCTCCCTGCTTGCTCTGCTGCATGACAAGTTAAACATTTTGGGGTAAGTGGTTTAAGACAGTATAGTACTTCCAAAGATTTTTCCCATGTGTCTAAAGGAATAAGAATAATTCAGTGTTGACTCCCTGCTTGCTCTGCTGCATGACAAGTTAAACATTTTGGGGTAAGTGGTTTAAGACAGTATAGTACTTCCAAAGATTTTTCCCATGTGTCTAAAGGAATAAAAATAATTCAGTGTTGACTGAACAAAAGTAGCACAATAATTTTTTTACTGCTTTTCATTTAACTGTATTTTTAAAAGGTGCCTTCTTTAATTTTGATGCTTGCTGAAATGTTCTACAGCATAGCGGACTCCACTTATCAAATTAAAAGTTCAGACTTTATTCTTCTGTAAGTCATAGTTCTCAATATCCTGACCGTTCTTTCAGCATAGTAGGTGCCTAGCCTAATTGCTACACTATCTTATCTTTAGTAATTTTGGTTTTAGGGGCTGATTAGAAACTTAAATGTTCTGCATGTTTTCATATTGTTGCCTAGCTTTTGATGTACACTAGGATGAGCTTCTACGTAGAAGATTCCCGTTTCATCTCTTTCTGGAATATTCAAGCAAGAATTATTCCTCAACCCTGAATCAGTCAGGTGTTTAGGGAAGCAACTCATGTCTTGCCAGGTATTGAAAATGCTTAATGGTCAAATTCATATCTGAATAACTGACAGAGATTTCCGGTAATGAAGGTTTCTCAGACCCTGAAGCATTCTGCCAAATATCGGATTAATAATCCTTTCCTCATGATGTTATGATGTAATTAACAATGTTTGCGGCCCAGCTGCTAAAGAGCTGTTTAAATTGAGGTGGAAAACTAATACAGAATAACTGAAAAACACGGCAGAATTGGAGAAAATAGAAGGTATAATTACCACATAATAGGCATGTTGAGATTCAGTGTAAGAACAGTGGCAACTCTCAAAATTTAAGAACTAGGTTGTTAGCTTCATGAGTCTGCTCCTGCTGCTGAAGGAAAGTCTTTTCCTGGCCGTTCTTTCCTTGCTTAGGCAAGTATTGTGAAATAGATTGCAAAAATGTCTCGATTGCAGTGTATTTCTGTGCTGAATTAGCTCTAATCTGTACCCAACTGTGATGTTGTCAGAAAGGAGTGTGGGGATAGAGCAAATGCTTAGGGACTAGGGGATGTTATTATGCAGTCCTTGAGCTGCAGTGCTGATTTTCAGCATTCTTGACTTTTTTTTTTTTCACTTGTTTTAAGCATGATGTATAGGTAAACTGCACACCTTGTTTCCTGCATACTGAAGTGTCTTTTGGGTTTGCGCTTGTAAAAAGAAAGATGCTGCAAACAGCTGACTGACTCAGCAATTAGTAAATCAAGTGAAATGAGATATTTCTAGGAAGAAACCTGGAGGTTTGCAGCATGATTTGGGAAACTGTGGGCTGGATTGCTGCATTGCCAAAGGCTGCATTAAAACAGCAGTGCTTTTTTTAGAAAAGCTAATTCATTGGGTTATTGTCGCAGTTTCCTCATCCTTGTTTTGACAGTGTTAATAGCTCTCAGGATTCTGTTTCAACTACCTGCAGGTAGCTACTGACTTTACAAAAAAGGGACAAGAAAAAAATTAGGATCTGTATTACTAACTGAATCCATTGTTTTGGAAACTTGATAACGTAATGTTTCCTGTGTTCCTCCATGGTAAACAAAACTTCCTGAATTAGGGACCATTATCTCACCTGAAGCCAGAAAAAGTTTGCCTGCTTTACTTTACTTAGAAGAATGGAATATTTTGTTGCTGTTGTTGTTTAAAGTGATCTTCCTACTCTTGCAAGTGAGAAATGATAGTCATTTGTCAGCTCAGCCAAATTTCAGATACTGTTGCAAGCAGCAGAGCTTTGCCTGGAGGCAGATGCATATATCCGAAACTAGAATTTCTGTGGGAGGGTTAGTATTTGTGCATGAAGACATATGCTCAGCCAAGCAGTTTGTTGGTTTGGGTATGTTTTCTCCTGCTGACACTGACAGACAGTCTTACTGAAAAGCTTTAAAGCTGGCAGAAGGCAGAAAACCGTTCCCTCTTCACTATTTATTTCCCTCACCACAAAATTTTGTTTTTAAATAGAGCATTAATATTTTTAAAGAACTGAGTCCCTAGGCCAGACTTTTTTTTTTTGCCCTGGGGAGGTTCTATGTATTACTTCTGTGCCCTAGGGTAACTTTTTTCTAAAGGTTTACTTTTGTGTACTGTGAACTTAACTGTTCCCTGAGTTAAAGTCCTCCTAATAACCAATGCGTCATTTTGGTCTTTGGAGTTAGGATACGCTTGTTTCCATTACTTACTGGGGGATAATGTTGTAATGTGTGATAATATAAGACTTAGTAAAAGCTCGTGGACAAGAATACAATTTTCTCATTTTACTCTTTGATTAACAAGTGCTAATTACATAGCGCAAGAGACTACTTCCTGTTTGATTTGTGAAGTTGTTTTATCATTTCATTTGGTTCCTAAGTCAGTAAATATATAAACAGCCTTTTTTAGCTCTGTATACAGCCACAAATGATTTAGTTTAGAACTCTAATATTTATATTTCTTTTGCAATGGGGCTATAGAGCTGAATAGACAGTAGTCTGTCTCATGCCAGAGTGCTGCACGAAATGATTTCTCAGTGTCTAAAGAGACATAATTGGATGTGTGGAGCAGTGGTTTTACTTGGGGGACTTTCTACCACTCAGGACTTTGTTTGTTGTCTTTGTGAGAAAATATTAATATCCTTTGTAAATGTTGAGAAGCATTGTGTAAATGTGACATTTGCTTTTACAAATTTACCAGTTGATTTATTTCAAGTACTGCCTCTTGTGAATGGCAAGTCTTAGGATCTTGCTTCGTTACCTCCCCCTCCCACTTTTCTCACTCTAAGTAATGTGCTATCGTTCCTGCTATAACACTCTGTGTGTGGGAACTCAAAAAATCTAAGCCTTTGATTAGAAGTAGAATAATTCTGTAGTTCCCTTTCTCCGCATATAGGACAGAGTTGCTGTAACTTTATTATCCCACAGTTGTTAACACTTGCAAACTGATTTCTTGGCCCGTGGAAGGCAGAGGTTGTGATCTTTTAAGCACCATTAAAGCAGTATATTTAAATGTCTGTAAGAGTGCATCCCTCTGATCATCTCTGAGGTAATGGGAAAAGTTTGTCGTTATTTCACTCTGTAGTTCCATGAGTGGAAATGAATAAAATGGGTATGGGAATAACTCATGCACATTTTTTTTCCCCTAAACTCTGTTCTCCCATGCCATCCACACCGGTAAGATTTACTGCTCTCTAGGTGTTTTGTATCAGATCGGAGAAAGGGAGGTTACAGATTATTCATTTGAATATTATACCCAGAATAAAGCCGGCAGCTCTGCTGAAGCCCTCTGCGTGCTGTTGAAGAAAGCATTGATCATAGGGCACGCAATTTTACAGACTGTAAAATTTATGAGGGCGGCTGTCGTTGATTTTAATGGAGCTATGTATTTAGCTATTTTGTATTCATTATTAAATAGGATGTTTTTACTCAGTAGGTCTGGAAACTTTTAGTCTTTTCTCATGAGTTAGGGAAGACTAGAAAATGTTAAAGCACCATCTTTCTCAGCTGAAGGGACCCTCGTTAATACGTTTGCCAGTGTTAATATTGCATACACTTTTTCTAGCAAAGAACAGTATTCTGAAAATGGAAACTGAGCCACATTTATAAAAACCAAGTGAAGAAATTCACGTTGTGTACGTGGCTATGCACGTGCACACACACATGTAGGTATCTGGGGTTACTGCTGGTTTGTACCGTGGAGGGGCTGATGATTCTGCCTGGTTGCTGCTGCTGCTTGGTCTAAGGCTGTTGCCATACTTGTGTTTTTTGAGGAAGATAACTACTTGATCTGTTAGAGTAAGTGATAACCATCTGATGTCTCCTGAGCTTCATGTGACTTGTGGTGAAGAGTTGCCGGTGAGGTCCAAAGTCACTGCTCTTTACACAGGAACTGTGTTGTCTGTAGTGTCAGGGATGTTCATCTGCTGCTGGTCCCACCTGAACTCATCCAAGCAAGGGGTGAAAGGACGAGACTGGAGGTGAAATTGGATTGGAAGGTGGAGTTTTTAGAGCAAAGTACAGCTCAGCCTTTATGTTTTCATAGCCTATTACAATAGAAGCATTACTGGAAAACTACACTACCCACTCTTTATAAACAAACGATTCAAACAAAAATCTTTAGTTGACACAAAAATTAATTTTTTTTTTTTTGACTTCTGGGTTCCTTCATAGTGAATGTTTTGTCAGTTGAGGGAGCTGAGAGGTGTCTAATGCATTTTGCACTGTGGCTCACGTTCTCCATACACACCAGTGCTGGTTGCTTTGCATACTTGTGAAACAATGAGGGTAGTGTTTCCTGGTGGCTGAAGAGAAGGTGCAGAGGGTGTCTGCCAGCTCGCAGCAGTCAACACACAACTCTTTGTTGATAGTCCCACTGGAGGCAAGCATGCCTGGATTGATGCTCTGTGCTCCTACTTAAAGCTGATGTAAGTTAATGCTATCAAAATAAACTGGTTTTGCTGATTGCCTTACTAATGTTTTTGAATCATGATAGTTAAGAAAGATTTCTGTCATCTATACAAACCTGCACTGCTTCTCCTGATTTGTGAATAATTTGAGTTTTTGTTTTTCTGGAGAGCAGCTGTGAGGTTATGAAAGATAGATTTTTTTTTTTTTCTTTTGAGTTGAACAATTCTGTGTAGGTAGCTTGAATTATGAAAAAGCTATTTCTTACAGTCCAAAGAGATTTAGTAGTGATGCTGAATATGACAGTAGACATTTCACTGGTGAGAGCAGTAGACTGTCTTGTATTTTTATTTTTTCCTGGTGCTTTCCAGCAGTGTAGTACTCTCAAGCAACATGAAATTGAGCTTTTCAGTAGTCTTGATTTGGGGGTACGGGTTGGGATGCACTTCTAAGAATCATGTTTACTTCAAAATACCTCTATTGGTTCAATCACTCTTGGTCCCTTTCATGCACTGCTTGTGTCGCTTTGAGTCCCTGTCCCCATGGGCAGCACGAGGCCTGTGAGAGGAAGGTGCTGCTGCGTTGTTTGCATGGCTGCGTGTACCAGAATCACTGCTTGCTTGGTGAACAACCTGTTAGTGAAGGCCAAGAAAAGTAATGACATTCACTTTAGATGTCAGTCCAATCAAAGCAACTCTTACCTTGACAATTTTTTTCCTAAGTTTTGGGGAAATGATATGATAGCAGTGAGTACTTAACAGCTGTTAAACATAATGCCTCTCTTTATGGATTTGCTGATTCTATTATAAATGATGCCTATGAATTTTTTTTTTTCAGACAAATTGCATGCAGGAAAAAAATAAATCTTTGGATTGTCTTCATTAAGAAAGATTTATTCAAATGGTTTTTTTTTTTTCCCTTGCTGTCTTTCTGTATAAGATAAAATCATGGAGACTTATGGAACAAAACTGTGGTTGTTTTGTTGCACACTCTGGTTTTTTTTATGTATTTTTGGTCACTTCAAGAAAAACAGGAAGAAGATGTGGTTTTCTCAGTGTTACAAATCTGTTTTCTCCAGAGTTTAATGGCAGCCTAATAATTTAATGCTTTTCTGTTCAGTCCCTTGCCCTGATTTTTGTGACCTTGTGCAGGGTCATACCACTGTATTGAGCTGGTAGAAAAATAAGTTGATGCAATGGGGTTGGCTTCATGCTTTATGGCACGTGCATGATTTTGTGTGTGTGGGGAGGTGTTTCACTGAATACAAAAGAAAGTGGCTGCACAGACTAGAAAGGTAATGTGTGACTTAAAAATCATACAGCCACTCTGTATTATGTTTAGGCAGAGGTGAAAGTGGTAAGTGGGGTGTGACAAGTTTGGATAGATATTTCATTGGGCATAGATAGCTCTGCATGATTCTTGCTGTTTTTAATATTAAATATATCAGAAGGAAGTTCTCTGCATAATAGGAATGCAAATATTGAGACTATTCAGTACAGACACTTGCTTGAAAATGAGACAGTTATATTTTGCAATCTACAAACACTGTGGCTGTGAATCTGGTCAGCATATTAGAGTGACTGGCTAAAATTTGTTTAGGTTTAAATAAGTTTCAAATAATCCTTTATTCATTTTTAAGTTTTTTGGCTGTGATAGACCTAATATTCTTCTTAGTAGCTGGTACAGAGCTGTGTTTTGGATTCAGTATGAGAATGATGTTGATAACACACTGATGTTTTAGTTGTTGCTAAGTAGGACTTACTCCAAGTCAAGGAATTTTTAATGCCTCATGCTCTTGACAGTGAGGGGGTGTGCAAAAAGCAGGGAGGGAGCATGGCCGGGACAGCTGACCCAAACTGGCCAAAGGGATATTCCATACCATAGGACATCATGCCCAGTATATGAACAGGAGGTGGGAGGATGGGGAATTGGCCTGGGATACAAATACAGGTTGTGTGGGGAGTGTTTTTTTTGATGGATGAGAAGTTCAACGTGACCCAGCAAAGTGCACTCACAGCTCAGAAAGCCAAACGTGTCCTGGGCTGCATCCAAAGCAGTGCACCCAGCAGGGAGAGGGAGAGGATTCTGCTCCTCTGCTCTGGTGAGACCCCACCTGGAGAGCTGCACCCAGCTCTGGGGCCCCCAGCAAGGAACACATGTGGACCTGCTGGAATGAGTCCAGAGGAGGGACACCAAGGTGATCGGAGGGCTGGAGCACGTCTCCCGTGCAGACAGGCTGAGAGATTTGGGGCTGTTCCACCTGGGAAAGAGAGGGCTCTAGGGAGGCCTTAGACCTTCCAGTAGCTAAAGGGAGCTAAAAGAGAGCTGGGGAGGGACTTTTAGCAAGGACAGATAATTATAGGACAACCGGTAACGGCTTTAAACGGAAAGAGAAAAGAACTTTACTGTGAAGGTGGTGAGGCACTAGAAGAGGTTGCCCAGAGAAAAGGATGCCCAGTCCCTGGAACTATTCAATGCCAGATTGGATGGGGCTTTCAGTAACCTGTTCTGGGGGAAGGTGTCCCTGCCCATGGTCGGGGTTGGACCTGGATGGTCTTTCAGGTTCCTTCCAATCCAAACCATTCTATGATTCTGTGAAGATCAGAAATGCATAATCAAGCCAATGTAACATCCTCTATAACAGGAAGCTTGTGGACTGGAGAAAGCCACATGTGATACTGTTACAGAGCAAACTAAGGAAATACGGCCTAGATAAAAAAAGCTATTTTAGGATGTGTGTAAACTCATTAGGTTAACAGTAGCCAGAGGTTTTTTCAGTAGTTCTCTTTCAGCAAGGAAAGCATATTGTATGGGATTTGTATAGTTCTTTCAGCTAACTGTTCTTGCTCATACTGGCTTTTTAGCATATGGTTATGAAATCTAAAGACAAGATGCTTTTGGGAATAAATGCGATTACACAAAAGTGGGATGGCAATTCAGAAAATTCTTAAATGTTGGAAAGGTGGCCTGGGAGAATAGGATTTGATTTAGAAGAATAAGTGAAATGCTTTATATTTAGGTCAAAATAACATAAAATATGGAGGACATCTGTTAAGTTCCTCCTGCCACCCCATTCCTCACCATGGATTATAAAATGAGAGCCAACTCTGCAGTATTGTTGACAAAGAGGAGGTGTGTGTATGTATTGGCACGACTAATTGGTGGTATAATCTGGAGGATGAGGAGTTGAACCTTGTGCTCTGGTCTATATTGTGANCAACTCTGCAGTATTGTTGACAAATAAGAGGTGTGTGTATGTATTGAACCTTGTGCTCTGTTCTATATTGTGGAATTCGAGTATTGTATCTGTTTTTGTCTCATTTTACTTCAAGAAAGATGTAGGCACACTTAATTTGCCTCAGGAGTGCAATGACTGATGATTTAGAAAAGGTGCTATGTGCAGAAGGAATGATTGAATTGGCATTTTTGTAACCCAAACAAAAGATCAAAGTAAATCATAAGCTTTTAAGTGTCTGGAAGCTCACTACAAGTAAGTGAACATCTGCCCTTGGTAGCTGTGCCTTGCTTACTGATGGCAACATGGGCCATTCCCTGTGTGTCCTCCTCTCACTGTTTGCTTTTTGGGGTTGTGTTTTATAAGGACTGTTTCTAGTCAGTGTCTGGACAGCACTGGACAAAGAGGCTGAATCTTAGGATCTTTTGAAGAAATATATAAATTAGAAAAATCACTCCAGTAAGGATCTTCATCTAACCAGACAGATGTATAGAGAGATACTTCAGTTTAAACTTTAGAGCAGATAGAAGAAAATTTGCTCCCAGGCTTGGCAGCCACTTGGCCAGTAAGAGACCAATTTCCCCATCGGTAAAAATGGGTCATGTTCTCCTCCTCTGTAAGGCACCTGAGTTTTAGTGAAAGAAAGTGCTGCACAAAAGGCTCATTTGACACAAGCAACACTCATTTTTTTTGTGTGTGTAGTGCATGTTACAGTGCAGTGTGTAGAGCCTAGTCAGATATATGGAAATCTGTTTAACCTCTTAAAGGCAAAAGATAATTTGCTTTGATAAAGGCAATGGGTCTCTTCAGAATTATGTCATGATCTCTTATGTTAACATGTTCAGAGAAGAAACAAACATATTTGTGTTAGGTTTCCTGCTGGATATGTCTTGGATCACATTTTCCTGGCTCTTCAAAACTTCCCTGTTTTTTGGTAAAAATTTGTATCTTTTCTAGGAGATCTTTAGCCAATTCTTTTAATAATCAGACTTTAGGCCAAGACATTTACCCCTTCTGCTTTGGTATGCCCAAGATGGGAAACTGCCAAGTATTATACTTATTTCGTGTTCTTCATTATTGGGGTAATAATTAATGATTAGATGCTTGACAAACACCTTTTCCATCACTGCCAATCTTAGCCTTCCTTACCATGTACTTCCTTCATACTGTCATGTGACCAGAGTATCAGCATCTTTCCTTTTTTTTCTCCCTTGTACAAAGGTGTTGATCTGGGCAGACACAGGTGGTACAGAGGTAACAGCTTAAACAGGCAGAGCACGAAACTTGAGTAACTTAGTAGGTTCAGATATAATGTGGCAAGTGCAAGATACAAGCTTGAGTAATATATGGCAAATATTACCTGAGTGTAGACAAATTACAATTGCATTAAAAATTGAACAGAACTCTCTCGAATGTTAAGACACATTCTTTACTTTTCAGCTGCTTAGAATTTCCTTCAGACATTGCCGTATTAACTGGGCAAAGGCAGAGATTTGAAGGAATTCATTCAATATTGCTGAAGTTTTAACGGGTAAGACTTGGAAAGGCTCAGGCATCATCTTTCAGGTGTCACTTTTTTTTTTCTAGAAGTGAAAAAACGTTGCGTCTTAAGCGTCAAGTCTGTGTTACTGTAATAACACCTTTTTTTTACAAAAGCTGTCATTATAAATGCTAATGTTTAACTTGTGGGCGAGAGATGAAAGAATGTAAAAACCCCTACATCTATAAACTAGAATATGTATAGGAAGATTTAGTCCAAAAGAGTGATCATCTGGGGAGTTGCTCATGTGAATGTGTGCTGTTTTTTGAGGAGGCTGTTTTCTTGCCTTGCTGAGAACAATTCGTAGTTTGTTGTGCTAAGTATTCATGATTGGATAGAGGACGACATATATAGAACTCAAAAATAGATAACGGCTTATTTGGGAGGACAGGCAGTCCTCCCACTTAAATCATATCATCTGGAAGGCTAAAAAATGTTGATGACTTGTTCCACCTCTCCACTCTACCCTGCATATGTTGTTTTCCTCACAAGCTCAGTTCACTGCCTCTTTTTAGAAACAATCTTTGACTCCTTCTCCCTTGCATGGGATTTTAGATTTTGAAATCTTTAAATGGGAAACTTTCCTCCCCTTCCACCTCAAGCTCTGCCAGTACTGAGCTAGGAACTTATCTGAATTTCTGTTTTTCTTCTAGGACAGCCTTAAGACCTTGCTGGTAGAAGACCTCTTTTCCTTCTACGTTCATGTCGGAATGGCCTAGGCCAGTCTCTTGCTCTATGGTTCCTGCCACACGTGCTCTGCAGCAATGTGCCGGGGTTTTGCCACCAGTGTTAGTGGACCATCCAGATGGCTGTAAACCCGCAGAGGAGGTGAGTACAGAATGTGTTCCAGGAATTTTTGATGCTTTGGTCAGGTCTGTCGGCTTTGGGTGTGCCTCAGAGCAAAGGGAACACTCAATGACTGCACGTGTGCCACTGCTTTGTCACCGGATTGCACTAGGTTTGTGTGGCAAGGGTTTGATAGTGAGTTAGTTAGAGGTGCCTTCTCTGAGAAGCTGCTAGAAACTTCCCCTGTCCCAATGGAACCAATGCCAGCCATCTCTCAGAGGGACCTGCCACTGGCCAAGGCCGAGCCCATCACTCGGTGGTAGAGTCTCTGGGATACTGTGTAGGAAACCCATGCTAGACCAGTCTGTTCCTGAAGGACTGCACCCTATGGAAGGGACCCACCCTAGAGCAGTTAATGAAGAACTGCAGCTCATGGGGAGGACTCAAGTTGGAGAAGTTGGTCAAGGGCTGCTTCCCGTGGGAGCAGGGGAGAAGTGTAAATAATCCTCCCTCTGTGGAGGAAGGAGAGGCAGAGCCAGGATGTGATAAACTGACTGTAACCCCCATTCCCTGTTCCCCTGTGCTGCTGGGGGAAGGAGAAGGTAGAGAAAACTGGGAGTGAAATTGAGCCCAGGAAGATGGGAGGGGTGGGAGGAAAGTTTTTTAAAGGTTTGTTTTTATTTCTCATCCTACTCTGATTTGATTGGTAATAAATTGAACTGATTTCCCCATCTTGAGTCTGTTTTGCCTGTGATGGTCCATGGGGAGAGATTTCTCCCTGTCCTTATCTTGACCCACAAACCCTTTGTTATATTTCCTCTGCCCCGTCCAGCTGAGGAGGGGAGGGACAGTGACTTTGGTGGGCACCTGGCATCCAGCCAGGGTCAATACATATGCATATTCCATATTTTACTGTTCCTTCATCATCCTGTTGGACCAGTTCAGCTTTCTGCAGCTGTTGAACAAGCGTCCATAAGAAACCCTTTAGATATTAGTGCAGACCTAATTAAACTGTTACTGTGGTTCTCTCTGAGTATTGGGAAGTATAGTATCCAAGTGGATAAAGGACCTCATTGCTAGTTTTCCTGATTTTACCTTTACGTTCTCAGTATATTTTGAAAAGAGTTATCTAGTCCAGTGAGCTGGAATTCAGATCAACTTTCCATCCAGATGACCTAAGAAAGCCCGAGTTTTATTTTCTGTGTTTCTACAACAAACACAGTACCCTTAAAGCATCCTTGTCAGACAAAAGATGATTTATTAAACTACCACTGCGTAGTCACTGGCTGTGCAGTGAGGTGCTTAACAACTGAGTACTCGTGCAGCCTCCTCTGTGTATGCATCTCCCACGCTTTTTTTAAGCTTGATTGAAGCAAGATGGAGAACCAAAGTTTAATGGGACAGACAGGCAAAGATTTGGTGTGACTAGTCCATTTCCTTTGGCAGAAAAGTTTAACCAGTGCAGTTGTATTTAGTGTGGTAAATGGTGTCCTGCACGTGGAATCACTGGTATTGACATTTTGTGCTAATTTTTCATCCCGATTTTTTTCTTTCCTAAAACCTATTAGCAGTTCTCATAGATTAGTTTTCACAGACTGAGTTCTGAAGGACTCTTTGGGTCCAATTCTGAAGTTCAGGTTCAGCACAGTAGAATGGGAAAAGCCTGTTTCATGTTTGAGTGGGTCCTTTTCCAGTCAACTTCAAAAGATCTAACATGTACTCTTCAATTCAGTGCTTAAAAGGTATAATTGGAACATGTATCAGTTTAGAGGAGAGGAAAAATTATATCCAAAATTGCTACCTAATACTCTTTATAGTAGAGGCTACTAAGAAAAAAAATCTAGGGTAAAAAAAAGTAGAGCAAATTTTTTACTTTTGGGTTTGCTTCTTTTAGCTGCTCAAGCAGTATCTTCACTGATATTTCTTTCATCGTAGCCCAATCACCTCTGGTTTTTGACTCTAATGTTGAGTTTAATGAGATAACAGATTTGAGTAGAAATAACTTCTGTTGGGGAAAATACCTGATTGTTCTGGGTCTGCACTGAGAGACTGATGTGGCTGAATAAACACAAATGTTCTTGGTTATTTTTCAGTTGTGTCAGTTCTCTGATTAAGTTTCTTCGTTGCTGTGTAGATTTTTGCTGGCAGAGCAGAAGGCTGGCATGTTGGGCAGCAGCTACTTACGCAGTAATAGTGTGTTGATAAATCTTTAACTGTGGTCTGGCTTCTCAGACCTGTCTACTCTCTCTTCTTGTAAAGATTCTAATGCTTTCGGAGAACACGAAAATCTTTCAGAAAAGGTACTGAAAGGCAATTTTAAATGTCTTGGAGCACAGAATTTTAAAAGATGTTTTAAGAAGTATCCGATCTCTGATCTGATTTAATTTAAACAGTGATTTTATTTCTCGAATTCTGCGATTTTCAATTAATATATAGCCGAATTTCCAAAACAGTTCCGTCGTATTCCTTCCTTTAATGTTTTCTGACAGATTGACCTTTTTTATGGTGACCTCTTTGTCTCTTGGCTTCTAGTCAGGAATTAATTTTGAATTGTAAAAAAGCTCAAGTTGCTACAAGCTTTATACTTTCAAAAATTATGTGTCAAATTAAATACACTAGCTTTTTTTTTTCATGAAGGGCCTGACAGTTTCTGGAAAAAGAAAATGGCAAAGTAGTAAGCACCAAAGTATTTGAAGAAATTTAAGTAATTTAGTGCAGTCTGATACATACCTGCCATACCGAATGTTCTGCTGATTGTATTCCCTATGCAACTATGCAGAAAATTGTTATCATCACACTTATAGGTAACTGGGGAAACAAGTGAGCTCTTCCACAAAATAATCTTTCTGCCTCAAATTGCATATCACACTTCAGATTTCTCTGGACTGATATACAGCACAACAAATAAGAAATTCTAAATTTTATTTTCTTTTTTACCTTACTGATGCGTTTTCTGTATCTTGCTGTGGCTATTTTATTTAAATTTGTCAAACTTGTTTCATGCTAGGATGAAACCTTACAAGTTAGGCCAGATGAAAAACATGTTTTGGAATCACTAGCTTTGAGAGTATAGTCTTGAAATTTAATGTCTGAGTGAATCTGCCATTTTTCTTCTACAGAAAGAAATACTTAAGAAATGAAAAGACATATTTAAGAAATGAAATCCAGCTACATTTGAAAAGCATTTATTACAGAGTAATGAAAACGTAGCATTTTCTTTTGAAAAGGACTTTGTTTAAATAATTTCCATGGCCTAAATGAAAACTATTTTTTTAAAAGTTTTATTGATTTTTGTTTTTCTAGCATTTTCTTTCACAAATGTACTCAAAGCGTGATAAGTTTTGGTTTTTTCTTTGAAGTGGAGATTTTTGAAGCCGTTAAAAAATAAGACTGTTGTTTCTGTAGAACTCATCTTTTCCATAGTGCTGCCTTTGACCAAATGTGAACTTGAATATGAATTTCTGTATTTTTCAATGAAGTTGAAAGTTAGGAAGAAGTATGTGCATGGTCAATTAAAATCTCTGTGATTTGGCTCATATTTGTCTACTTTTACAGTTACAGAAACGTATTTAATGGATGGGTTGATACTGTGTGCCCCAGGCTTTTTGAATCATAGGGGTTGCTTTATATTTCTTAGATAGGTGCGTTCTTCTGCCACTTTCTCCTCCTCTTCTTCTACAGTCTTGAGTCCAGCAGTAGCAGATCATTTTCCATCCTGTCTCTACTTTACCTGTTATCTTAATTTTTGTTGGTATGATAGCAAGCTAGGAGATGTAGATCTAAGAACAACGGGGTAGGAGCGGGGGCATCTGCTTGCAGGGACCTGAATTGGTGATAGCTGCTCCCTGGCAGAGTTAAGGATAGTTTGCTTGCTTGAATAGCAAAGAGAAAAAGGCACTGAAAAGGAAAGGTGGTGAGGATGTCTCAGGGTGAAACCAGCCTTTGCAAGCCTTTGTTCAAAGTGGACAGTACTGATACCTCTGTAAATTCTCTTGTAATGTCAGGCATCGCAGGTCAGCATATAAGCCTCTGTAGCTCACCTGAAGTCTGAATTCCAGAGCTTAAGCTCAGTTTCTGTGCAAATATCAGTACCAGTGCTGACGACCAAGATGCCACATGGACAAAGATCCAGGACTCTAGTCCTGAAGAAGAGCCATTGCTATGCTGTTCTGCTTGCAAACTATTCCAGCAACTTCTCCCTATCAGTTTCTTCTTGCTTTGTCCAGTCTTGGAAAAAGTTCTCAAGTTCTACGGGATTTCCAGAACTCTGCATTTGTTATTCTGCCTTTTTAGCTTTTTATCTGACAGTTCTTTACTTCTCGTTCACTTCTTCAGTTTAGAACCCAAAATATGGATATTGCCTGCTTTAGACATAAACTTTACATGGAAAAAATTTATGAGTCTCATGGTTGAAAAAAATCTCATCGTTGTTCTTTTTATACCATGTGTACATTTGCATGGATTAACAATTGAAACAAGGGACTTAAAAGTGTGGTATTCATCAAACTTGTGTCGTCAGCGATCTCTGGAAAGACAGAATTAAGAAAAACTGCATCTAAAACAAGTGAGCCTGAGGGGGAAAGGGAAGGATGGATGTGAAGAACCTTCTCCTTAGTGCAATACTGTGTGCAGTAATTAAGTACTGAACAGTTGTTAGCAGCAGAAGTTACCTGCTGAGCAGACAGCTTCATGATGTGAGAACAGGCTTATCTGGGAATGTATGCTTAAAAACTATATGGCCTTTCTGTTTAAATACAGCCTTTTGCTCCCTAGGTGGATTTTTTATTTGCCTATGGACATAAAGCACAAGTTTTTGGGAGAAACACTGCAAAAACTTCATTAATGTATTGCAAAATTTGACAGTGCTAGCTTTTCTTTTGTTTCTCCATATCTGATGAGTCTTTTCTTTCTAGAGAAAGAGAAACACGCGTACGTTCTGCTGTTGTTGTTGTTGTTGCTAGACCTCTGTGGATGGAGATCTGATGTTTTCTCTGTATTTCAAAAAGTGTTTAGCATTGCAAAACTGCTGACTTACTTTGGGTAGAAATCTGGTGTTTCCCGAGACGTGATGAGGCGTGGTACTTTTCAATTTTTATTTTAAACTATCTGTGGTGCCATTTTTAAAGGAATGGGAAGTAAAACCTATTAACTTGTTTGAATTCTTTGCCATCCCTCATTCTACTTGCAATATCATTCTTCATCTTACTTGCGATAGTAGAACCCGCCATGTGTTAAATGACCCTTATGTTTTCAAATTAGGTATCCTAATTCTTCAAGTCTTCACAATTAGTCTAATGTGTTATCCTATCAGCAGTTTTTAGCTTGATATCTGCCTATATTTGATTTGTCAGCAAGTTCTGCTGTTACTCTAGGCAGAATTCAGCCAGCTTCTCTAGGATAAACATCCTATAGCCCCAGCATGTGTCATAAATTTTTCTTTATCTGTGTTTTTTTTCAAAGCTTTTCTTCTAAAACACTATTTTGAATATTTTCCACATATACTGAAGGCAGAGAAAAAGTGTTCTTTGAAGTTATTTGGTATTTCTTCAGTTTTCCCTTCTGGATTTTTAGTCTACATTAGAAAGTTTTCAGGATTAGATGTTTCTGCGGTTACTCACATAAGGACAATTGAATCTATCGACTGCAATTTACCCAATGTTTCCAGAAGTCTCCTCTATAATATTTTTTTTCTCTAATTAGCTGCTGACTCTGCTTTTCTTTAAATCAAATTCTTGCCCATTAGTGATTCATCCTTAATGATGGCTATTTGCCTATGTAATTTTCTGCCATCTTTAAAAGTGTTTGAAGAATTAATGAATAATTTTATTCCACTCTAGCTTGTGGCTTTGATACATACCTAAAAAAAATCAGAAGCTTTATGGAGATTTGATATGTTAAAACATTTGAGGCTTAGCTTGAAAGATTTAACAATTTCTTACAACATACAAGGAAGCTGTCAAGGATGTCTTGTATAAGATTTATTCACCTGATTGTTCAGAGCCTGCATAGGTATTTGTCTATGAAAAATGTGTAGCTAGCTTCATGATGGTGAATTCTCCTGACCTTCAAGTAGTAAAAGATTTCTCCTTGAAGTTTGTAATTCTTTCATACTGACATCTGAGTTTCTAGTTTTCTTCTCTTCTAACTTATAGAAGACTAGAAAGTAAATTTGAAACACTTTTGTCTGTGTTCATCATTGTTTTCAAGAAGAATGTGCTTATTTCCTCAAAATACTTCAAAAGCAAATGCTACCTGACATTGATGAGTGTCAGCATGTGCAGACTGAAGAAAGTATCATCTGCAGAGAATTCTGTTATTTAATACATTTGTTTGAAGAGCAACCTATTGATAAGGATAGTATCCATTTTAGTTCAGTCTCAGCTGGTAAATTCTGAGTTTGCTGTTTGACATTTAAAACATTTTGGAAGTCAGTTTGGTTTTCCATGCAGAAACCATGCATGCATGGTTTCCATGCATGAACCATGCAGAAACACTCTAAAGGAAAATGGAAAATATGAGCATTGAGACTATGAAACTGCTTACTGTGGTTTTACTTTCACATGATCTAATCTAGTGCATATGGTTTCTTAGAGAAGCTTGCTCACAATACTAAATTTAATTTTTTTCAGAAGGAATTTTAAAAGAAGTCCTATCAGCAAGCCTATTCTACTTACAGCTCATCTGGCACCTGCCAAGTTATTTAAAATAATCTTTGGAATGTATGACTTCTTGATTATTAGAAATTCTTAGCTGCTTACATGCTTTGTTTCTTAGTGAGCATATGCCTTGTAAGGCCAAGTGATGCTGCTTTTGGCTAGAAGCCTTCACGCTGTGTTACATCCTGTCACAAGACTGAGCACCTAAAACATGTGGAGGTGTTTACAGCTTTTCCTTGCAGACAGCAAATAGTACACTAGTAGCCTAATCTCTACTACTGTGACACTATTCCACTGCGATATAAATTTTGGGTAGTTCAGCTTTTAATTTCTTAAAAGACCATTTAGCTCCAATAGGCAGCCTAAAATTACTTAGTTTTAAACTGTTTCTTCTGAGTAATGGTAAACTTGCACAGTCTGTACCTCACATGACAAATTGTTTTTCTGGAGGAAATGGGGGTCCTCACCTAGAACACCTGTGTTGTGACCTCGATTTTCCTCTAAAAGTCCTGCAGTGTTGGGGTTGAAAGACCAGCTAACACAGCTCTTCAGGGATTTATTAAAGACTGGAGTCAGTTTATAGCTCCGGGATGCTGATCGGCAGGAGTGTTGCTGTGCTGAAAAAGCTAAGTGCTGGGTCACCATCTGTGAGTCTTCCAAAAAGAAAAACTGTTCAGTGGTTCTAGTCCACTTCAGCCTTCTAGGCTGCTGTGAAGGGTAGCAGAAGGCTCAAATAGGTCTTACTGATGCATCTTCAGCCATTAATTATTGCGTGTCAAGGGTTTATGAGCTTGGTGTTTAAATCATCTCTCGCTGCTGTTAACAACAAAAGCTTTTCACTCCTGAATTGCTCATTGTCTTCATGCTGCCTCTGATACTCAGTGATGAAAATACTGCCTGTATTCTCTAGCTGGCTGTTACTCTTAGCCAAGCACCCTCAGTAGCCCTCCCAGAGTGTGCATGTGAAGTAGCTATGGCTTTCAAGGGGAATGTTTGCTCTCTGTCAGCATTTGAGGTGTCAGTAACCCAATTTAAGACTGCAGTTGTTTCAGGAAAAGAAATAACTGTCTTTCGGCTTATAAATCTGCTTTCCTAAAAGGTTTGCCTATTCTGCACCTGTCAGGAGAGGCAATTCTGCTGTTCAATCTAAGAGGGAAAAGATCTGAATAGGAGTGGTCTGAACTTACCTGCCAGTACTGCAACACCAAATAACTTAATGCCCATGCAAACACCCACTTCTCTTTGCTTCAGGGTGTTATATATCTGTGTGTTCATTTTGTTATGTGCTGCAGTTAACCTGGGCTAATGATGTACTCCAAATATTTGAAGCTGTACTGTAAAAAGATGTATAGTTGTTTTCTGTTAAGGATTGGCAATGTTAAGTAATGTGTTCTGATTTCTCACTGGACATAATAGAAGCATGTTTTAAATTTCAGAGCAGTTGAGAGAATGGGAATGTGTGAAGAATCGCTGATTGAGATGTCTGGTTTTAGATAATTTTCATTCAACCTGTAGAACAACAGAGAAATGAAGTTGTTGCCTCAGACATTTGAAATCTACTTCAAAGTCATAGAACAGACATCTAGTGAATCTCAGCTGGTTATATGACAGCAGTAGTCTTTGTACTTTTATTGTATTCTTAATTTCCAAATTTTAGCTATCCTCCTGAGCTCTTGCAATATTTACAGGGATATTCTGATAGGGAATATTTTATCTCCCTCCTGGATCAATTTATTCCTTTTCTTGCATAGCAAAAATTGCTGTAAAAAAAGAATGTAAATCCAAAATCTGTAGATTGAATTGGTTTGAACTCTTATTTGATTAAAATATTGTTCATCTGGTCCTTTGAAACCTTGCCCGTTGCATTTTCTGCCTGCAAGCAAGACAAGGCTTTCTTAAAGTCAATCTAAAAAGGTCTGACTGTGACTGGGAAAAAGTGTAATTTAAGTGATTTCAAAGGTTTTCATTTGAGCAGTTGTGTAAATATTTTATTTCATTCTCAAAAATGCTCTATTGAGGGAATTTGGCATGCTTACAAACTCATTTGAGAAACCATTAAGCACTGATTTGCAAAATTATAAACTGTTTTCGGAAGTTCAATGACTATAGTTAAGATGTTTCTGAAAACTATAGGTACCAAAATAGCATTGTATTTTCAATTAACTCTCCTGCATTAACTGAAAGAACTTGTTTTAAAATTCAAACTTTTTAAAAGCCAATTTTTTTCAGTTCAGAAGTGTAATTTCCTTACTTATGTAGAAGTACTTAGAACCAATCATAAACATTTAGGGGTTAAGTAAAGACTGCTTGGGTAAGAAGGTCCCTTCCAGCCTGAAGTAGTCTATGATTCCGTGGTTCTAAACAGGGAGAATCAGAGATTCAAGAACACAGTCACATAGCATAGTTCCCATACAGTTATAAACAGTTTGACAAAATTGTCAAACTGGTTCTAGCTGGGGTGTATACCTGTTGTTCCATTTTTGGTATTGCTTTTCTATGTGATGAGAGATTTTAACCTCACAAGAGCTTCTACTTTTGTAAGTACAATGATGCATTCTATTCATTTGTAGGAAAGGAGGTATGAACCAATAGCTTCTGCCTTCGTACGTGAAGCTCATCCTTCTTTTTCAACTGTAGTCAGCTACTTCTATGTTTGTGTTATTCTGCCTTTATTCCGAGGCCTACTAGTTTTAGAAACAAAAGTGTTATTTTTTTCAAAGGTCAATTAAAAAATTGACTTATGAATTAAAACATCACTTCTGAAGAATTAAAAGTGTAGTCTTCCTACACAGAGCGAAAAGAATAGAAATTTATTTTACTGACTTACATTTCTCAGATTTTTCTGAAGAGCAGGTTTGCTCTTAATGGTTTTTATACTGTTCAGGCTAGTATGATCTGCTGTCTCTCATCACCTCCTCAGAATTTACTTGCTGAATTGTACTGAGCAGATGCATACTAAAACCTTTCGAAATCCCTCAAATGAGCACAGCCCCATGAAACGTCCTTCTCTTATATTAACTTCTGAGCAGAAGAGTACTGGCACCCTCAAACTCTTTAGTATTATTTTTGCCTGTTGAAATTTACTGTGTTGTGTTGCTGTGAAAAAGATGAAGAATAACCCATTTTCCACAGGTGATGGGCTGACCTTCTGATTTAAATGGTTTTTTACACTTGCTTTCATAGCACTGAAAGGTAGTGCTTTGTTTATCCTCATACTGACCTGTTTACTGATGTTCTGATGGTAATGAGCTCTCTGCAAACAAGCACTAAAAACAATTTACAGCATAGGCCAGTAAAAAAAAACCCCAAAAACAAAACACATCAGCACAGTAGCAAAAGTAGTTCTGAAACCTGATTGTAATGTTGGCATCACTTCTATTTTCAAATATGGATGAAACCAACGGGATAGGCCTCATTAATAGTTCAGAGATACGGAGTCGGAAGCAATGCTCATGACAATTTGCATTGGCTCCATTTTTTAGAATTTTGCTCAAAAATCCATACATGTGCCTAATATGTTACCCCACAGTATGCCAGTCTTTTCTCCCTCATTGCTAAGTAGACTGAGAAGCTGAAAACTCAGCTTTGTGTAGGCCATCAATCTTTCCTTAGATGCTGTTCAGTTAATCATTTTCCATTTAGTTTAAATTGATATTAGTAGCTTAAACATAGCAAATGTTGTGTCAGGATTTTGACGAGCCCTTACTTTGTGCCAGCTTCTGTTTATTCATGTCTGAAAGTCCGGAAAACAAACTTTACATCAGCTTTGTCTGGTTACGTGCTGCATCCAGTGTAGAATCCTGATTTGGCTGAATAACAGCAATGAAGTCCTTTGCCAAGTCTGCTACAAAGTCGTATTGAAGACTGATCGCTGGTATAAACAGAGATAAAGTTGATCCAAAGATAAAAATGACTGAGTAATTATATGCCATACTGAAAAAGTGTAAGTGTTCTTGCCCATGCCAACTGTGTTTGTAAAAGAGGTTATGTGAAACAATGCTCTTTATATGAGCAGTAATTTTAAAGATGACCTTTCCTATAGTGTCAAATGTATCATGGATTTTGTCACGGGGAAGAAAAATTCACTTGACCTTCAGAAGTAACAAGACTTGAATGTACACATTTTTCCTCTTTTCACTTTGTTCTTGATAAAGTGCAGCCTTTGTTTCTACCCTTTCCAAGGTGTTTTTAATACTCTTTTTTCTTCCACGGTGTACGAGTTTTGTCATCTATAATCCAGTATTTTGAAGAGATGAAAAATACTTGGTTTTGCAGAAATCTTCAGTTTTATTACATTACTCTGTAGGTAAATGCAGTTATTAAACCTATGCATTTGGGGATTATTTCTGTGGTTGCTGGACTAGTTTATAGATGCAGTTGACTTTCTTTGCCATCAGGACACACTACTGATTAATTTTAAATTTGCTATCAGGCTCCAAAGGTTTCTTACTGCAGAGCAGCTTCCTAGCATGGTAATACCCAGCCTATATGAATAATAATCATAGGATTTTAGAATAGTTTGAGTTGGAAGAGACTTCAAAGATCATTCTAGTTCCAACCTGCTGCCATAGGCAGGGATGCCACCAGCTAGATCAAGTTGCTCAGGGCCCCATCCAACTTGGCCTTTAAGTACAGGAATTTGTACTTTTTACTTACTGAATTGTCAAGGTTTTAGCCTGACTGTTTTTCTAGCCTTTGGATGTGTCGTGAATCAGACACCCAGATCCGTTCCTGCATATTGTTTCAGAGTATTGTCTGCGTGTTCCACCCCAGCTGGGTGTCACCAGCAAGCTTGCTGAGCATGCTTTCAGTCCCATCCCACAGCTTCTCAGTTAGGACACGAACAAGTACCAGCTCCAGTTCTGGCCTCAGACAGCTGCCGCCAGTGATTGTCTGCCAGCTGGACTTTGTACTGCTGGCCAGAACACATAAAACCTGGCTGTCCAGCTAGCTGTCCATCCCCCTGATAGCCCACTTCTTCAGATTAAATCTCATTAACTTCTGAAAAAGTACTCTGGAAGACTGTCGCAGTCCTTGTAGAAGTTAACGCAAACACCATTCGCTGCTCTTCCTTTGTTCACCAAACTAGTGCCCTCTTTGAAACAAGCTGCCAAGTTGTTCAAGTATGTTCAACTTGTATCTGTACTGCCTGTTCCCCTTTTGGTTTTTGTGTTGTGGTGATCTGTTTGGGGTTGGGTTTGTTTTGTTGTTTGTCGTTTGGTTTGGTTTGGGTTTTTGTGTGTTTGTATGTAAGATTTCTTACATAATCCTCGCAAGGACTGAAGTGAGACTGACTAGCAGATGGTTCTCCAGATTCTCCTTTTCCTTCTTGACAGCTTTTTTCCTAATCTTGAGGCAACTCTGGATCACCATTTTAGACCTTTCACAGATGATAGAGAATGGCCCTGCAGTAAGATCCACATGCTCCTTCAGCACCCTCAGATGCCACCTTTCTGATGCCATGGAGCTGCACATGTCCAAGTGGTTTAAGAGATCCCTGACTCAGTCTGTGTGTCCTGCATGTAAAGTTTCACTCTCGCAGACTCTGCCACTGGGGTCTGGTATGGGGCACCCGATAACAAAGGAGCTGAAAAAGGCACTGAGTGTCTTAGCCTTTGCCATGCTGAGCACTGGATTTGCTTTATTCTCAGCCTTTCTTTTTTTTTTTTTTTTTTTATATATCCTTAAGGTGCCTTTCTTGTTGCTGCTCTTGTTTCGTTCTAACTCGTGCTCCAGGATTACCTGAGAACCTCCTCATGTGCTCAGGAAATGTAACTCAGGCATATTCATCAGTCTTTTCAGCAGCATCCCAGGCAGTATAATTGTTCTGGAAGGGCACATCTGCAAGCTTTCCTTCTGGTGTCACAAGTCGCTAATTTCCTGGATTTGTCTCTCCCAGCCCCCATCTTGGGAGTCTCCATCCACTTACCCTTTGAGTGCAGTGCTTAGGTGTCTCTTCTTGTTTTGCATCATGGGGCTCAGACTTGTGGTGCTTCAAGGTCTCTGTGGAGGTACCTCCACCTACAGCTCGTCCTTGCTCACTTTGCTCCACAGCCTCTTCCACTGAAAAAGCGACACCTCAGGCAGAGCGTCCCTCCCGTGGTTGAGGCCACCACCACCTCTCCAGCACCAGAGGGAGGAACCAAACATGCAGCTCAAGCCCTGGATGGTAGAGCCCTCTTCCCAGAGCTCTGGGTCAAGGCTCTGGTATGCTGAGAGCAGTTCCAGAGCAGTTTCCAGAGCTTCATCAGAGTTTCTGGGCCCTTTTGCTTCACTGTTGTGCTGCCTGAATTCTCCTGGGAAGCAGACGGGGAGAGTGCTGTCGTAAAACCGGGGGTAAAAATACAGTGTAATTCATCAGATGGTAGATTGCCCCAGGGAATGAGAGCCTTCGTCTAAAGGTACAGGGAAGGGCCTTATCGACGGAAAACTGTGTGTGTTGAGCTTTTGCATCGCTGTCTTTTCATCACTTCCCTGAACCCTCAGAGGATTCCAAGGGTTCACAAAGTCTCTCTTTGACATTTCACTGAACTGACAAAGGAATTTTCTTGTGTTAGAGACAGATACACCACCAGGCTGTGCATTCTAAACCACTTGATATAGTTGGTATTTTTATGGACAGGAAATCTAGATTATGGTTCTCCTGGTGTCTCGCTAATTTGAGAACCCCAAAGCACTGTGCTCCTGTGTGTTTTACACTGTTTTGCCGCCTAATATCTCAGAAGTCTGAACTTCAAGAAGTCTGAAATTATAAGAATTGATAGAGTTTTCTTTCCAAACACGTTGTATTTTATTAGCATTTGTGTTCTTTATGTACAAGCAGGGTGGTGGTATGACTTGATTCTTTGCCAAATCATTTCTATGGTGTCCCAGTTGGGAGCAAAAGAAACCTATTGTATGAAGAGTTTAAGTGCAGTCATGCACTCTGTCAGACAAATTTTGTCTGTATACAGTGTTTGTTTCTGCCAGTGGTTGATATGCATATCTAGGGCAGAGAATAGGGGAAACTGGAATGATACTTCCTCGCTGTACTCTCCTGGAATGCAGTGACTCGAAGTTCACAGACACGGACTGCCCGAAGTAGGGCTGAGGACTTGGTATTTAATAGCTGATGAAGAGACTTGGAGCACTGGCAGGGGATGGTGGCAGGCAGTTCCCCTGGATGACTACACATTGTAGGGAATACATTCCTCTTTTGGGTTTCAACCTCTTGCTGCTAAATTCACTTGATTTCTGCCAACACAAGAAGAAGGAGTAAAAGGCAACAGTTGATCTCTATTTACCATCTCCGTGCAGCTTTTGATTTCATAGACCTGCTGCTTGATTTAGGTTACATCTTTTCCAGCCAGGAAAAATGCTACTTTCATCTTATAATGAAGCTGCTCTTTGTTGTATTCATCCTTTTGCACTTCTCACTTGTTCCTTCTAATCCTTCTATATCCTTTTTGAAATGACAAGACTGGATGTTCACACAGCACTCAAGATGAGAAAGCAGATACTGTGTAATGGCATAGTGATGATTTGGTTTCTATTTTCTACATAGCGGTCTGTAACAAATTTATTTTTCTTTCACTGCTGCTGATGGTTTACAGAACGTTATAGTACAGCTCCCAAGATCGAGAGTTCAGGTCTACCCTCGTGTCTATTTTTAAAAAAAAAGACCAAAAAAACCCAACCAAAATACCCCAAGCAAACAACCCCTAGGATTTTTTCTTAACTTATGTCACGTGTAATGTTTCATTGTGGTAATTTCATCTGCTACTTTATCATCAAGTTGTTAATTACAGGCACTTTTGCAGTTCTTTATATTATGCAGTCGTCACTGTACACCAAAACTGTATAGATGCAAGCTGAGATCCCAAACAAAATTCATTCTTGGCATTTGATGTGCACCCATGCAGGAAGCAGAGGGATGTACACCCTTCTAGCCTTGTGCAAGTGGGAGGCCACAGGCTGCTGTGTTGCTGTGCCATCCAAACCTGTGTGACTTCAGTGTATAGGGATGCAGGGAGACAGGAATGTGTCTGCTGCCGATAAGAAGAAATAAGCTGTATTTAGAAGAGGGAGGTCATGGTATTTTCCCTTAAGAAGGGTGGGGGTAGGCAAGGGTCAAATTATGACAATAAAATACTAAAGGAAGAGCAGTCTTAACAATGCAGGCTTTTAATGAGGTTTTTGCATACTCACAGCTGATGTGCTTTAACCTCAGCTGGCATCTAAGCCCCATGCAGCAGCCACTCACTCACTCCCCACCACCCCGATGGGATGGAGGAGAGAATGGGAAAAATAAAAATGGAAAATGAATTGAGCTAAAGCAAAAGCTTCACAAACAAGCAATGCAAAACAAGGAATTCATTCCCCTTTTCCCATAGACAAGCAGGTGTTCAGCCACCATCAGGAAAGCGAGGCTCCATCACATGTAACGACGGCTTGGGAAGACAAAAACTGTCACTCCAAACATCCCCTCCTCCTTTTTTCTTCCCTCATCTTTATATGCTGAGCTTTATATGATTCCATGTGGTATCGAATATCCCTTCAGCTAACAGAAATTAGCTGTCCTGGCTGTGTCCTCTCCCAGCCTCTTGTGCACCCCCAGCCCCCTCGCTGGTGGGGTGGGGTGAAGAGCAGAAAAGGCCTCAACTCTCTGTAAGCACTGATCAGCAGTGGCAAAAACATCCCTGAATTATCAACACTGTTTCCAGCACAAATCCAAAATATGGCTCCTTCTGGTTGCAGTGAAGGAAATTAACTCTACCCCAGCCCAAACCAGCACAAAGGCTTGTGATTAAAGTTCTCCTTTTCAATAAATTCTTCAGTTTTCACTGAAAGCATGTAAGAAAAACTTTGTGTATGTAATTTGTAAAATCCTAGTGTCTTTGAAGTTTCTTTATTTTATTCCCTTCATTTTCTGTGGTAAGAGTGTCTACAATTCTGGTTTTAACTGGTAAGCTGTTCCCACTGGTAAACACTTCAGGAGTACTTTGAGTTGAAATATGTCAGTGGTGGTAAAAAAAAAATTAAAACTTAAACCCCTCCATATTTTAGTGTAAGGAAGCTCAAAGCTGTTCTTGATTCTGCCCTACCAGTCATGGAAATATGCAGTCTTTGTAACAGAGTCTGTAATTTGAGTAGGGCAAAAGAGAATTTCAAAGGTTGGCATTCTAAAATTGTAATGTATACACGCTGAAAAATGTATAAAGGTTTGCTCTATAATCAAATATTAAGCTAACAAGGGCAGTTTAAGTGTCAGAATTGCTAACTTTGGCTTTGAATATCCAGTAAATGATCATGGTGGCTTATGGGTACTTTGTTAACCTTGCCCACTGTTTAATTTTACCAAAGGGGATGCTTATTTTTGGTTTGCTGAAAGTAAAGCATTTGTCTTTATGATGAATGTGTAATATGTAATTAGACCCTGTGTAAAATCCTGGCATTTGTAGGCCAGCATTCCTAGTGATGGACCCAGAATGTCGGCGTGTGCTGCATGGGAGAAGCATGAGAAATGTTAGCCATGGGATTTGCACAGTGGAGACTGATAACCTACCTCCCAAGACGTTCCTGGTTTTCCTTCATTTATGTTGTTCTGGTTTCCAGAGGATCCAGAGAGTTTCTTCTAATGTCATTAGCTGTGCCTGCCTTCTTTACCAGTGGCTCAGCCAAGGACTCTGTTTTGGTCACTCATTTTAGTGTTTCAGGTTATGAATGTTAACACAATAAAGGACTGGAATAATGCTGCTGTAATTGACCCTGTTCCCTTATCTCACTGAAATGCATAGAGCATTCATTTTCTTGCATACATCATTTGGTAATTAAATTGTTACATTTAAAATGGAGTTAAAATTTCTGCTTTTAGCATCTGTCCTCGGGTAAATTTTGTGACTTCTTTTTCTTTTTCTTTTTTTCCAGATATAGAACGTGGTCTCTCAAACTGGATTAAAAAAACCTGTTGATGTTTTTATTTATACTTTTTTATTTTTGTATTTGACTTAAAGTGCCATGAAAAAATTTGCATATTGCAAGGTGGTCCTTGCCACCTCTTTGGTTTGGGTCCTTCTGGACATGTTTCTATTGCTGTACTTCAGTGAATGCAATAAATGTGATGAGAAAAAGGAACGAGGCCTGCCAGCTGGAGATGGTAAGTTTTCTGCCTGAGTATTCTTTAAATTATGCTCCTTTAAAATTGTACTCTTTTTAAAGATTTGGGATTGTTTTTCTCCAATGATGTAGCATTGCGTCACACGTTTGGGTGTTACAGAGTGTTCCATGCTTCTTTGAATGACTAGGAAATAACCATGTTGCAGACTTAAAACATTTAAGATGTAGAATTTTAAGCACTAATGTATATGAAATAACCCTGAAAAACTATGCAACAAGAAGTTCAGAATTGTAAGCCATGTTAATGCAGTCTAAAGCATATTTTAAATTTCCATGAGTGAGGAAGCAAAGGCACTATTAACTTCGCTAGACCTGCTAGTAAAACAAAACAAACCAACAACCAAACTCACTTGTCTGCCTGCCCCTGCAGAAAAAAGACTTGAACCAACCAAACCAAAAAAACACCCCCTGCCCCACAATCCACCTAAGCCAAAATCTGGACAATGGCTATAGCAATAAGGCACAGTGAATATTGTAATGAAAAGGTTTATGATAATAGAATGAACTTGGATGTAAAAGTGACAAATACGAGCTTATGTACATAACTTTTAAGTGAGAGCTGTATTATTCAGTACTAAACATCTTCAGATAAGCTTTCAGTTTTGTTATTGCCATCTTGGTTTTTGAGTACCAATTAGATGAGCTGAGTGTGGGGTTGTTTTGTTTTCGGGTTTTTTGACAGCACTACTATTGATGTTGCCAACTTTATTTTTAGGAAGTCAGCATAGCTGATCACATGGGAGAAAGGATTGGTGCAGGGAGATTTCTCATCCCTGCAATGTCTCAGCATATGCATTTAGAACTGCAGGCAGCTGCCGCCTCCAGTTTGTTTGTGAAACATCTAATTTTGTAGTTTGGTGTCTCTCCCACTGAAAAGGCTGTGTCTGTGTTTCACTGCTGATAGTGGAAACCTATTCAGTGATGCTAATTGTTAAGTCCAATCAGCCAATTGCACTCAAGGTTACTGCTTTCCATTGCAAAAAACTTTTTCACCTGTTGACATCTGGTGTGAATCTTGACCTTCCTGGGAAATTTTCTGAAGTATTTTAAGAATAATGTTGCTCTGTTACAGAATAACACTAGGGAGATATTTAGGACATGTCAGATTTGGTTTACTTGTTTTCTTTCCCTGTGATGAAAACAAGCCAATAAATCTCCACAGAGAACACTCCATAGAATGTAGAATTTCTGTGCTCAGCACCTCTGCACTGTTGTTTCCACAGCTGCATACAAACATTTAAAAAAGGTTCTAATCCACCTGAACTTTGCAGAAATAACTTAAATTTTACATTGCCTGCGTTTCATCTTTTGAGTTTCTTTTTCAGTGAGTGGAAAATGGAGAGAAAATTAATTAGGCTCATGTAGAAAGTATGTCTTCTACAGGAACTCAGTCTTTTTTTGTCCTCTTTTTTCTTTTTTTTTTTTCCCCCCCCAGAAGTTTGGAAATTCTTATGATGGTAAGACAATGACTGATGTGTTGTTATGTAGGAATAGATCCACTTTTTGGCTTCCCATAAAGCAGATAACTTACACCAGCAAACAGCAGGTGAAGTCTATATCTATCAACTTAGTGTGATATATTGATAATGTTGAAATTTCAGATGGCTTTACACATGAAGTCATTGAGGGAACCTTCAGGCGAGGGAAGGTCTCCAGTTTTGACAGATTAGTATTACGACTTTCCCTATGCAACACTAGTTTTACTTAGTTGAGTACAGTCTTCATTTTGGCCTCTACCCAAACCCGTGTGTGTTAAAATTCTTGATATATTTTTAATATCTTATAGTTGGCTGAGGAACAAGTGAAAAAACAGCCAAACAAAATCTCGTGTATAGTTTTGTACATTTTCTTGGTTGGTTTTTTTTTTTTAAACAGCTGATTTGTAGTAAGGTATATGCAGAAATAGGTTTGCTGGAAACCTGGGCTGACCCTGTGACATTTCCTTTTAACCAAGCTGCGTGCCCGATCGTAAATATTTTAACTTGTTCCAATAGTTTACTGACTTGGAATCTGTAGTGGATTTATTCCGGCTCAGAATGCTTGGAGTCTTCTCAGATAACATTGAGGCTATTTTGTCTGTTAAGCTTTTATCAAAATCTGCTTTTTCACTTCACTTTTTCCTCTGCTTTTAATTTCCATAATTGAATTAGTTTTCTTGATTCAGCATAAATTATGCAAGTGTTCTGAATTTAATAGCCTCTCGTCCATGTCACTCTGGTATATAGCTTCTCTTTGCAATTCGTGGAAGAATTCCATGGCATTTAATGAACCTACTCAACATATAAGTAAGTTTTTCTGAAGAGTTTGTTTATTTTAGGTTGAGCTTATCTAGTTGGAAAAATCAGTCTTTAGCTATTTTAGCAGGAGCAAAGGATTTTGAGGATAATTTTGGACAGTTTGGGCTTTCATGACGTTAGGAGGACATTTTCCATAGGTCTTTAATACAGAAAATGGAGGGATTTTCTTTTTTTAGAATTAGGCAAGAGCCATAGTCATAGTTGCCTTTGGGAAAAATCTTTCTCCTTGGTATTGATGGCATAAGTTACTACCATCTTAAATCAGGAACTTCAGCTTATGTGTCTAATATTGGAATTTAGGTATACTGCTGTTATATTATTTAAATTGGTTAAAATAAGGAATAGTAAAGGAATGTGCAACTGTAGAAAAATCGGTGTATGTGATTATGGGAAACTGTAAGATGAGATAAGAGTCTTTGTGTCTGCTGTGGCTGAGACTGAGGGCTGGGAGCTGAAATGACACAAGTGGGGAGTTGAAGGGACAAAAGCTGAGGTATAAAAGGGACAGGCCACTAGCCAGGTAGGAAGACAGCTGAAGTGGAGATGCCTTGGGAAAAGGGAGCCTGGCATGGGGCCTGGTAGTACAAAACTGGGGAACTAGGATTATACCAGAGGGAGGGGTAGTTGTAATCCAGTGACTGCAACTGTGTGGGGTGATTTGGCTGTGGACTTAAGCTTTTGTCCCACCCCCCTCCACCATGGCAGAAGACATCTGCAGTAGCTTCAGGAGGTGACCTGGGGAGCTGGGATCAGAACACCCGACAGTGTTGTTTCCAGCAACAATCCATGGGAGCTGTGAGGGAGCCTGTGCTTGTCCTAGCTGGTATTGCTGCTCTTTCTACTCCCTGCCGTGACCACCCCGGAGAGGCTGGGCGTAGACTGGGGGAAGTTCTCTCCCAGTGCTCAGCTCTGAGGTTGCCTCACCTACTCTGAGCCACCCAGATGACGTGGATGGTGCACACCCTGTACCCAAAATGCCACACATGTTCTTCCTATTGCCACATCTTCTGGGTGGTGGTTCCCTTTTAGTAATTCTCGATGATTACTCAGTAAAATTCACAAAGAGTAATGAATTATTGTCTATGGAAGGCTGTTGCTGTAAGTTTAAAGGTTGTTATGAACTGGAAAAAAAAACCACTTAACCTTAGTAAGCATCATCCATGTTATGTAGTATTTTTTTCCAAATCTGAAATTCATAGGATATTTACTTGAGCATTATTGTTTTCAAATGGAGATTGGCATTACACTTTAGATTTCACAGCCTGGAATAGAGCTTACTTAGTAAATGTAAACAGGTTCCAAACTTAGAGGGTTCAAGCTGTTCTCTAACAGTACAATTAGGGACGTTTCTTGTAAACAAAATATGCCTAGGTAGTACCATGGTTTTACTAATAAAGTTATAAAGATTTTTTTTGTGTGTGTAGCTCTGTCTTATTTCTGTAAGAGCCCTGTATGTCATCTCTGAGGTCTTGACTTAAATGAAGATGAAATGAGTCATTCTTTACTCCCAGTTATAGGCTTCTTAGAGGTATGATTGCAAAAAAACTGCCAGCTTTGGCACTTGATGTGGTTTCTAACGAAACCTTCAAATTCATCCTTTTTCTCTTTTTTTTTTTCCCTCCCTCAAGGTGCCTTGTATAAAGATTAGAACACCTGGGTGGTGGGGAGTCTTTCAGAATTAGGACTGGTGTGTCACAGGAGTCTTGTAATCTCAGCTCCTTGCTATTTACACTCTTTTCCTGGAGTAATGACAGCGTTTAACTGGGACCAGCCATTTTTGTCAATTGCCAATCAAGGCCTTGTGCTCTGAATTTAGAGCTCTGGTAAAGATGGAATCTCTAAATTGTGTCTTAGTTCTGAATAATCTCATCTGCATGAAAAAATCCTAAGAAGAAAAGTGAGCAGTTTCAAGATTTAGTTTTTGAAAATGTGAACCATTCATCATAAATCAGTCTCATTCTATTAAGGTTGAGGTGTGTGTAGGACGCAGAACTTCTCTGATTTTTTATCTGTCCAAATAGCTTTCCTGTAATTATGGTGATGCCTCCAAAGGTGGCTGGACTTTGCATTGGTCAGTTTACGTGGGCCCTAAAGACATGTCACCAGAAGAATCCAACCATTTTTCCTGGCTTTAGATGGTCGTAGATTTTGAAGTATCTGGTTTTCGTCAGGCATATTGCCTGGTAAAAAGAAATTTGTAGTCCAGACATAAAGAGTTTCTGATCTTTTAATGAAGATCTGGAAGACATCAAGCCCTCTTTGAAACTAATGGTTTACTGATACAAATAAGAAATATCTGGAAATACATTACTAGATTTCTTTTTTGATCAGATGGTGATTCAGTCAGTCATTTAGTTCTGAAACCTGTAGCTATAAATTAAATTTCTGTTTGTTAGAAGTATGTCATCAGTACATAGAGTCCTTCAAAGGAATTTTTTTTTAATATTATTTAACTGACAAAAGAGCACTGTGGTTTGGATTCTTAACAATGTGTTTATTAGTCATTTTGGGAGAACGTTGTTGGTTTATGTTTATTTGAAAACCATACGCTTTTGTGGGAAAACAGATAACCATAAAAAAAACCCCAGAGAAGATGGTTCTCAGAAACTTGAGAGAAGGTGGTTAACTTTTCTTGGAAATTCATTGCCTTGCCTGCGCCCCAGCTTGACTGACTGCATGTAGTGAGTTGTATAAAATGTCTGGATCTAGTTAGTTGTTGCTGGATTTTTCTGCAAGGAGAATGGAGTACTGAGGTAAAATGTGTAATCAAGCAGTATGTATTTATTAATGAGATTTAAAAATTCAACTGACGACTTTGTGGAATTTGTACACCAGGGTCCGAGTCACTGATGTGCTAAAGTCTCGTCTTAACAGCAAGATCTGCAAATGTGAGAGATGAGGTTTTGGCTGATTTAGCTGTTCAATTTAACTGGCTTAGTGAAAGTTACGAAAGAACTGGAAGTGTAAATGAAACAGGAAATTATTTTTTTCTTCTAAATAGGTAATTTGGTAGGATAAGACACTGACTCTTCAGAACTCTGAAAAACATGGTTCCTATAACTATATTCTTGATAGGGTTTTTAATTGTTTTAGGTATGTGGAACACCCATTGTCTAATCATTTTCTGTCTAAGTCAACCTATGTACTCGTTGCTACACACTTAATAAGAGTTGTTGTGATAGCCCACAGAACAATACCAAGCTGAATATATAAAATTAAGCCCAAATAATTACTTTATTGTATACCATAATTTTAAGTTAATTACCCCCCAGAAGGCACAAATTCTAGTTTAAAAGGTTATGCAATTGCAAGTCAGCAAGTTTTGATGCAGTTTCCAACCATACCTTCTTAAGAGGCAGAGATGCAGAGCAAACTGCTCGCTCAGCTTAGCCCGTGGCTGAAAGGAGCACCTCAGCCCATCTGTTCAGGATTTGCTTCAACATCCTGGCTCCATCGATTTTCAGTGGATGGGTGGCTGGCTGGCAACTTGTAGGGTTTTATAGCTCCACTGTCAATCAGAGAGTTTGGTAAAAAGAAAGCACCCTTGTGATGGGAGGATTTTCCCTGCTAAATGCTGCTGCGTGAACGCAACTGGTGCGGTACCTTCGGGTGCTTGAAAATGAAAGTTTCTCAAGGAGCACGCTGTGCTTGTTACCAATTAAAGCTGGATGCAGACCAGCAAAAAGCCTCATTTACTACTAATACATATTTAAGTCTTAGTGTTTCAACGAGGATGGAAGGCTTGAGCTTCTTTTTTAATTTTTTTTTTTTATTCATTATGTGCCTATTTACTCTCTGCCTAAAGTTTAATTACACTGTGCTATCCTGAATGCAAATTAGAGATAATTTGAAGCTAGGCTTATTTATTTCTCGGTGATTTGGTGCCTTTATTTTAAAATATTTTCTGTTCCTTTGTTTAGATCTTAAATTACTGTTTTTTTTAAATTAAACCTGTTGCTGAATTTGTAAAGTAATAATACACCTCAAATTCAGCATTGGAGCATTTCTGTTTGGGAGAAAAATGAATGGTACTTGTAAAGAGAAGTGTAACTTTTTAAAAACTGCTCTGTTTTTTTTTACTTATTTTGTTTAAAACCCTAAATAATTCAGGAGTCTGAATTCCTTTTCTCCCTTTCTTTCTCTTCAGTTTGATCAGATATTTGATACTCAAGATTTCATTGGGTTTAAGATGTGTAGTGTTACTGTTTTGAGTACTAATGTTAAACTCCAAAATTTTGTTGCGTAAAAATAACGTTGGTACAAAAAAGAGAAATTGTTTTTTAACTGTTGCTGCCAATGTCATTCTGTCAAAATAAAAATGTGGAAATAAATGTAAAGCTACACTTTCACTTTAATCAAACCTTTACTGTTCTGGAACATCATTTATCACAGAGTCACAGAATATGCTGAGTTGGAAGGGACGTATCAGAACCATTGAGTCCAACTCCTGGCCCTGCATAGAACACCCCAAGAGTCACACCCTGTGCTTGTCGGTGTTGTCCAAACACTTCCTGAACTCTGTCAACCTGGGGACTCTCTTCCAGTGCCCAACCACCCTCCCGGGTGAAGAACTTTTTCCTGATATCCAACCCAAACCTCCCCTGACACAACTTCAGGCCATTCCCTCAGGTCCTGTCACTGGTCACCACAGAGAAGAGATCAGTGCCTGCCCCTCCTCTTCCTCTCATGAGGAAGCTGTAGACTGTGATGAGCTCTCCCCTCATTTATACCCCAGATTTTTCTTGCACACGCAGGCTTTCCTGGAAAAGTTGAATTTTCCTTTACAGGAACTTTACTAAGGTCAATTATCATGTAATGGTGGATAGAAATAAATCCTTATTGGTTTTTTACATGAATTGTGGTGTCTAAGAATAGCACTTAACTATTTCTGTTAAACTCCCAAATGTGAAGATTGGTTTTCACTTTCAAAACCTGGTGGGTTTAGGACTGTTCTAAACGTAAGCACTCCTACAGTGTGAATTAATGTATAAGCAAACAAAAACAAGCGTAAAAGGAGTTGGTAACATTTTATTTATTCTAAGTTCCAGAACCCATACAAAAACCACATGAAGGACCTGGAGAGATGGGGAAGCCTGTGGTCATTCCAAAAGAGGAGCAAGAGAAAATGAAAGAAATGTTTAAAATAAATCAATTTAATTTAATGGCAAGTGAAATGATTGCACTCAACAGATCTTTACCTGATGTCAGGTTAGAAGGGTAAGTACTTTATGTTGTATTAATAGTCTACTCTATTTAAATGAAGAATGTGCAAAGTCTAATCCAAAACAACAGTTCAGTTCTGCAAGATACTACTCTTCAAGCAAACAGTTGGAGAATTTCCTGTACATAAGACACTTATTTGTAAAATAAAATGGACCAGCAGAAACCAGTTTTCTTCAGTGTTATTTAACTTTGAATCTGATTACAAGTATGAAGCCTGTTCAGGGAGTAGAAATTAATTTGGTTGAAGGAAAGTTAAGCTAAGCATTGGCATTTCAGGAAAAAAATCACTTGTTTGAAAAATTCATGCACTGCTTGTAATGAGGCAGACTAAAATTCTGCATTATATGAAATAAAAGAGATTGGGTGATGAGAGAAATACTTCAAAAATTTTCTTACCTAATGAAATGTGCAAAGCCTCATTTAGATTGCATTATAATGTTTTCTAATATCCATCTGGTTTGTTTTTGATCTTGCCTCTGGAATATTGATCCTTTCAGAGCTATTTGAGTCATAAGTAATTAAAAAGAAAATTGTAGCCATGTTTTAACAAAAATAAGATTGCTTTACTCTCCTGGGACTACTCTGTCAGGATAGCTGATGAGTCCCCCCACCTCAACCCCTCTTCTTTATGAAAGGGACATTCAGGTTGAATAAAGCTTATGAAACAAAATTTTCCTAATTATCTACACTCTCTTGCAAGAATCAGATACTATAGAAACCTTATCTCTTTAGAAGCTCTGCTTTGCTGTTGTATACACAAGGCCTAGCTGCTGGAGGAATTTGTTTTCATCTCCTACCTGAGAAGATAATATTAGCAGAGTGAGATGATGCTCTTGCTGCTTTTCATTTTTAATGAGCGATAAAGAGCTGATTTGTAGGTGCCTTCATCTGTTGTGATGAAAGTGATTCCGTGTAGCGTGTGAGTTCCTGGTAGTGCTGGTGTTCTTAATAATGGAGGCATATTTTTCAAAATATGATTTCACAAGTTTGAAATAATGTAGTTTTTCAACCGATTTTCAAATATAAAAACATACACTTGAGGATCTAAAAAGTTGACTGAATTGTTGAGGTCTAGACTTTGAATTAGCCAAAAATGGAAAAAGAAATTGTTATAAACTATTAAAAAATTGTTACCTAGGCATCACTCAAGCTTGCAGGCAAGTGAAATTGCAATTTCAAGATCCAGTTTAGCTATATAGAGATTTTTGTCTTTCGTATTTGGCTACGCTCTGCAGCTATTGTGTTTCACAGTAAGACATGTACTGTAAGTTTTGTAATGTTGCATTTGCTTCTCTTCCATTTTTTCTGGATACATTGCTGTCACTATACTCTGTGTGTGAAAGTGGAATCTCAGTATAAAATTTTAGGTATAGTCTCAGGACAGAGTTGGATTTTTCTGTTCTTGTAAATTCCTGCCAAAATTTTACCATTTATGTGCGTATGCATTTTTAGTAGTTTTTGAGGGAAAAATGCTTCCCAAAAATCTCTTCCATTTGTCATCTTTTCATCGTGTACTTTATAAGGTCATGCTAATTAAGAAGTCGTGGAGTATGTTAACATTTCTCTGGCAAATTTGAGAACAATATGTTTACAATGCAAGGGTATCTTAATCTGTATGTGCGGATCAGTATTACTCTTCCAGAACACTGTAACCATTTTCAGAATTGTGAAAACTATAAATATGCTCTGGTGTTGTGTGTATGTCGTATGAAATTATTTATCTGATTAGTCAAAATACTCCAAAGTCAGAAACACTCTGCGCTGCGTTAGTGGAATTGCTTCTGTTATAACTTGTTCTATCTATGTCCCTGGTAATATGGAACTAGTTTGTGGAGAAGGAGAACGAGTAATTTTTAATCATTCCTTACCACATTTATGTGCCTACAGCACAGCTGCCAGTAGCACTTTCAATCAAGGTTTTGAAAAAGCAGGATATGTTCAAAGGCACACTTAGCTGTTCAACCATGTAATTATTTTCTTCACAAGTTTTGTGGGTTGCTTCCTTTAATGTGGTGTGGTGGGAAGAAGTGATTATTTCAAGTCCTCTAATTCTCCAGCATGTCAGTTTTTCTGAAGTACAGAAGCCTGCAGAGGTTTTGCCTAGCGGTTAATCATTGGAAAGCTGGTGGAATTTAGAGTGCCAGGACCAATTTGCCACATGTATTTAATGGGAATGGCATGACGTGTCAGCTGGAGGGCAGCTTTTGAAGTAGACTGCATTATCCTTCAATTAATTTCTACTTCTGCCAAACACCTATCACCTGTGTGAAGACGAGTGTGTTGGTCCTGGAGTGCTCATAGGTTAATCTCTGCAGATGACCCAGTTGGGGCATCCTGTTTATGTCGGGGCCAAGAAATTTCGTTCCCTTACTAGAAGAACAAAAATATGAGCTTCTTTAATGACTTCTAGGCACTTCTCCAGCTAAGGAACTCGTCAGTACAAGACATCTACAGAAGCTGACATCTCTGCTCTGGCGAGTGTCCCACAGTTGTATTTACAGGTTTTTATTTATTTTTATTATTTGGCACAAAATTACTGATGCACAGAGATGCCTATGAAATCATTGACATGTGCCTGAATTGCTGGTCACTTTGTGTCTGTTTCCAGGAACACTTTTCTGCTTCTCTTTATCCCAGCTCAGTGTGATTTGCTCAACAGAAAAAGCTAAACCAGAAGTAATTATTTAGCCTGGATACTTCCCTGAATCTGGACTGGGACATGTTAGTGTAGCAAACTAATGTAATGGACAAGGCTACAACCTCTGGACGAGAGCTGTTGCAGGGGAATAAGCAGCTGTGCATACCAGATTGGTTTTAAGTTGTTAATAGAATAATTCTTGCGAGCATGTCTTACTCTAGTCTGTGAATCAATCATCAGAGTGGGAGTTGATTCACAGTTGCCAGGAAAATATGCAGCTGTGGGCTTGACATGACAGCAGAGTAAAAGATGGATGATCAGGAGCACTGGAGTCTTGCCTTGATTTTGCTGAAGATGAGGGAGGCAATGAATAAAATAGGTGCCAGTGAGTAAAGAACGTGTTCAGCTGTGCCTGTGTGCCTTAGACTGGTGTTCAGGCTGGAAAGGAGGGGGGTTGAAAGCATGAAATTTGCACATGTTGTGTGACTTGGTTTGGCTCTCGGTGCCGTTGGAGGTGACTTCAGAAACTGCTTTGCAAAATGAAGAATGAGTATTGTGTTCTAAGGCTGAGCTTTCCAGCCTGAATTCATTATTTAACAATTTGTGGAATATATAAAACTTTTAAGTAGACATTAATTCCTTTTTGTGAGAGTTTAAACCAAATTCTGAGGTTTTTGCACTTGGAAAGAGCTGCTTAAAACACTCTTCTTTCTCAGGCACAAGCAATCAAGGCTTCAAACAATGAAGGCATAACTGGGACAGAATGATTTTGTGTTCATGTCGTCTCTGGTCCCCACTGGATCTTGTGATACAGTGCTAGCAGGGTGTCATATTTTGCAGGTTGAGATTTCTTAGAAAGGTGATGGGCTTCCCCAAGTAGACCCGCAGCAAGGTATAATTTTGCCAGAATTAAGGGTATCAGACATCTTGGTATAACTCGGTTAGTTCTGCATAAAGTCCAGGATCCTTTAACTATCATTTTCTCCGACTGTCTGTGCTCAGGAAGGTAGGTGTGCTGGCATTTTGAATGCTGTAGGTCATGTTAGGGTATGATCAGAGTTTTTAGCCAGGTGGCCCTACATGTTTGAGTGAACCGTGTTTAAATCCATACAAACTATGACTTCAGCCACTTCATGGAAAAAAAGAAAGGTCCATGTCTCTGGCACCTTCATGTTTAACTGGTACATTAATGTCAGATTGTTGTTATTATTCAAGGTTTTTTTCTGTCTCAAACTACCCTGCTCAGTTCCTGCTGCCAAGCTTACTTTCACAACTGGGAGGAAGTAAACAATTTTCCAGGTTAAAAACCATTCTTCTAAGTCCAAGTTACATGTATGTTGTGGAGTTTATGGCAATTATGCTGGGCTTCTTTCTGAGTAAATCCAGTAAAATAGTAATTCTGACTGATTCTGTCATATCTTTGATGAGAAAGAAGAGAATTTAGATTTAGGCACTGTTAATTAGATGATACAATGTAATGCTTTTCACTTACCACAGTCTGGTTTTCATATCTATGCTTTAAAAATGTTATGTTGATTTTAAGTATGATATATGCATGTGAGAATACACTGGAATTTGGATTTTTAACTTCTCAAAGCAAATTTATTTGCTCTATACTTTGGGATACTACAGTTGAATCAAAATATAACACATCCCTAAAATTAACACAATCTCAGTGTGAGGAAAATAGCTTGAGCAGAACTGTTCGTAGTAATACAAATGAAGGCACATATGCAAGAGCGTGCCCTTGGAACTCAAATGTGATATTTCATGGGTTTTTAAAAGACAGCACTCAAGGTATTTGCTTCTATATGAGGGTTGTGAAAGTATGCTCTCTACTTACAGTTATTTTAATTCAGGAGAATAGCTAAGGGGATAGTTTTATACTACATGTAATTTGGTATAAGTGTGGATTGCAGACCAAAGAAGTTTTCTCATCCCTTCTGTGGACACTAATCTGATGATTGTGTGGCCTGGATGTTCACTGACTGGATGGACACCAAAAAGTAGAAATAAGTATAATTTATTGATTCGGCAAACTGAAGCAACACACACAGCAGTCATATGACTACCAGATCTGGTCAAAAGAAGGGGATGGGACAAAACTGTAGTGGTGAAAGGTTGGTTTATTGCTTTTGGCAGCAGCCCACAGTCGCACTGGATTAGGTGGAATATGGTGGGGGGAAAAAAGCTTTCTTACAGAACCTGAGTATCAAAATCCCCATAACGCCATAGGGATTTAAATAGTTCCATAAATTGTGATATACTTTGTGAACTTTGAGTATTCATTTAGCTCAGGTCATAGTAATGTGAAGATAGTAAAAAAGAGCAAAGTTGTCAGCATAGGTGGTGGAAGACTCAGGAGCTTTTGACACAAGCTAGAAATCCAGGCTGTTAATTAACCTGACATCTGTAAAGAAAATCTGCTGACCTCATCACCAGCAATGTAACTTTCAGCAATGTCATGGAAGTCTGAAAGCATGTGAGGTATTAAAGACTTTACTGTTCTTTCAAGCAGGAATGTTTTTTCATCTGGCTTTTGTGGTGCCTATAGCTTGTTACTGGCCCTTTGTAGAATCAGTGTTTGGAATTGTCCTTGTTCACATTGATTTAGTTAGTTAGCTGAAAAAAATTCCCTATATATTTTTTTTCCTAAAGAAGTCTTAGAGGGAAAAAAAATAACATTAAAAATAAGCTTGCTTCCTGTAAGCTGGTTTTTTTTGGGGGGGTGGGGGGGGTTTACACTATACACACACAGGAAGATATAGCTATACACAGATGTATATGTGCAAAAACACTTGGCAGTCTCATTCTCAGTTGCAATCTTCTTATTCGTGCTCATCCATTTTGGATGAGCTGCCGTATCCTGAAATTTATTCAGGTTGTTAGGTCAGGTATGGAAAATAATTGGTCTAGAGATCTTAAGGTTCAATTTCAGTCTCTGAGGACAGAATTTATTTTGCTTCTGTAAAGAGATGCTTTTCTGTGATCACTTTCAGGATAAGGAAAATAGTCAATCACAGCTACTATTATTTTTGTGAAGTTCTGCTTGAATTCTGTAACCACAATGGTTTTAAGAACCATTTTGGATTTTGTTTTCAGGGTTTAAAGAAGATTTCTACTTGACTCATGAGATAATGCGACCTTTCTTATATCCAAATCTTTGAGATCAGAAGAAAGGAAAATTTCATACTCTTGATGTCAGGTAAATTATGTAATACTATTGAAGGCAGATATTAAGCAGGCTGCGTTGAAATGTTTAAATAAGGATAAGGGATTTGCCTGCATTCAGGGCACCTGTTCAGAAAGATTAATTGAAGTTGTGATATGAATTACAGAAAAGAAGGCCTCTTCCTAAAATGAATTGTTCTGATTTGATTGGAAGAAGCAGCTTCAGGGTAGTGTGAAGTTTTGTTGCAACTTTATCTGCAGTGCTTTCTCTTTGTTCAGTTGCAAGTTAAAGCCATGGTTGTGTGCAGCGTCTGAGCAGTGAAATGTGGTTTGGCATGTTACAACAGCCAGTGATCCCATCCTTCTCAGAAGAACTGCTTTTAGTCCTTTTAGCTGTATTGCTTCTGTGTGAAAACCAGGTCTTTATCCAGCTTGTTTGTCTTCAATTTAGGAGCTTGGAGCGTTCTTAAAATTGATGTAAAAAGCAGATTCATTAACACCTGCTCTTAAATGATATTATGAGGCTGCTGCTTATACTCGATGATCCTTGTGTGTCCCTTCCAACTCGGCATATTCTGCGATTCTGTGATCCAGGAAAGACTGAGCCAGTGTTTACCAGAAAAACACCACGTGACTTGAGTCCTGGTGGTTCTTGATGTAGTGTTTTGACACTTTCTCTGACACCCTGCTGCAGGGCGTTCTCCCTTGATGGAAATGTAGGTCAGTCTCAGCAGCTTCGGGGTGACTCTCAGAGTCTTTTTTCAAAGCTTGTTTTCACCTGTGATTTAAGTAGAGAGGAGGTTTTTTGTTGGGCATAGCTGTGCCTCAGCTCTGTTACATTAACTTTATTGCAGGCTATAACTTAAGGCATATGAACAGGTAAGCAATGGAATGCTGACACTTTATAGCACTGCAGTGATATTCATCAGATATCAGTAATTAAACCTGAGGTTTCACGAGGGGAGTTCAGATTTTCTGATTTTGTTTTCTATCGATCTGGAATTAACTTTTGTAACCTCAAAAGAAAATAAATGTGTGTCTTCAAGTCAGAGGATACTGATGCTTGCTTTACAGAGACTCTCACTATATTTTAATGCTGAAATGGGCATTGTTTGCACTGCATCAGTAATATTAAACAAATTTATTACAGAGGCTGTGCTGTGTAGTATTTCCTCAAAACTTCAGCTCTAACCCGATTTTCAGCAAGACTTGAATTATTCCTATGTGTCACTGTCAAATTTAAGTCCTGAGATGCAGTTTATTTATAACTGCAGTTTTTATTTATAACCGTTGTTTGTAGTACGCAAGATAAAAGATTGTACTAAATTTGTAAGATGACTAAACGTGCTTCCCTTCCTGCCCCAATCTGTTGCTAGTTCAGCTTTCAAAAATGCATTGGCACTGTGTTATTGTACTGCACGTACGAGCACAGTCTGAGCTCCACTGGGATTTCCCAACTGAGCTGCTCGGTGCACAGGAGACACTTATACTTGTGCTCCATCTCTGTCCTTTATCAGAGTGCTCTGGGCTGTGTGCACTGGGCTAGAAAACAAGGATTGCATACATGTTTTACTACTGTTAATGTTTTTGAGCCACTGTAAATTATTGCTCATGACTTGTTCCTTTGAAAGGCTGGTGGAATATGGGAATAAAACTGGAAACAAGTAGAGCAAATCATGGCTCAGGTAGTGTCTGACTCTGTTAATTTTCATGATTAGGTAAGCATCAGTGGCCTTGTTTTGAAAAATCCATATAAAAAATAATGTTCCAGCGTGTAACTTGTTCTTTCATTTCTCCTCTGTGGAGAATAACACGTTGGCAGCATCAGAAGGGGTAGAACTCTGCCCTGTAGTAGTACTTAGAAATTTAGCATTTATTTCTAATGCAGACTATAATTATGGCCTCACCTTTCTAGAAAATGACCTAAAATTTATTTCATGTTTTGTCTCAGTGAGTGAGGTTTTTCTCATTGTGTCTCACTGCATAAGCATTATGGTAGTGTATGACTGACTTTCTACAAGACCTCTTCCTTGCTTGTAGCTCTGTTTGGGGTGTGGTCTTTTTAGCCTATGAAAAGGTATTTAAGAGCTATCCAAACAGTAAATCCTTGTTTTTTACTTTCAGAAATGATTTAGCATGACTTTGAAGGGTGTGCAGACGGATCACTATTAACATTGTAAATAGATGTCTTTCAAGATTTGCTGACGTTACACATGTAGCACTCAATCTTGGGTTTCAGAAATAATTCCTAAGTAAATTGATCCACGAATGCAATTTCATAATATTGATAAAATGCCGAGTGCTATTCTGTAATAAGATGGCTGCACAGTTGCAGGGTTTTTCTAAGGCAATAGTTGGAGTGTTTGTCAAAGACCCAACAGTAAACTGAGAGAGGCAGCATGAGGACAGCGCAGGTGATGTTCCAAGTTTCTGGAGTCTCTGCATGCCTGGCTGTGGGTAACTTTTTTTATAACTGAGCTAGAGACTGAGCAGATCAGATAGGTATCAGAAGAATTTCACCTTCTGATTAATTAAATTGTAGCATCTTGTACGATCACCTGGTAGATTTCTTCTGCCCCCGCAGTGAAGTACATTTGTTTCCTTATTCCCTCGCCGGTGTGAGAGAAGAGAGGCTTCCAGTTCTGTCAGATATGGAGAAGGTTTGAGTGTGTAGGGTTGTGGTGTTGCAGAAAGCGCAAAATGAAAAGTTGTCTTCTTCCCCTGCAAGTTTGTGCTGAAGCTGCAATTAAACTCTGAGATTTAATGGCTTAATTTTATTTGGACATAATTGCCTTACTTGTTGTCTCTTCTGGTTATTTTTGTAATGTCTCCTGTGGACTATTTGTACTCTGGGCTGAAAGAGAATGTAGCAAAACAGTTTATTCAGAGGCTCTTCAGATGCATATGAAGTAGCATCAGGTAGTTTTCAAGTGGTTATACTTAATCCATTGAATAAAATTCTCTGAGATTTTTTTCTGAACATTTCCCTATGTAAAACCTGCAGAGCTTCTATGAAGGATTCAACTTCCACCTTCACAAAGAGTCACAATAATGAAGAAGCAAAACAGAACTCATAGTTGCTTTTAGCCCTTCATTTAAAAAACTTTTGTAATGGATTTAAAACTTTGAATTCTGGCTACAGCACGTAAGGGACATGTATTTATTTTGCTGACACTGTTCTTCTTTAGCAGTGTTATAGACATACGCTAGGATCTGTCCAACTTTCTTTGCTTTTAGTCCATTAATTTTGATTTCAAGTTATGAAGTAACAAGTTATGACTTGTTACACTGCCCTGTGTTCTTGGGGAAATGTGGACCTAGGACTAACTGTGTAGTTGTAGTGAACTGGGCCAAACTGTTCTCACAGACTCACAGAATCATGGAATGGAATGGTTTGGGTTGGAAGGGACCTTAAAGATCATCTGGTTCCAACCCCCCTGCTGTGGACAGGGACACTTTCTCCTAGACCAGGTTGCTGAAAGTCCCATCCAGTCTGGACCTGAACACTTCCAGGGCCATCCACAAACTGGGCAACCTCTTCCAGTGTCTCATCACCCTCACAGTAAAGGATTTATTCCTATTATCTAATCTAAACTGACCCTATTTCAGTTTCAAGCCGTTCTCCCTTGTTGTGTCATTACAAACCCTTGTAAAAAGTCCCTCTCCGGCTCTTTTATACCCCTGTTAGGTCCTGGAAGGTGCTATAAGGTTTCTCCAGAGCCTTCTCTTCTCCTGGCTGAACAACTCCAGCTCTCTCAGCCTGTCTGCATAGGAGAGATGCCCTCTGGTCATCTTTGTGGCTTTCCTCTGGACTTGCTCCAACAACTGCATGTCCTTCTTATGTTGAAGGCCCCAGACCAGAATGCCGTACTCAGTATTCTGAATATATGATGCAAGATTTCAAAGAGATTAAATTCTGTGATGAATGTGTGTGAGCATCTTGCAGAGGTCAGAGCAGAGTCATGTCTTTATAGTTATGTGTTTGTAAAACAGCTTTAAAAAGTCTAGGCCCTAAACTTAATTTTTTTTTCACATCTGATTTTGATGGGGCATTAAAAATCTTTGATAATTTTAATTCTATTTCCTATGTAATCTTCCACTTTAGTTCTGTTGTGATTTGACCCCAGCCGGCAACTAAGCCCCATGCAGCCACTTACTCACTGCCCCCACAGTGGGCTGGAGGAGAGAATCAGAAGGGTAAAAGTGGGAAAACTCATGGGTTGAGACAGACAGTTTAATCAGGAGAGCAAAAGCCACACTCGCAAGGAATTCATTCACCACTGCCCATGGCAGGCAGGTGTTCAGCCAGCTTCAGGAAAGCAGGGCTCCATCACCTGTAACAGTGACTTGGGAAGACAAACACCATCACTCTGATCATATTTTAACAATCTGGCCTATTCTTTTTCTGTGTCTTTATGTAGTAGGACAGAAGTCTCTGTATTTAAAGTATATGATGTTTTTGGGGAGTTCCACAATCTAAATAATATATGGAGTCATATTAGCTGAGAGTTTGCGTAGTGAATGCCATAGATTAAGGAAAGGATGATGCATTCCATGTGGAGTAGACATTCTCAGCTGCTGTTTGGAGTCTTCATTAAATTACTGGAGATGGTATGCCTTCCTAATATTATGCACTCAATTTTAAAACTGTTTGAGGCATGATCCAACAAAAGGAACATAATGTATTAGTGGCTCATTAAAATTCAAATTGTCCTTAATTCATAGCCTGTGTGTCATACCCCTCATGGTTTTATTCTGCTTCTAATGTTGCATAACTTGGTTGAAGCTAATGCTTTATTTAAAATTCTATAGTACTCTTTTCTGGGGTAATTTGTTTTCAAATGAAAGACAAAAAGAATTCTTAATTTAAATGTTTGTTAATAGAATAAAACATGACGTTTCCTTAGAAGGCTAATGTCTAATCATGGGCATCAAGTGTTCTATTTTATTTGTCTTATGTTCTGCAGCGATGTTTTCCTGGGGGGGAAGGAGTTACCAATGTTTTCAAAATTAAAAACAGGAGGTTTTATTTGTATGTATTCAAAACAAGTTGTACAGATATAGCTAAGAGGTATATATAGAAGGGCAGGTAAAAGGAATATTAAAAAACAGATCTCATGCCATCAATTCTTTCATTTATCTTGCCTGCATCAATGAATCTTTCCAGAATAATCCCATACCAAACACTTTATTAAGAACAGCAGTCAAAAATGCCAAGCCAGTTTTGTTATGAAGCACCCTTGTGTTACCCCTGGCAGCCTTTTACGTGTTGTTAAACAAATGTCGTGGGTTAAACCCAGCCAGCAGCCACGTGCCAGGGCAGGGTCTCAATCGTTACCCCAGGACGGGCTGATCTCTGGGGCTGAGAACAAGACACGTTTCATTACGGCAAGGTGGAGATTCACCTTCTGCAGGACAGAGCAGGAGGAGGAATGCCTCGCGGTGGGGAGGGGTGTCCCCAAAAAATTCCTGTAAGCCTTCCTGTTGGTGCTAAGAAGTTCCCCCTCAAAGACAGATCTCAAATGTTTTGATATATTTATACTTCAGACAGTGTAAAGCTGTATAAACATTGTAGTCCCTGATCACTTGGCTGACGTTTGTACCAGTTCATTGATTTGAGCTCAGTAAAATAAAATCTTCTGTAAAACCATGATAAAAGGCAAGGCTGAAGATGAGAGATTTCATACTACAATAGTAGATCCTGTGGCTATCCCAGCATGATATTCCTGGTGAATGACATATTGTTACTGCTTTTCACAGAGACCTGCTAACAGGCTTGTCTCGACTTTTTTACAAATATTCTTCCGAAAAGTAGAAGAGCAATTGGTGGATTTGTATTACTATTGTAGCTGAATGTCTACAGTCAGAGACTTATTTTCTGGTCTAGGGAGCAGTGCAGCAGAAGGAATAAAACATTTTGGTTTCAAAGTAGCAAAGTAGACTGAACAAGTGGCAAACATGGGGATAAAATTACTTGGCTTATGATTGAATTTTTCATCTGAAATTCATAGCATTTTAGTGAAAAGTTATTTTATTTTTCAAGGGATACCAAAGAAGTGACTTTTTCAGTTGGCATGCTTTGCAAGTTTTTTTCCACATGTGAAATAAATCAGGATAACATAGGGATATATGGAAGCTTTCCATAAAGATTTTATAATGTTCGGTTCGGTGTGATGAATAATTAAATTTGGCATAGTTGTATAACAAGTCTGTATAATATTGAAGGCAGATAGTGCCTGATCCTGCTGCTTCAGTTCTCAGAAATGATTTCACAGAAGCCCTTCCAGGTATTTCTTCATTTGCACCTGGACTTACTGATCCTTTTTGAGATGTCAGTGCATGCTGGGCTTTTGTCACCACCTCAGAGCTGAAATGCTGGTTTGCTGTGAGAGCTGCTCTCTCTGAGAAGAGCTCTGGCTGAGTTACCCAGAAAATAAAATATTGATGTTGGGAGCCTAGTTCTGGCTGACATTCCTGGTGTCACTGGTTGGCATGCTGACACCATGAGCCTGTTGTACTGGCAGGCTGTTCCTTAAGCGTGGCTTCTGTATATTTAGGGTGGAGGATATGCACTCTGTGCTTCTCAAGCCCTTGGACAGTGCTGCTGTCAGGATGATAGTCATGAATACTCATTAATGTATTTTTGTAGCGTTTAGATCAGGTTACAGTACAGTGAACTGACTCAACAATTTGGGATCTAATAAAAGCTTTTTTGTCGGAATGGAGCTCTATTGAATAGATTTCCTTTTCCACCTCAGTGTTTTCCTTGTGTTTGAGATCTGCATAGCTCTCTTTTAACTTTGATTCTTAAAGGATTAATACAATCAAGTCTTACATAAGTAACTGTGTCATTTTTAAATGTGCAGGAGGAACAGATCTGTGCAGAGAACACTTATATTTGTGTGGTTATTTTTTAGAGCAGAATTGGAATTTTTTCAGAATTGTGATCAGTACTTTGTGTACAGTGTATTGATTTTTCTAGAAGGTAATAAAAACATCATTTGTTTTAAAATAGTATTGCAGAATGTCAAAATTTTGGCTGCATGTGGGGTTACTTGAAGTATATGTCACAGTTTACATTAATGCCCTATATATGCTGTTAGGAGAGCTAAGCCTATGGTTTTCTGTGCTAACTTGGGTATGTGAATATGATTCTTTTTTAATTTGATGCATTTTATAGCACTTTGAACATATATAAAATGTGCACCATGTGCTCCTTCGTCACACTCTGCGTACGACTGGTATATCAGGAATGTCAGTATCAATACTCAAGAGATAAACCTCAGACTTGCAGCTCTAACTGAAGGCCTGAGCGTTACAAACACATGCTTTAATTTGGTTTATAGGTGTAAAACGAAGGTGTATGCAGACAACCTTCCCACGACCAGCGTTGTCATTGTGTTCCACAATGAGGCCTGGAGCACGCTGCTGCGGACCGTGCACAGCGTCATCAACCGCTCCCCGCGGCACATGCTGGAAGAGATCGTCCTCGTCGATGACGCCAGCGAAAGAGGTGAGGGTAACATCCATGCTTTGGCTTGCTGCTCTTTATGCTTCAGAAACTGAAGCTGACTTGATGTGGGCTTAGCCCTCCTTAGCAAAACACAGCACCTGGGGCAGGGGGAGGCAGAGGGAGCAGTGCCCATTTTGAAATACAGATGGATCATTCTGCGCTGAAAGCTGGTGTGAGTTTGTCTGTCTGGTTACTCTTCTGTTGGCAGCATGCACGTTGTGTTTGCTAGAGGAGTTTATTCTATTACAGTTTTAGCGTTTTCCATTTAGAATTTTAGCATGTTCATACAGCTTGAGGGCGTTTAGCACTTGAATCATCTGGTGAATAATAGCAAAGGCAGTTCTGTTTGTTGCACGCATTTAAATTTACTGTCACTGCCACTGTTAGGCTTGGGGTTCAGAGGGGTCAATTTTGATTATTCAGTTCATGGGAAGTTAAAATTCAGTTTCTATTATGCAGAAGGTTCCACTTCTTAATAAATAGTACTCCAGATGAAAACTCCATGCTTCAGAATCAAACTTGACATGTGTAATAAGCAAAACTTGAAGCAGATTTTTTTTTTAAATATAGTAATAATATTTAGATTTTAATCTTCATAGTATTTTTAGATTACAGTATATTAGAAATAAAAATAATATTCTATATAATACTTAACATTTAATTTTGGTTAATAGTTGATATTGTATTGGTAAATGGAGGTGAGGGGGTAGTGCAAGTTTTTTCATCTAAAACATGTCTATATTTTTATATTGATCCACTTTTTTTTTTTTTTTCTGTATTTCTATTTTGGAAGTTTTCTACTAGAACCAATGGGTAGTAGGCCACCAGAGAAAAAGACTTGACAGTCACCAGTTGTAGGCTGTTGCCTGTATCAGAAGGAATTCCCACGTGTCAGACACAGAAGGGTTTTACACACAGCATGCTGACATCTCAGCCTGTTGTTTCTGGTTCCAGTGATGCAAAATTCATGTTTGGCTGCTTATGGTAATTCCAAATTCAGAGTAAGATGTCTGACTGTTGTCCAGACGACGAGATCTGCCCGAGATCTGCATGTATGAAGAGAGACACCGGATTTGCTCTAAGTAGCACTATGACACACGGGTTACAGTGGCCAGCGGGAGGTTTTAGCATAGTTAGGAACCATTTACCATGGTTAACAGGGGCTTTTGTAGCTGAAGAGCTTTAGAAGTGGATTTTTGCACTAAGGTGGTCGACAATATATTGAGTTGCTTCTTCAGCTTAGTGGGGTGTGTGTGGTGCCTGGTGTGTTAGCTGGCCTGTTCCACGCTGGGCAGGTGTGGAGCACAGCTATTGCGGAGTAGCTGAGGAAAGGTCCCGTCAGCCAACGGCGCTCTCAGCGATCTGCTTTCCTGAGGAAGCCCAGCTCACGCACTCGGGTTGTGTTTGCACTTGTCTCTGCTCCTTTCCGCTCTCGGGCACTCTCACTTGCTTTTGCTTTTCCTTTTTTACCTAACTCTAAGTGCTTCAGCTAATTCCAGTGCAATTTGGAAGAAAGGACAGAGCATTAAATACAATTACATTCCAGCAGCAGAGGAGAAATGCCTATGCAAAGTGCCACATAAACGTGTTCCAGAATAAATGAGAGGCATGATTGACTTTTGCTTTTAGAAAGGCACATCATCAATTTTTTTCTTTTTGCACTTATGGGTTATTTGTAATTATACCCCTTGATTTGTTGTACTTTTTTAACCTTTTTGTAAAAAATTCCACGTTTTATTTATCAAAACAGTTCTTGGCACTAATTCAAATCAGTGTTAATTATTATTTGTGACAGGTCTGCTTTCAGTATGACCTAGAAATAAAGAGCAAGCTAATATTAGAATGATGTAGACATCATATTACTTATGTTTTACCTCTTCAATTTCTGTTTTAGAAAAAAATCAATTTCAACGTAGCAATAGAGATGTCCTCTCTATGAATCATAGAATTATAGTCCACTTAAAAAAGCATATGGCTTTCTCTGGATAAATTTTCTGTTTCTGGCTTTAGTAATGAAAACAAATGAACTTAATTCCAGGCTGAAAGATAGAGCATTTTGTACTTTTTTTTGGTGGTGTTACTGAACCTGTTCCAGTATTTCTTTTTGAAGCCTGTGATCTTCATTTCAGATCACTTAGGCATCTTTTATTTGTTGTTATTTTCAACAATTACTGAGAGGGGTTTTTTTTTGTTCTGTTTTCCAAGAACTTGTTATGGTTCCATCAAGCATGCTTTTGCATTAAACAAAACAGAAGGGTATGATGCCTGAAGATGTGAAGGGTTTGTGTTTGCTACTTAAGCATTCTGTTTGTGTTGAATTAAACCAGCGTGCTTTTCCAGAAAAAGACAATGCTCAGCCTGAGTATTGTATATTGAATTCTAACATCAGAGTCATTTTAATTGGAATAAAGTAAGCGTTCAGTCTGCCTGAAGCACACTTTGTACCTGCTGGTGTCATGCTCTGAGAAGAAAGAATTTGCATAATATCATGTATTTATTTACACCCAAAAGAAAAGCGTTGGAGAAACAAGACATATCTGTAACATTGTTCTCCAGTTACTGATAAGAATTGCAACTTTAGGTTTTAAGTATTGATCTTTGGTAACTAGTTCAAAACAGTTAACAGGAGAAATCAGGGTTAGCTGGTTCTCCAAACTAGGTCAGCATCCAATAGCAAGTGTGGTAGGCAGATTACATCAGGATAGATCACATCCTCAGAACTTAGTTACAGAGCTACAGGTCAGAGCAATGCAACCGCAATGAAATCCTGCCAATGATACTTACAAAAATATTCATACTTCTTAAAAAACCATGTTTGCATGCTTATGAAAATGATACATCTGTGGTTTATTGTAGTTTCATTTTAAAAAAGGTTGGAAACTTAATTTTTCTTTTATATTCATATCAGTGTGACTCAGTAATAGAATTGGCAAGGTATTTTTCAACTAATGCACTTAGTTAACTTGAACAGAATATATTTGCTCTTTTGGCCTCCTCAGTTCTGTTACTGCCACAGAAGATGATCAGTCCTAGGTAAAACTATGCAGACTTTTGACAGAGAAAAGTCTTGAAAAGAATACCCACCACAAATAATTATACCTATAAAACTACATGAATTAATATTGTTCCAAATTAGAAGTATTGTGGAAATGTTTGGGGTTTTTTTTAAATATTATCAAACCTAACTCTGTTTGAAGTATATGAAGCAATGCTGAAAAATTAGTCAGCTCTAATCCTGGGTCACTTAAAAGCAGCTGACTCTATAATGCATAGAACTTCTCATCTCAGTGTTCAATATAGAATTTAGCATAGATATGACCAACAGATTTGTGTAAAAAATCACCTCCACAGCTTGATCCTGGTGTTTCTTGTAGGCCAAAATGTATTACATTCATTAAAAGATTATTCAAATAAGTGCTTTTTCCTTTAAGGGAAAAAACCAAATCTTACCTAATAAGAAACTATTACTAGTTTCTGGGTGCATGACTAATCAAAAAAGCTGGATTCCTGCTACTTGAACAGAGGGAGCAATTTGCAAGGGATGTGTATTGCTATTAGAGAGGATGTTCTGGAGGGAGAATAGCTGCTTAGATTTGAGCATTTTACCCTAACTGCTGGTAGCAGAGCAACTTTGGAAATCTTGATGCCTGAATTATTTACTCTGCTTTTATAGGGATGAGACATCAAGCTTTATCTTCTCTGCTTATTTTGCTGAAGCTCTAGTAAAATTTTAAGGACACAGTTACTGAAGGTCTGTCACACTGTTTTGTTTCTGGGAATAGTCCCTTCTGAAGTTTTGAACAAGGTGAAAGTTCATAGGAACGTTCTTATGGACATGGTTAAACATGGGAGAAGGACTGTTCTTAACCTTATTCCCTCCGTAGTGAGAACACTGCACACATCTGTGATTCTTTCTAAGAGAAAAAAAAGTTGAAAAGTACTTGATAAATTGAGATTTTGAACACTTTACAGAGAAAATGTAGGTAGGACTCAAGATTTTTATATGCAATATATTGGGCATGACTTTCTGTAATGTAAGTTTGTGTTTTATGCTGGTTCTTGACTCGCTGCAGTTGTATTATTGCAATCTTTCTCTCTTCCCCCTGCCAGAATTTTACCGTGCCGTTAGTGTAACTACGTTCAAGAGCCAATGTCACAGCCCATATTCATTCATTAAAGTTTAAAGTGGATGGAACTGCTTTAAAAGCTCATCAGTACTACACCTGAGATGTGCAGAGAAACGTGTTGATTTGTGTGACTTGCTCATCAGATGGTGAGCACAGAGAGAAATGCTGTGCACTCTCTGTGTCTATCATGGAAGCAGTATACATTATAAACATTGCCATGATACTAGTTCCTTTAAATTAGTGGCTTTGGAAAGCTACACTGTAAGGAGATGAGACAATATTTGCTACAGACTCAGTCAGTCAAATGATCTCTGTGCTCACCCCCAAAAGCCTTGCAAAATGTTCAGACACGTACTCTTGGTGTGTACTAATGAACATTTATTAATTTGAGTCTCTGTTCAAATGCAAAATAAGAATTAACTTGCTTTGAGTTTCTCTGGAAACAAATATTTAGATGTATCAAACTCTTATGTACGTTTAGCACAGTTTAGCTTTCAAGACATGTCAGAACTTATTTCTGTGGGTTTTAGTGGCAGTCCAACAATGCACAGAAAAAAATGAGAAGGCAATTAGAACTCATTCATGCATAGAAGTGGTAAGGAATGGCAATCACCTTCAAGTCATCCCTGCCTCTTGGGGTTTACAAAAGAGCCACTAAGAGTTCATGCTGAGCTTTTCCCATCCCCTCCAGTGTCACACTTATTCTGGTAAGAGGTACTTACAGCCTTATGTGAAATCCTACTGCAGGCTTTGCGCTCTTGTAGTGCAACTTTCAACTCCTGTGTCCTTTGAGTGTACAGTCTAATACTCCATAGCTGTGCAATAAGACCATTTTGCCTTTTCTACACATTTAGACTCTGCGAGTTATTGCAGAAGTCTACTTCTGTGACTGTCCATTGGGTTCTCCCTCACATCTTTGCTCTTCCTTTGGCATCATTTATCACAACCCAATAGCTCTTTGCAGTGCAAGTAATTTTGAGTCTCTAGGCATCTGGTAATCAACTGTTGTATTCTGAATAACTTGTTCTTCATAAATCATGCTACATTGAGATTTGTTGGTGTTACAGATATTCATTTATGTATAGCTGATTACCTTTTTTTTTTTTTTTTAGGTGTTATAGGGATAATTTAATAGGAAAAAATATTAGCCAGAAAACCCCAGATAACGCACAATTGAAAAATCAGTTTAATTGTGTTTTAAACTTCTCACAAAGAAATTATCTGTAAGTTGCATTACTGTAGGAGGCAATTCATCATGTTCACCTAGTCAAACCATTTCTGTATTTCCTTGGTAGAGAAGTGTTATGTCCAAGAGCACTTATGCATGTTTTTGAAAGTAAGAATCACATCTTTTCTGTTGTAAAAACTTGCCTATCCCATCTGGGTTTTGTGTAAGCGTTCTACCTCTCTTCCTGTTGGTGTTTTCCATAATGAAGAAATAAAGAGGAGGAAGAACTTTCTGTGCTATCAATTGAAACACTTGGGAGATGTGGAAAGGAATATTGTGCAGTGTTGAATAAGCAGTAGAGGAAACGAGCTGAGAAAGTAGAGAAAGGATAGACAAGAAAAGAGCAAATGTGTCTTAATTCAAGTCTCTTCATTAAAAAAACCCCACTGAACTATATAACTAACAGTTTTCATTGTTTCCGTCTTTCTTTACAGACTTCTTGAAAAGACCACTGGAAAGTTATGTGAAAAAATTAAAAGTACCTGTTCATGTGATTCGAATGGAACAGCGTTCTGGATTGATTAGAGCAAGATTAAAGGGGGCTGCTGCTTCTAAAGGCCAGGTCATCACCTTCTTAGATGCTCATTGTGAATGTACAGTAGGCTGGCTTGAGCCTCTGCTGGCAAGGATCAAAGCTGACAGGTAATTATCCATCAATTCGCCCATGTTGGGTTTTTTCCAGTTATTAAGAAATTTTCCAAGTATTGCAAGATAGCCCACAAGCAAATATCTACTTTTGTAAGGGCTGAATAAATTCTCATTGGTGTAAGGATAAAAGGCTAATTCAGTTAAACTTTTAAAAGTAAAACTGTTTCAAGGGGAGTCTATACTGGGATGCATGGAATAATGTGTTAAATAGTGGGAGCAATGAATGAAATGGTAGAATTAGGAGAATTTGAGGTCTTCAGTCTGCAGCCTGGCCTATTCCTTCATGAATTTGGGAAGATATTCTCGAGAAAGAAATGGAGAACTGATCTCGTGTAGCACCAACATTGTGAGCAAGAACTGTTTTGAGGCTCTCACTGTGATTTCTTTATTACATAATGGTTTTGATTGTGGAAACCTGTGCTGTGTCTTCTGGGATGTTTTTCTAAAGTTAGAATAATTACTGGAATCATGATGATCTACACTTACATCAGTGATGGAAATTGTATTGGGGACAAGAGTGAGAGAATTGTCTGCTTTATGAAATATTCATGCATCTGAACAGTAGCTGTAGTTGCGCACTAGTCTGTCAGTAGACAACATATTAGATAGAATAGATATTAAGTATGGTGTTAAAGATCCCTAGTTTTTGTTGTTACAGATAAAAATAACACTTAGAATTTGATGTTACAAAATACAGTGTTACATAATGAATAAGCTACAAATAATGAAGAATCTTTGTTCAGCACTGTGCAAAAACAAAGTAAACTTTGTTATCATTAATCAGGTTTTGTGAGACTACACATTGTTGCAATCTGTGCAAATGCCTCGACTTAAGTCCTTTGAATTCAGTTGCAAGCAACCTCTGAATCTTTTTAAAGAGCTTACCATGAGAGGAAGCCTGCTTGAGCATGGTTGCTTAAGTGTCTTTAAGATGATTAGAATTGGTTTCTGTGAATATATGCATTAATAATGTCAGGACACTGCACAACAAGGCCACTTTCTGTCAACTGTGATGTAGTAGCTGTACTTCGTTAACAATGACTGTCATCTCTTAGGGTATATAAAAATACTTACCCAGAGTTAATGCCCAAGTTTTAATTTCAAAACACGCAAGTTTGACCACTCAACTAGAAACAAGAACCTCTTGTTTTCTATCTAATCACTGTGTAGCAACGAGAAAGCTGAGATCGTTATTTCCGTCTGCAGAGGGATGAATATTTATTACTGGTAATAATGCAAATATGATTTTAAAAAAAATGTGGCATTGCCAAAATTGTATCAGAATTACAAGTAACAAGACAGAATTTGAGTATGGTTCCTGTTAATAATTTATTGAATAGTGTTGTTAAGAGATGGCATTATAAAAATTTCAAGTCTATGTGTTAAAAACAATATTAAAAAAAACCCCCAGACATCTTTTTTGACACTTTTGGTCAATAGATTTTGTTTCTTTCCTTTTCCTAGGAGGACAGTAGTGTGTCCCATTATTGATGTAATCAGTGATGACACCTTCGAATACATGGCAGGTTCTGACATGACCTATGGTGGATTCAACTGGAAGCTGAATTTTCGTTGGTACCCTGTTCCTCAGAGAGAGATGGATCGACGGAAAGGAGACCGAACCCTCCCTGTTAGGTAATGAGAAATTATTAAATTGGTTAAAATGTTTGACTGATGTTTGCTCGCAACCTTTTTATGTTAAACTTGAAAGTAAGTGCTTAAGGTTGTTAAGTACTTAGTTAACCATTCTAGCATCTTTTCAGTCTGGTTGAAGGAACAACATAAAAGTTTTTGCAAGGATTGGTTGTTGGTAACTTTTGGTAGCAATAAAGAAATCCATCAATTTGTCACTTTGAAAATATTTTTCAGTTCTTTCTTAATTACTGCAGAATTACTAGTTTTCAGATAGCACTTACAATGATGCACAAGTTTTTAACAAAGCTTAGTTGTTTTTTTTTTTTAACTGAACCTTATTTTTATCTTTTATTCTAACAAAGTAAACTGCATTTTGTAGAGATGCATAGATTTTTGGTATATGTGTGTGTATATATATTTGTGTATGTGCATTCATATGCAAACTTTAAGTCTTAAAAGAGGAGATTGGAGGTGAATTTATACTTGGATGTCATGTAGGTTTATGAGAAAGGTAATGAGGAAAATAGCTTGTGTGTAACACGTACCTTTTAACAATTGCAGGCATACGTTTTCTGTCCTTGCTTTTCTGGAAACTGGGCAATATTCACTTGCAGTAAAGCTCAGGATCTGGCCTCTGCTGGTTCGGGTTTTTGGGTTTTTTTGCCTTTAATTTAAGAAATTAAGAGGTCTTCTCAGGATATGGTTAATTGTATTCCTCCCTTCCCCGTTTCCTTTTTAGCGGGGGGAAAAGACATAAATATTTAGTTAGATTGTGACCTAGCTTGTATTTTATAGGTCTTTCAGAAAAAGCCCAAAACATTTCAGGGAAATAGCTAGTGATATAAAATCATTTATGCCAGAAGTGTAAATAATTGATCTACAAAGTTATGTCAGCAGCCTGACATATAATTTACTTATTGTATATTTGTTGTCTAAAAAAAGTTGGAATCTGGGAGATGTTTCTAAAGCTCTGAGAAACTACTAGCAGAGTTTTATTTTTTTTCTACCAATAAGGAATCTGTAAGGAAAATCTGGATGTGACCCTGACTGTACAATTTTCTTGTATGAAGCAATAAAAGTGAAAGCAAGCAGGCTGCTTAATGGCCTCCCAAAACTGTTTCGAGAACAGTAGCCAGAAGTATAATTTTCTTGTGTGAAACTGGTTTCTTTTTTATGAGCTACCAGCATTGAAGGCAGAAGTCTTTCTCAGGAATGACAGCAGCTTTCTAGGGACTGTTTCTCTATCCAGCTGCCAGTTTGAAGTGAGAAAATAAGGAGAATTGCCACTACCTGATTCTATCTCTGGAAAATTTTGAGCTAGCAAGTATACCAACGGTAACAGAGCTTGAGTGGAAGTTTACTGAGAAGGAATATGTTAGGAACTTGGGAAATAAACAGCTATTTTGTCCGTGTAAGCGTGAAATGTACCTAAGTATGTTTATATAGTGACGGATGTGCTTTTTTTCCCCCCCCCCAGGACACCTACGATGGCAGGAGGCCTTTTTTCAATAGACAGAGATTACTTTCAGGAAATTGGAACATACGATGCTGGAATGGATATTTGGGGTGGAGAAAACTTAGAAATTTCCTTCAGGGTAGGTAAAACTCTGCAGTGTTTTATTAATCATTAATTTATTAATCAGGAGAGTGCATCCTGAGTTCTGTAAAACACAGATCTGCCTCCTGCACCAGTGTTGTCTTCTGTTGCAGCTGGCACTTCCCTTCTCAGTTAAGATGCTCCAGCAGAGATACACAAAGACTGTATCTGTCAGTGAAACGTGCGTGGTGAATAGTTGGTAGAGCTTTGTGATTAAAAGATTGAGATGGTTATTCTGAAGAGTGAGTGTTTGTGTGTTAAAAGTAACTCGATTAGAAAAGCTGGTGAGGGAGCATCAGTTAAGGGTGGTGTTGTCAGTGCGTTGTTTAATGTGTCAATGAAATGTGAGCACCTCTGTTACAAACCCTCTCTTCTTGCTCTTCACTAACTTAATGATTTTATGTGTTCATTTGGTTGTGGACCTAACCGGTGTTATTCTCATTTTTGTTCCTACCAAACAGCACTATTTCCTTTTGTTTTACTTGTCAGCAGAAAGTACATAGGTGGACTCTTCTGAAGTACTTCAGCTTTCTGAATCTGCCATTTTTCAAGGTCCAAAATAAAACTAAAAATGTTTTCAGAGACTTGGGAAGCGTACGGATTCTTTTACGTGGAGATTCTGTCTTATAAAGGACTATTTTAGACACCTGTTAGTTCCTGTGATTCATGTGAGCCTTTTCCTTCCTTTGTGGTCAGCTTGCCCCCATTCTTTAAAGTAATCTCTGGCTGATGCGGTATTGCTCCAGGGGCTGAAGTACTTTCACGTGCTGTCTTGCTTGGGCTTGTGAGCATCTTTAGCTGTAGAGCAGGAAAAACCATGCTGTTCTCTTCCATGCAGTATGCATTTGTTCTAGACCTCAGCTAAGGTTGTTTCTCCACCTTGAACAGAAGCAAGTGATTAATGTTTTGGAACTTTTCTTAACAACTTGTAACTATGCAATAACTGTTCTATCGCTTCCAGATCTGGCAGTGTGGTGGCACTTTGGAAATTGTAACTTGTTCACATGTTGGGCATGTGTTCAGAAAAGCAACACCGTACACTTTCCCAGGAGGTACAGGGCAGATAATCAACAAAAATAACAGGCGGCTCGCAGAAGTCTGGATGGATGAATTCAAAAACTTTTTCTACATTATTTCCCCAGGTGAGCAGGTCTTTGGTTATGAGAAATACTGATTAAGAATTAAAATGCTGCTACTACTGGGAAATAACGTGAGTATTTATATAAGAATGTTATTGCTTTGAAGTTTGTTAAGACAGAACTCACTTAAGGTGTACAAAAAGTAAGGTCTTAATTGAAGAATAATTTTGTTAGCCAGAGATGTGCCCTGAAGGGCTTTTTGTTTGTTTGTTTTTTAACATGAACATGATTTATGAATGAGCTTCCTGTGCAACAGAATTGAAGCTCAGTGGAACATCAAAGAGCTCAGCTGTAGTGCTGAAAACTAGCCATCCAAATTCATATCGTAACGTGCTGAAATTTAGGCTCTGGCTTTTGTGTTGTAGGCATTCCACATTGAATGCATCAGAAGTGATTTAAGTGAAACCCAGAAGCAGGAGTGGCAAAAGTGAATATCTTCTGTCTTGACAGAATTTGTACTTCACTATCTAGAGTATAGGGGCAAGTTGCCAATGTAATTGACTGTGATGGTATTTATTATGTTTCCTTTATATGGATGAAAACAAAACAGCAGGAGGATGTAAAATATGAGAGCAAATTTCCCATGAACTGAGATTTTCTGGAAAAAAAAAATCAGGAGAAGAAAGGAAGTCTGGGAAATATTGAATTATTACTTTCAACTATAGGTTATTTTTATTGTTGTATAAAAGAGACAAACTTCAGGTGGCAACAGGCGACCTTTCTAAATACTTGAGACATTAGACTTTATATACCAAGTGGTAGTTTTATATGCCACATCTGCTTTTCCAAAGAAATTTCTTTAGAACTAGTATTTCCTCATGACCTGCTTATTAAACCTGCATTACTATTGACATTTAAAAGCTGTAATACAATGTAATATGAGTCTGAACAGCATCAAATTTTGAGTTATGGGTTTTACAGATGCTTGTGAGACCAACTGACAGTGCAAGTTTATGGTAGTTTTGTCTTAAAAGAATGCTTTACTCAAATGAGACTGTGTAAGACTTTTAATTAAAATAAAATCTTGCTACTATTCAAAGCTTTTTAGGTGAAATCAGAAGCTAACAACTTATTTTTATTGCCCTGTTTTGTAATTAACACAGCATTATGAATTCAAACATGAGCTTGTATAAATATTCAGAAAAGTTGTATATAAATAGGTGCAGTCTTTCCTTGTTAAGATTGCTTTTATGCATCCATGTCAAGCTAGATTTTAAAATGTACAAAGTAGCAGGAAGACCTAATTATAAAAAATAACCAAATCCTTTTAAAAATGTAAATTACTGATAAACCATGATAAGGCTCTGTTACTTTATATATAATCTCTATATCCCTTCCATTTTGTGCAGTAAGCATAAGCTACAAAAGGAGATACACACTTTGAATTTTGTGAGATTGGATTTTTTGGATAGGACTTCGATAGCAATGCAGTATTGTAGAATATGCATGCATTCTCCAAAGACAGTAAAAATTCTGAAATGGTGAAAGTAACTTAAGCAATTATCTGTAACTGCACTGTATATTTTCTTGCCTTTCAAAAGATGCATGTCTGCATAATTGGTATGCTAATGGCCTGAGTGATTGTTGGATAGGGATGTGCTCTTGCCAAGCTCCTCTTAGAGCATCTGCACCTGCCGCCTGTCACACGCTCTCGTTTGTGTCCCCGTGACTGTATTGACCGTGCTCTGAAGTTCGATGCCAGAATTTTCAAGTGTCTCGAGAATAGGATCATATTGTATCTGAATAAGTTGGGTTATTCTGAAATTGATTTGTTGCCTGGGGCTGTGAGGAGAATGCCCAGTACTGTGGGTCTTTCTTTGGCTCTGATGAAAACCTGTTGTTCAGAGAATGAACACACAAATGTACTCAGTGCTGCTTATGCCTCTCACCCCCCCCAAGTCCACGCAAGTTGTGAAAGCCAGTAGATATTAACTAATAAGGATTACTGTTCTGGGAAGTTCACAAACACCTCATTCTTGTTATTCTGGTATCTCCAATCTTAGCTGAGTGTTGCAGACTGTGATTTTGCCCACTGACAACAAATAGCTTCACTACAAGTTTCAGTAAGTCTCCTGTGGGCATTAGCTGTTTGGGACCTCAGAGAATCTCTGCTAGCTTGGCTCACTTAGCTTTTCCAGATACCCTTCTAATATAAAAATTTAAATGTATAGTTCTTACAGAGTGCTGGTGTAGTAATCCTCAGGCAGAGCACAGTATGCAGCCTGTGAAACTGTTTGCTGGTACAAATGTGTACTTTCAGTATTACTGTGACAGTGTCACAAGTTCTTGCAAGGAGCGAGGTGAGGATTCTTAAGCTGACAATGGTTTGCAAGCCTTGGGTGCAGACGAGTGAGGAAAACAGGCAATCCTCTGTGCACCCAGGATTTTTCTCACTAGTTGATATGGATGAAAAAATTGGATTTTGAAGAAGATAATATACTGACAAGTAACATTGAGCCTAGCTAACAAGACACTCGTTTCCTCCTTTATATACTTTCTTTTCTGTTCCCCTAAGATAGTGAATCACAGAGGGCTTCATCCAGGAAAGAAAATGTAAGATTCTCAGGTAGCTCTCCCACTTCATGTAATCTGTGTTGTCTGGGAAAAAAAAGGCTTGCTGCTTGAATGATAGGAACTCAAGAGACTTTTTACTATTGATGTTATGTAGTTAAATGGAAAGCTTCCCTCTTGAAAAGTAAGCCTGTAACCCTTTTCTTCTTTTATAAGTGTAGCCCAGTAGAAACTGCTACTTGTCTGCTTTAAGCTTGTGTGCATTTTAGAAGCCATCCCTCTGCTTAGGAGTGGTTAGGTACAGATGGAGGTTGGGCAGGAACTTGTTGCAGCTGCTGCTCAGCCGAAGTCAAGCCTGCCTCTTTGCAGGCAGCAGCTCTTCTCCCCGGCAGCGCAGGCGTTGGCTGCAGGCCTTTCTCATTAGCCGGTGGCTTTTCTCGCGGTCGCGCGTTACACCAGGGCCCTGTTTCCCATTTTCTCTTCAGCTTTCAGAAAACAAATCCAGCGTGTGAATAGTCCGTTTCCTGGCTCCAGTCATTCTTTCTGTGGACTCTGCCACTTCTTTATTTCTAGTGCTGGTCGTTCATCACTTTTTCCAGGCTTCAGTACTAGGACTGTGTTGTCCAAGGTGAGGAGGCTTCGGGAGGTGGCGATGCCGGTCTCGCAGCTTGCTGTGAGGGGAGTGCCTTGCTTTTCACGGCCGGTGTGCTGCTATGGCAGGTAACAGGGCTTCACCTCCCCTCACTTGCTGATCCTTCATCTGCATCAACTGCTTCTGTGGCTTGCTGGATTTGTCAGGATTATTTTTCCTGTGGGCTGGCTCCCCAGGGGTTAAATTAGAACCTGTAGCAGCACAGGAGGTACAGCAGGAATCCGAAGCTCAGCAAGGGAAGCTGCCCCTGCAGCAGCAGCAGCTGCAAAGTATTAGGCTGGTGAGCTGAAGACATCCCCAAAAGCAGCTCCAGTGAGCTTGGGTACAGCCTTATTTGCCTTAGATGGAAATTAATTTCATTGGTGATCAAAACTGTGCCCCAAAGGGTATATTCTGGGGTATACCCAGAAGGTGCATTGCCCTGGGACTAAGTGGGCAGGCAGAAAGCCTGAAAAGACAGCGCTGTGTAATTACCTAAGCAGGAGTCACCTAGAGAGAGACAGGGGTGTGTTATCCTGAAAACTGGATCCGTAGGCCTCATATCTAATCACTGTGTGCACTGGTCTCTAGCCAGCTATGGTAAGTCAAGGTTCAGCATGCACAGACCAGAAATGGAAAACAGTTTTTATGGTTGATAGGGAGGACAGAGGAGGGACTGAGTCCACACCTTGCAGTGTAGCTAAGCCTATGTTCAAAGTACACGCTGAGTGTTTCCATGTGGTTTTGCATTCACCTACTATTCCCTATTAGCATTAATTGGGAATGCAAAGAATGTAGCTCTTCAAATTGGTTTTAAATTATTATTGCTTATAGAGTTTCATAATACTAAATAAAAACAAGTTATATTATTTTTATCAGAAGACTAGATTTAGATGAAACAGTTTTCATACTCTGCTTTTGAAAATGACTGAGCAATTTATAATCACGGTGATAACAGCATGTTATTTTTTTTCAAAGGAGTTTAGCATAAATATATTGCCTCACATTAAACTTGGGCAAGGAAATCTTCAGCTCTTGAAATTTTGAGGATGGCACAACTGTTGCAACATGGCTGATGGGAAGCTTAAATATAAGGTGCCAAAGAAAATTAAAATTAAAGTCACATTACATTTATTTTTTTGTAAAAGTGTAAGGAAAGGCCATTATATTTAATAATCAGAGTGATCTGGTTCTGGGTGCCAAACTTCTTCAAGAATAGCAACAGTACAAGCAAGTGCAGTCTTACGTTTGCCGAAAAGAACCGGTGCTGGTGTGACTGGATGATTTGATGTGGATTTTTTTTGCATTACCAGTGTTTATATTTTGTGTATGTCTTCAAGCATGTGTGTGAAGAAAAGCATGTGATTGTCTCACAGCAAACAGCAAGCTGCGTGACAAAGAGAATGATCAGGGAGGCCCAAACTTTTAAATGTAATTAGAGTTGGAGGCAGGGAGGTTGAGCAAAAATATATTGTTATAGTCAAATAAAGACAGTGGCAAGGTTTCTTAAATACTGTTTCTGATTTGTGTGATGTGGATGCCCCATCCCTGAAAGTGTTCAAGGTCAGGCTAGATGGATCTTTGAGCAGCCTGGTGTAGAGGAAGGTGTCCCTGCCCATGGTAGAGGGCTTGGAATGAGATGATCCTGAAGTCCCTTACAACCCAAACCATTCAGTGGTTATATGATTTTTTCCTTTTTTTTTTTTTTTTAATGAACCAAAGATTTGAAAAAACACCTGGATGTGACTATCTTCCTCACGATGCTCATACCTTTAGAATCTGGCATAATTGTCTCCTTGGAAGAAATTTGATCTAATTTATGTTTTGCAGTTTGGTTTTTTGTTTTGTTTTTTTTTTTATCTCAGCCTTTGAAAAAATGTCCAAAACCCCTAGAAGGTTATATGTCACTGTTGTAGATATACATATAAATTTTACTGGTCTGTGGAGGAAATAATGATTTAAACTTGTACTTAATTTTTGGTATGCTTTATACTTTGCTGCAGTTTTCCTTGTTTTCTTCCATTCTTTTTTCCCCCAAAAGAAATTCCCCATAAGTAACTGGCACTGCACTAGATAGAAATTCTCAAGCTGGTTTAGAGTAGTATCGATAACGTACCAGAAATCTTGGAAACAGAATAATTCGGCCTTGCTAGAGGACACCCTCAAGGCAACTCTACCTGTTCTGCTCTTCAGTCTATTTGCTAACCTGATGCTAACTGTAGTCTTTGTGTATGGTTTGGTGCAGACCTGACTTCGGAGAGGATTTTTTAAAAACCTTTCTGAATAAAAATGGTTTAATGGAATACCTTGTAACAGAAAAAATCAGCCGGCACTTTTTTTGTGTGTGTAGTGACATTTAAACTACTTTAAGAAACAGCTTGCTTGTATGCTATTAAGTCTCACTTTACAGTTAATTATTTATGGCTGTGACTTTAATTCTTACTGCCGTTCAGTGGTGTGACAAAGCCTTGACAGCGTTGTTTTCTGAGGGTCAGCGTAGCAACCTGAGTAGGTTCTGAGTGTTGTCAGGTTGTTGTGAGAGTGGCTGTTTCATCCATCAGCTGCTTTTTCATCACTGAAAAATGAAGAATCCAGTACTTAGCTGTGGTTGGAACCTGTGTGGTTCTCACATTAGCTTTTGAGAGTGCGTTGCTTTTCTTGTAGAGCGAATATTTGCTTTCATGAAGATAGAGCAGCATTCTGTGGCTGCTTTGGGTTTTTTTGGATTTGTCTTGTGTTTCTTGGTTTTGGCATTTCTTTTGTGACTTGAAAGCCCAGACTGAAGTCTTCTGGGATTCTATAAAAACAAGATTTTCTTTGCTTTCATTCCCTTACCAGTATAGCTTTCCAATATATTTATTAAAATAAAGTCTTTCATTTAAAAAAAAAAAAAAAAAAGCCTAAAAACCTGGCTAACATTTTTTTCTTTCTGGAATATTGAAATTGTGTTTGTCATTGACATTTACAGACAGTTAACTAAAGTTTGATCCAATTATCTGTCTCAATTGAGTAGAAAGACACCATCTGCTGGCAAGTCGATTTAATACACAGTATGCCAGCTTCGAAATGTCTCAAACTCTTTCCAAGGTCAAGAATTTTAGAGGTAACTCGCAGTCCTCCAAGTGGAGAGAGCCCTGAAAAATGTGTGCAGCTGGAGGTCTGTAGTGTGGTGGCCAGTTGAGCCATATTTGTAGTCTGATAGGGAATTTCAATTGCCAGGGCTAGTTTTTGGGGTTTTTTTGGTTTGGGTTTTTTGGTAGCGTACTGCATTTGACCTGTGTGATATGAAGTGTGGTGTGGGAAATAGAAAAAAACCATGATGCTTGAAAACTAGAAATTATCCCACTCTTATTAATTATTATTATTATTGGAATATTAATTACAATAGTGCTGAATTCAAGTGAAGCAAAAATATCTACTGTTCATGCACACCATCCTCAACCCATCTGCAGATGGGACTTGCACAAATTAATTTTCAGAAGGAATTAAAGCAACCATAAAGGAGTGGGAAGATACAGGGAAAAGGAGCACTTTGATAAATGAGGAGCAAAGGAATAAAAAGGCAAGCAAACTACCACAAAAAAATGATAACAGTCGTAATGGTGAAGATCCTTCCTGCAAACGCTGCGGTTATATTGAACAAATGCTGAATTATTTAAGGTTTAGTGCTCTGTATGAAGGCTGCTTTCTGCCTGCTTCTTTGTGCAGTTAGATGATGAAGAGTCCAGCAGGTGGTACCTGGCTTACAGAAATAAATTAAATTGGAATTCTCCTTGCTCCACGGAAGGAGACTGCTGCGCTATGCTGCATAGATACGCACTCCAGTTACCACTGGGGATAGAATGGCATTAGTGACTAAAAAGGTTTCAGCCTTTCTCCTCTGTTAGCTTAGTAAGCAACTACATTCAGATTACTCCACAAACCACAGGTAAGAAATTGTCGTGCACAGCCCAGATGGAGTGATTCTATCTGTATAATTAGCTGGAAAAAGAAGTCACAGGTCTTGACAGACATGTCCTCTCTGAGTATAAACAGCATAATGCTATATTGAACAAAAACTTCTTTGTATAGAGGTGACTTTCTAAAGAGCCTTTCATGGAAGTAGTAAATTATACTGATGGATTTTCTTATGAAGTGGAATTAAATGGTATTTATTGGCAGTCATTGAACAAAACTTCCTTTGTTCCTACAGGAGTTACTAAAGTTGATTATGGGGACATATCATCACGACTTGGGCTAAGGCGCAAGCTCCAGTGCAAGCCTTTCTCCTGGTACCTGGAGAATGTTTACCCTGATTCCCAAATTCCTCGCCATTACTTTTCTCTGGGAGAGGTAAGATTTTATCTTCATATTTGTCTTCACTATGTCAAGTACATTGTGCACTAATTTGTTTGTGTTTTGAACTGAGTAGCGCAAGCAAGTTGTCTCCAGAAAAGTTCAAGTATCTTGCACCTGTGTTCCTGTCGCCTGTAAAATGACAAATCTGGTTTCTCGATGGGGCAGACACTGAACTTTGGGTATACAGTACTGTAATATGAATGTTTTCCTTTTCTCTACTACAGTTCAAAAAGTCATATAAATGGCTTTAGAAATATTCCTTCAGAAATGTAGTTATGGGTAACTTTCTGTATAACGTTCTCTACATAGAGCTTGAACGAAGTTTTGTTTAAAAGCTGTGCTAGATCAGGCAAGGTCTTTGCCTAAAAGCTGTTCTGAACTTCACCCCCCGACCCTTCATCAGTGACCAGCAAATTCTAGTGACCCCTAAGCCTTGCTGGGCATTTCTGTTTTTTCTTTAGCATTTTTAAGTGGCTGTAGAAATAGTACAGATGATGCTGTCCTAAATAAGTAGGCACCCTCTCCTCTGCAAGTCATGTTGAACTAAATATCAAGTTTGCTGTGGAGTGATTTTGTACTGTTTGGTTTTTAAAAGAAACTCTTTTGGCAAAATGGAGCAGACATTCATGCTTCTGCATGACTGTCAGGAGACTTGATATTCCTACCTGCTTATTCTATAGTGATACAGGGATTAATACTTTTGAAGGTTTGGGGCTGGAGACTCAATTGCGTCCATTCTGTTGTAGCTGAGTCTTTGAGCAAAAAATGCCCCAAGGTGGAAGGATGCCCCAAAGAAGGCAAAGAGACAATCATGGTTCTGTAACCTGGTAGCTTGAACATTTGCTTGGGAGTTTGATTCTTGGACATTGATGCCTCATTGTTAATAGGGGTCATTTATTTCACATACCCTCTGATGTATAGAGAGAACTGGTGCCCGTGTGGTTTGGTATGAACCTAATTCTGTTCTAAAAATATCAGCCTTTGGTGATGTGCTCTTTTTCACTCCTAGATAAGAAATGTGGAGACAAATCAATGTCTGGATAACATGGCAAGGAAAGAAAATGAGAAAGTTGGAATCTTTAACTGCCATGGAATGGGTGGCAATCAGGTGACAATTTTTAAAAAGGAATTTTCTCAATGTATTGAATTATTTGGAGCACTACTGCTCATTGGGACAATTCTTGGATGTTTTCAATAGTTATCTTCAAAGTATACTTAGGAAACCCTCATTAAAGAAAATGCCTGTAAGAGGAAATGCATGAGAAGATTTGGTGGTGGTTTGTACTGGTATGTTTTTGAGGCCTGATTGCAATACATTTTAGATCAACTTTAAAGTCAAAACCAAAATCATGGGAGGAGAATACTGCTATGAGCTAGAATTCACCTCCTGTAGGTTCTCTGGAAATGCATTCTGGTTAGAACTCATGATTGGCATTGTTATTTTAAAAAAAAACCAAACTAACATGCCTGTACCTGAAATACTATTTTTAATATATCCTTTTCTGGGTGTTAGTTGTGGGATTTATTTTTCATCTATTTTTTTTTCTACTTTCTCAATGATTCTTGATGAATTGTTTTCATATAAGCAGAGATTACCTGTTTTTTGGGGATTCTCTTGTTCCTCCACAGCAAGCAATCTTCAATTCAAAAGAAATCTGTTTTGACTGAAGAGCTTGTGATGGTGTTTATGTTTGTTTAAAAAAAAAATAAAATCTTTCTATGCCTCACTATGATGAAGGAAGAAGAAAACAAAATTAGTGGGAGTGAAGTAATGCACAAATGTTCCCCGTTCCCCTCACTCCAGGAATCTTTCGGTTGAAGCAGTTCTTTTTCAGTTCCTCCACTTCTTTTTCTGTCTAGGTTTTCTCATATACTGCCAACAAAGAAATTCGAACAGATGATTTGTGTTTAGATGTATCCAAACTTAACGGCCCAGTAACGATGCTCAAGTGCCACCATCTAAAAGGAAATCAGCTTTGGGAGTATGATCCAGTGGTAAGTCTTCTCATGACTTTTGACTGTAAAATGAGACAACTTGGGCTTTTACATGAGCCTACCGAGCAGCATATTCCAGAGTGGGACCACTATTGGACAGACAAAACAGGAAACAAAGTCAGGATTATGTTCCCTCTGTTATTAATTCACTATGTAGTCACACTGTGGACATCTGTGTTGATTGAATTACCTGGTGAGTTTTGGGGGAGCTTTTGGAAGAAGATTTTGAGTGTGCTTTTGGACCCTCTGGAGAAATATAGTCTGACAGTGTAGTGTTATGTTAGAATTAGATCAAAAATGGGGAAGTATTCCAGGTGTCTATTGGACCAATAAAAGATAAGAGTAATGGTGTTTGACAAATTCAGCACTTGGTTGCACAAAGTTACAAGGAAATGCTTGTCTAATTAAAAAACGAGCGTTGCAAACTTATAAAGATGATTTTACATTTCTAATCATGGTATGTCTAAGGTATAGATGCTTAAAGCACCTTTATTTAAATCATGCTCTTTCTCATACATAATGTTCAAATTTACTTTGAAGTTCATAGGTTGAACTGCCAGAGCTAGAAATCATTGTCCATTGATCAATTCATCATTAATTTGATTTGCAAGCTCTGAAAATGATTTTGTGATTGAGTAATGCAGTCAAGAGCTCTGACTTCATGGATAGTTTAAAAAAAAGTGGTTCTCAAGCTTGCTGATTTAAAATCAGTTATTACAAAAGACAGTTGTGAGACTATTGGTGGAGGAAGAATCTTGCCTGTGTATTTGCAATGACTGTTTTTAAAAAGAACTTTTGGCTATTTAGCTACTAAAAAGTAATTTCACTAATTAAAAAGCAAGGTGGGGGTTATTTCTGACTAAATATACTTACCATGGACTTCTGTACCTGAGGTGTTGACAAAGGTTGCAGCCTTTTAGACTAAGAGCAAATATATATGAATGACGATTTTCTGATTAGAATGGCAATTAATGTGGAAGACAATGGATCTCTACGAGGATTTCTGCACATTGCTGGCAACTGTTGATAGGACACTGAAGAAAGCTGAAGGCTTGAAGGATTAAATTAGTCTTGGGAACCATCCATTCTTGGTTTTAATGTAGTTAGTTTAACAGACTTAAGCAAATAATATGAATAATGTTACCACCTACAGTGATTTACCAAAGGGCAAGTGCTTTTCGTTGGGTTTCTACCTTATCAGTGATAAGAAAAATGCATCTTTAGACACCTAGTCGCAATAGTTTGTCTTGCAGTGGTTGCCACAGACTTTCTCTATTTTGGTCCTTAGCCATAAATTTGGTTATATGTGGTTTTTTGCTTTATTCAGTCAGTAGAAAATCTAGGCATAATCTTCAGAACATTACTGAAAGCTGGCAAATAAAGAACAAAAATAAGTTATAAGGTACTTAAAAAGAACTCCTGCCTACATAGTTGAGTGATTTTTTTTTTCTGTAGTTTTTGTCTTTCTGCTTCTGTTCAACTCCCTCCTTTATTCTTCAGCACCTCTACGAGTGCAAGAGATTGATGTGCTCGGGTTTTTGAATTTGATTATTTTTTTTTATTATCCTTTGCTGCTTGTGCTCATAAGGCCACGACTTGTCAATCATTCCAGTGTCCTGGCTGAGCTGCTGAATGAGAGAAGAAATACTGATAGTAATGCCTGTGGTACCATAGGCAAGTTGGTGCACTGAGGAGTATCCATAGTACAGTGGCAGGAAATGCAGCTTCTGAAGAGCTCTTCTTCATGAAGATAGCGCTGAGGTGTAGATGGAGTGGTTTACCAAAGATTGCATAAATGAGATTAGTAGGTATTGGAAAAGATTTATACTTACGTGAAATTGCACATACTGTTCATGAAAGAACATACTTTTAGAAAAGAGCCAAAGAAGTGCTAAAAGAGCATAGTTTAAAGTCAGTATTGTGTCCCCAGGTGAGGAAAAAGTAGTATAAATGTTTCGAAAACTTATTCAATGTGTTCATTCTGATCTGCTATAAGCTACTATTATAACTGATAATTGAAGTTGTGTGTCTTACCAACCTGTCATTTCTAACTCTTCAAAGATCCCGAGATGTATAGTCCTATTTAAAGAATGGTGGATGTTGCTTGATAAAGAACATCATTTGCAAATTCAGACTGTTTTGTTTATCATAAAGCAATGCTTTTGGTATCTACAATGTCAAATAGCATATCGAAGTGTTTTTTTGGGCTTGGGATCTGGAGTCAGTAACCACAGGGTCTCGTCTAGTTCCTACTTACCTATGGAAAAGTTTTGATGCCAACTAGAAATTTTTTGGTTACCTTATGCTTGGGGATTTTTATAAAGCTAATTTTTTTTTTTTTTGTCTTCAAGAAATTAACCCTGTTGCATGTGAACAGTAACCAGTGCCTGGACAAAGCCACTGAAGAGGACAGCCAGGTACCCAGCATCAGAGACTGCACCGGCAGCCGCTCCCAGCAGTGGCTGCTCCGCAACGTCACCCTTCCAGAAATATTCTGAGGGGTTCCAAGGAAAAGCAAACATTGACTGGGCTACCTCGGCTGATACTTTGGCTACACTGTTAAGTAGCAACAGAAGAAACTTCTGCTCGGCAGAATCCACAGTTCCTCAGCTGTTAGAACTCCTGCAGCTTCTCAGTATCTGTGAACCAGCCTTCCTGTATGAGGATGTGAAACTACCACACATAGCAGTGAAACTGTGCCCACTGATGTTTACAAGATCGAAAGAGTTTCTTCCAGCAAATAACTTAGAGAACCTTTGGACAGTGGAAACATAATCAATGACATAGTTTCTCTGAAGAGCTACATATCGTTTTAGTTTGCTTGCACATCAGTAACCTCTGCTGAAAGTGCTGTTGTAATGAAGAAAGTTTCAAGAATTCTTTTTTTTCCTGGTTAGCAGTGGTAACCAGACTACTAAATATAGATCCACAAATAAATGAAAGAGAGAGCTGGAAACCAGATTCAGTATCATGACATAAGAATTCTGTGGTTTAAGAACAAAAAGTAAACAGGGTTTAATGAAACTAAATCAGAACTATGAAAAGTACAATTTGTTATAGTGAAGTATCAAATTTATATGTAGATTTTATACCTCAGTGGGGGAAAATAACCAAGTCAAAAGGCAATTGTTTCTCTTTTTCAATTGTGTGATAGTCCATAAATACTTTTTTTTTTTTTCCTGGTGAGTCTAAAATTATTTTGGGCGCAAACAAAATGAGCATAAGAATAAACTGAGCTCTTGAATGTCAGGTCAACTTTTCTTTTAATTTTAATTTCTTGGCTGTTGGAATTGTATCTTTTTATTACTGTCTGAAAACTGGAGGTTAACATGCTGTCTAACTTTTTTTTTTTTTTCCAGACCTGCCATTTCAATTTATACTTGGGTCAGTCAGCTTATGGACTTTCATGGCCAAACAAAAGATTTAAGTACACTCTGAAATTAAGTTAACTTGAGTATGCTTTAGCGCCCAAGACTTGTACTACTGTACTACAATTTTGTTTTCATAGCAATAAATCTTTTGTTCCTTGTTTGATTTCAGTCATCAGAAAGCCAGACGATAAGACACATGATTTGGGTAGCAGAAGATTGGCAAAACTGAAGGTTTTCTGGAATCCTTTTTCACTTCATATTCAGATGTGCTTCATTGTCAAGTGCATATTTAGATTAGACTCTGAACTGTAATGTTGATCTGCTGCTTTTTTCTAATAAAACCTAAAGAAAAATAGCGAAATTGGCATGGTTTTTAAAGTTAACATAGCCAAAAGCAATATGACTATGTCATTACATTGGTCTGCATTTTTTAACTGAATTGCTTTGTTTTGTTAAGAAAAATCTGTGTGGGCTGATCTTGAAAATGAGCCACTGAACACTCAGAGTATACATTGAATTTTCTTTTGGAAAGAAAAATGAGATTTGCTTAATGGAGAGGATATTTTTATGATAAATGTCATTGTTCGGCCAACTGTCCTGTAAAGCAAATTAAACCTAGACTCATGTAAAAGCTGTGTGGAATTATATTTGGCTGTTAAGGCCTTTTTAGATTTACTATCCCAGGTTGTTGTAGTCAGTGTTATCTCCATTATTTCTGCAGCAGTACACAAGAGTTTTCGTACAGGAAGCAGGGGAACAGTTAACAAATTGTACTATTACATTGCTACTTTAAAAATACATAGGGTGAGATAATGTGGGGTTAATATCAGATAAAACATCCAAATATCTAACTATCTTTTATTGACCCCTTTGTTTGGATAGTCTTGCAAGTCTTATGAGATTGAAGTGGATTTATGAAAGTAATTTATTAGAAATATATCAAAGTGTGTCAAAATTACTTAAAAAAAAAAAAAGGAAAAAAATCCATCTTAATGGTTATGTGAGGAATGTGAGAAGACTTATTCCTTTCTTACGGTCAGTGAAGAGGATGAGCTGGGTGAGAGTGTCATCTTTTTTTTTTCCCCCCAAGTCTTAGCAAACTAGCAATTTTTAGAGCACATGTGTGTGGTGGCGCCTAAAAATGCAGTATCTTTTACTTCAGAAACAATTTCCCAAACTGAAAACATCCATTTAAAAACATTTCCAGCCAAGAGGCTCTAAATCGGAGTTGGGTAAGCTTTCACAGAATGAGAAGCAGGAGCATCAGAAATGCAGTGCGAAAGTCCTGTAAATTTTCAAAATTTCTCAATTTGTTTCAGATTTCATACGCACACAGCACATCATTGAACGCACAGAACACATTTTCACTTTGTATTTTCAACACTTATGATTCCTGCTGTGATATCCTGTTAACAAAACTGAAGTGCCGTGGCTTGCGAGATAAACTCGTAGGCAGGCCTCAAAGTTGCTGTGATTTTACCCTTCTTAATTCAACAAGTCATTTTATATGTTGGTCACATAAAACTGCAGTACAAATAATCGCACAACTTAAAATGCTTGTATCAAGTTGTCAGCAAGCTGAAGCAGCAATCAGATTTCCAGCCCATCCTTTCCCAGTTCTTACCTGCTGAGTGTGGGGAGGGGAAGCAGCAGTCCCAAGAGCGGCTGCAGCCCCGAGGTGTTTGGCTCCAAACCCCTCAGCAGAGCCAGTCCCGTGGTGGGTAAGTGGTGCTGGTTGTGGGCAGTGGGCCGTGCTTTGCCTGCCATGTCTCCATGGCACGTGCCCAGCAGCTGTGCCGTGCTGGTGGACAACACAGGGCTTCTGCAAAGAGTCCCTGCACCAACGTGCATTTCAAATATTCTGTCGTGTTAAACACTTTTCCAAACATGGCCACAGAACAGCTTCCCACACGGAGTTATCTCAGAGCTTCTCTTGCCACAGAAGCTCGTGTCACCAGAGCTCCCTGCTGAACGTGAGCTTCCTTAGGACCCTGCTCAGCTGTAGTCACCCAGCAGTGGGCCTCTGCTTACGGGCAGAGTGCTTCTATGTACCAGCTTTGAGTAGGAATATTATTTGGCTGTATCAGTTACAGGCATACTTAATTCCTTTCTATCTTGTCTGTTTTCTTGTACTGAAGTCTTCAGATAGAATTTTAAGAACCTCTGTAGGTATTTTTATTTAACCTGTTTTGAAAAACCAAAGCATTGCCTTTTCATTACTGTGTAACACACTTGTGTTATGAGACATATGAATAATTTCCAGTGGAAATCCCACTCCAGTTCCTCAGCATTTATTGCTGTTCAGATCAGCAGGGGGGAAAAGAAGCAGGGGGGAAAAGAAGACCACTGCTGTCTTAGTTGACCTTGATAGCAAATAGATGCTCTTTGGTAGTGAAAAAAAATCAGTACCTGTATTTTGAAGAGAATTGGTAAGCTCTCTTGTCCTTTGTCTGTCCTGTGCTCAGTGTATTTAGCATAAATTTCCTATGCATGTTCTAAAGGCAGTGTTCTGTTCTCCATCTCTTTTCATTTGCCCGTGCGATGACATTTATTGAGAAACACCAGTGCCTTTTAACAGAGTTGAAGTAAATTATACGTTCTGGTACAAACTTTAGATAACTACACTGTGCCAGGTCTGATTAGGTCATCTACAGTCTCTTCAGATACTGAAAGTCACAAAAGTTATCTTTTTATACGTATGTATAAAGTAAGTTATACGTATGTACGTATGACTGTGACTGTTGACTCAATCTGTCAGTTTGTTTTATCAGTGTTAAGTTGTATTTTAGTGGCTTTATTTTTATGGTAGTTCCAGTCAAAGGGGCTTGGCAGTCGCTGTTCATGTTATCGCAGCAATGGTCCTCATCTGAGATATGTACTGTAAGCAAAAGAGAGAATCTGTGTTACAAGTTAGAAGCAAAATTAAGATAATCCTTTTTAATTCTTGCTCGTCTTTGTTCAAGTAATGTAGCACATTCAGAGAGATAAGCAAAACCCTGGCAGATTTATTCTGCTATATTTCCCCGCCAAGGTAAGTAAGGAGATGCAAATGTGCTTCAGAAGATTAACTAAGAAATAGTAACTCAAAGCTTTCCTTCACTACGTTAACTGGTCCTTCAAGCTTTCAAATGAAGAATTGTGGGAAAACATAAGTGCTGCAGAATAAATTTTGATAGCTTTAGGAGCCTTGTATCTGATTTGAATTAAATTGTAAACAGTAGAGATTTAGGGCAAGACAGGAATGTGCAAAGTTTAAAACTTGCACGGTGTCAGAGTGCTGTTTGCTCTCAGGTCTGTTATGGCATTTCTTACAGTCATTTTAAAGCAAATTAGTTCTCAGGTTTGCATCCTATGCTAACCACTGGTAGTTGAGAGTTGTTCAGCTAAGCATGGTTGTCATATGTGAAGGTGGTGAGCTTGGCGTATGGTACTTTGAACAACAAAATAGGACTTTTCTATAGTAATAGAAATAGTAAGTTTCTAATGCAGAAAACAAAACTGGCACATAAGTAACAGGTTATCTAAAGACTAGAAATTATGGCATTGAGATGAAAACTAATTCACTACATTGTTCGTTTACTTTCTTAATGAATCTTAGAGGATGTTTTTGTAGCATTCTGCTTGCATTTCATGCAGTGTCAGCTGATCCTTACCTTGCCAGGCTTGGTGGTACTGCTCCAGATCAGAATTGAATTGTGAGATGAAAGCAAACTGCTGCTCCTGACAACAAACCAAGTAATTGTCATAGCACTGGTTCAGGGCATAGGTAGTAACCGGCCTCTGAAACAATCATGACTGGTTTCCTTGCCCCTGGAGTAAATAGTAAGACACATAGAGCTTCCTTCAGTTTTAAATGCATTTTATTTCTTTCAGTGGATGGATGTCATTAGGGGTTCATAACTTTGGTGTTGTTCATCTTTGTATTCTTCAGAAAAGCCTTTTGGCCTCACCTCTTGTGAAGTCCTGTCTCATTTTCATCACCTTTCTCTGAGTCTTCTTTTTTTTTTTTTTAAAAGTTTATTTTCAAGAATTGGATTGTGGTGCTTAGGATAGTGATGAGAACATATATATTGCCTTAGAGATGTGCATTATCTGTGCTTTATTTTTTAGGCATTCCAATACTGCATTAAGTAAATGTTTTCAGGAAGTGATCCTCAGAGGCATTTTAGTCTTCTGAACATTTAGCTTATTATACAGCACTATAGAAGTAATTATTTGTTCCATTTTGCATTAAGTCGAATTTATAGATTTTTACTTTCTTTCCATGTATGCTGTTTAGTCACCTAGGGTTGGTTATTTTGCTGTCTTAAATAACTTGGGACTTCTTTCTCAGTGCTTAATGATACTGGTTCAGTCACACATTTCAGACGTTCCTGCTTTTGCTTTTCTCTTGGGTTGGAACAGACCTCTGCAGGTCATCTGGTCCAAACCTTTGGAAAAGCAGGGCTGACTTCAAAGTTAGTTCAAATTGCTCAGGACCTCGCCCAGTCAGCTTCTCATTGTCTTGAAGGATACAACCTTCTGGCCAACCTGTTTGCGTCTGACACTTCTCATGGTGAAGAATCCCCCACCTCCCTGCCAGTACCTCATCAGAATTCCTTTTCCTGCAACTTTTCTATGCCTTTCACTGGGTCTTTCAAAGTTAATCATAAATCTTTACTTTGCAGATGCCGTCTGCTCTGTCATTTTCCTGCTTCTGGGACTGTAAGCAGTTAGCCCTGTGCAGTTCATATACTGAGAGTGAACTGCTAATAGAACAGAGGTTAAACCAGTGTTTCAAGAGACTTCACCACTACTTCCTCTAAATTCTAGAAATATGCCTTTCCTACAAACTTGACTTTGGCAAAGAGAGGCACCTATCCTGTGAAGTGGTCCAAGGAAAACCGTTGGGTCCGTGTCCAGTCCACAGGAAATGGGAAAGAAGCCCAGCCTTTATTGCTGTGGCGACTTCAGCATTGGAAATATTCAGACCAAAGAACTTGAGAGTAAGTTTTGTAGTTGCCTTGGCTGCATGACGAGGAGATCTGGATTGTTTCAGAGCAAAAACCTTGTTTCAAGTTCAGTGAAAACAGGAAGAATTTTCTAGCTGCTGTTTTCTCTCCTGGTTTTGATGTTCGTGAATTGATTAATCAGGGTATCTGAGTCTCTGATGGATATTTTTGGCCTGAGAATGTTTTCAGGTAGCTGACCAGATTAGCAAAATAGCATTTCCAGTCCATGCCAGATAGACACAGCTCAAATGACCAGTTCTGGTGGTAAGTATTGCAGGATCTTGGGATATAACAGCTGTCACTATAGATGATCTCTGTAATACAGTAAGTGATGGCTTGTTGAATGCCAATGACCCTTTGCTTGTGCTTTCTCCTGTACTCTTTAGAGTCAGGGAGGTGCTGGGAGTGGAAAGTGTCATTTCCATTACCCAGAGAAAAGAACCTCTCCCTGTGTGAAATGATGAAAGAAATGTATGCTTGAGGCAGTGAGATCAAGTTGCACATATAATTCAATTTAAATGTGGTTGTACTTACGTGGTGAATGAACTGGAAGCAAATCTCAAACCCCAAAATCCTCTCTCACATTCCCGGATGCTGAAAACCACAGGAACCAACTGTATTACCCATACTTAGGGCATGCTTGAATGTAGTAGCTCTCAGAATTACCCTTTGTAGTCAAAGCCAATCATTATTCTGGTCTGGCCTGTTTTTTTGTGATCTTGAATGTGAATTACTGAGTGAAAACAGAGAATTATTCAGTTACAGATTGCGCATATGTGCGTATTTATGTGAAGTAGTTCAGACAAAGCACATTAAACTACTTCAATTAGGACTGAAGTTGAACCCGGCAGCAGGAGCATGTACACCCAATCTACATCAAGAGGCTGCTGTACAACTCTGTTAAAAGTTGTAGGCGTGCTTAGCCCTGCCTGTCTTGTTTGGAACAGAAATTGGTCAGTGCCGCCTCAGCCCTGCTCAGTCAGGTCCCTGGTGTGAGGAAACGCTTCGTTGTTCTCCTTCCTTTCCATGGCTCTGGGCCGCCACGAGGCATCATGTGCCATTTCCACTTTTCTGCCTTGTACTTTTGCCTTGAAAAATACATTTCAACCATATGCAACAGTGCTGGAATGTGTCTTGGAGGAAATTGTATCTTCTTCTGAGTCATGGCTTTTGTAGAAACCAGATCCATAAATTCTGGGCTTCTTCTGGCTACGGACTTGCCAGGGCTGGGTCTCCCGAATGTGTGGAGATCAATCTCCTAAGATATACTTCGTTCCTTGACACTTCAGTCCAATTGGATCAATGGTCTTCCAGCCTTATGCAAGCTTCAGAAGCCCTTGAAGTATAATCCATTAACTCCGTTGGTTCCTGAAGTCAGATTCATGACAAATAAATCTGGAGTGATCTTAAATGGTCACTGACATCATTAAAAAGAAATTGTTTTCTTCAGGTTCCCAAAAATCCCATCCCCACCCCTTAGCACATGGTCAGTATAGAAGGGATTTTTGCCTTTGTCAGGCCAGTAACTGGAGATGACTCTTCAAGAATGCTCAGGTGTTGACATTTTAGAGCTCCCGGTTCAGCATACCTGCTCTGCTCTGCAGCTGGTGTTGGAAGCCACCTGCCTGAGAGCACCTCTCTGCCTCTGCCAGCGTGGGGCTACCACTGTGCAATGTGGACGTCGTGGACAGGTCAGATCATTCTGGACACTAAACAGGCAGTGCCTTTGGCATGGTGCAGCTGACAGCGTGGCGTAACCAGCTGGTGTAATGTCCACAACACAGCAAGCCCTTGTGTTTTGGTGTAGGAGCAGTTGACCACTGCTGTCTTGGTGCTTTGAGCCTCAGATTTGCTTTTGACTCATTCACTGCATGCTCTGAATATTCTGGTTCAAGTCGCCGTGTCTTGTGTGGGAAATATCAGAGGAATGTGTAATGGACTTTCTTCCAGCCATGAGGCTATTTGAGTCTGCCCGTTAATTGTGTGTTTGACTTGGACATCAGCAAGACACAATAATTGTTCTCATCCTGTCGGTGATGTATGGGAAATTTAAAAAGACATCCATTAGATGGGATTCTGGCTGTAGGACTGGAAAGGCTGATGCACAAGGTTCCTTCATTTGTCAAAGAGATGACAGAACTGGAATCGTAGTAATGATGGTAGAGTGGTAATAATGTGGTTTGATGGGGACTCTGGTGATAGTGGGAATGCCTTTATCACTCTCCCAAAACTGTTCAGTGCTGTCCCTTCTCCCTGACCTCTTGCTGGAGAACCGTGGAGCACTGTGCCAAAGAGTTCTCCTGTGCTTTATCTCAGGCATGGATGTGAGACAACTCTTGGGACCAAACATCTCTTCTGCCCTGCAAGATACTCTCTCAGCAGCAGAAACAATTGTACTGCCTATAGATATTTATGATTTTTGGTGGGTTGCTCTTACAGTCCTTAGTATTGCTGGTTAGAGCAGCAGGAACTGGAGGAAGCTGTGGTTTGTCCCGTTTTGCAGACATCATTAATGTCAGGAGTTTTGGTTTTGTTTTGTGGGTTTTGGGGTTTTTTAAATATTGTCACACTTCGCTGTGTTCACATTCCATGATATTACATCTCCATAAGGAAGTTACATGAGTCCTATGCATCCCCTGATGGAACTTGTCCGAAGACATCTGCAAAAAGGACAAATTCTACTAGACATACAAAGAAGATATTAGCACTAAAGATAACAATCCCCCTGCCCTGCTTTTTTTGAGATGTGAAGTGAGGTAGTTCATCATAAATTTCTTCCTGTAGTCATCTGAGCTCCATCCACTCTAATTGTTTATTTTCATTAAACCCTGCACCACAAATGCTGTGCTTCAAAGTATTACCATAGACAGTTTTGCTTTAGTTAATGGCATGAGGTTCTTTAGACAAGTCCACCTAATGTTGTCTGTAGTATTTGCTATCAAAGCTGGGGAACAGCCACCTCAGCGTTGTCCTCCTTTGCAGAGCTCTTCACTGCAGTTATATTATCACTGAGGTGGGTTATACGGTGTTCTTCCTGCCCCTTCTCAAGCAGGTGATGGGAGGACGTAGGGCTGACGTGCCAGTGAGCTGTTTGTGAGAAGCAACCCCTGACAAGCAGCTATCCATGTGTTGGGCACTTCACATTAGCACCACCGGTGGTCCCATGCATATTTCTTTTGAAAACAGAGTGGTGTAAAACCCACAAATGGAATTAATGGGTCTGTGCTCATTTTCCTCTCTCCTTTCCCATTCCATGAGACTCCTTACAATTTGTGGCTAAGAAGGAATTTAGATGTTGCTAGGTACAACTGTACCCCAAATATGAGGAGAGGAAGAGTTAGTTTTCCCACTACGGATACTTGAAATAAAGAATTGTGGTATGTGTACAACCAAGGTGCAAACTGCAGCTTGAAGAAGCCCAGTTAGAGGTAATCTCACTGTATGCAAACTTTTGTATTATTCTTTGTTTTAAACTGATGAGGTGAGCTTTGACTTCTGACTGTCTAGATTATTCAGAGCATGAAGCTTATTGAAAGCTAAGCTCTTGCAAAAGGCTAATGAAGTGATTGTTACTGCATCCTGTGGATGTAGCTTGATGACTGTAAAGTTCAGCTCAATTTTTTTAGGACGTGCCTGGACTAGGAATGTTAACTAGCTGAAATAGATTTAATACAGCTGTATATAATCGAGGAGAGAATAAGTAGAAGCTCATATTCTACCTGATAGTGTTCAGATTAAAAGGTAATGGGGTAAATGTGACTTGGAACAGATTTGTTCCTTGCTGGCACATAAAAATGGGAAAAAAAACCAACACAAAAAAGTGTCAGCCCTGCTAGTTGCAATACTATGTTTTAAGTTTTGGCAGTTATGGAGATAGTTAAAAAAAACCTCAATGAACAATTGCTTCTCTGGTTTCCTGAGAGATTAATGTCTAATGCTTCTCTACTTACTGAAATCAGGAGTTTTCTCTTATGAAGTCCAAGTTGCTGTATCTTCTTAACCAGTTTTTGCTGTCTCTGCAACCACTGCAAATGAGAAACGTTTTGGGTCAGCACAGGGGCAAGCTGTGCTTTCCCAGGTGTCATTCTGTTGGTTTAAGTAACTTACAATAGATACATATAGCTGAGTCCTAGGAAAAAAACAAATTATTTTTCTTGAAGTTAGAAGAGCCAAAAAGTGTATCTGATAACTAGCGGGAAAAGAGATGTCTTCACAAGTTTGGGCCAAACTTTAACCATTATTTTACAATCCTTTCTGTGAAAAAAGTGACTGGGCTCAAGCTCACGTGCTTCTTACAGGCAGGTTACTAATGCCTGTCACCCCTATGAGGAACTACCAGCTCAGTGACAAAGAACATGCATCTGCATGTTCTACAGCAGATGCACAGGGAACTTTTGCTCTGGGCTGCAGAGCACAGCCCAGAGACTTGGACTTCCCAGTTTTGTGGTAGGCACAGAGACAGGTTATCAAGAGACAAGATAAGAGGTCTATTAAAATGTGATGACAACTGGAAACAAACACGAAACACCGTGAACTGAAGAGACTCCGGCTGAAGATATTCTCATCCTGACTCCTTGTCACTCGCATGGCATCACTTGTGTCTGCTTCACAGGAGGGATTTCTGGATATCCTGAAAGAGGTGGGCGTGCTGAGGCTGGGGCAGTGTATTTCTAGGGGTCAAAGCAGCACCAGCTCCAGGACTGGCATTTTGGTAACAGGGACTTTCTCTGAAGCACAACAGTGTAGTTGCTCCATGCCCTGTTCAATTTTCGTTCACAAAAGGGGTAGCCCACAGAAGCCATCCTTCTCTTCTCATTGAAAAGGTTGTACTCGTCTTCCTGTCCCTCTTCCTGTACATGTGTAGAATAGGGTTATTTTTAAAGAAGAGGAAGCTTTGCTTAACATTCAAAGGATGTTGTTAGATCCCCTTTTCATGAAAAGAGAGGGTGCAGGTATGGGGAAGAAGAGAATCTTAAGATAATGTGTTTAGACTTAAATGTATCTGGTGAATTGTGTGGAAAGCCCTGCTAGTCAGGATTCTGCAACCGTCAGCATGAGTATCTAGTTCACAGGGGAAAAAAAATACGTAATGCAGTTTTTAAAAGAAAAAACCCCAACAAACAAAGCAACACTTCTGGTGTTGAGTTGGCTGAGTATTTTGAAATCTTTACCCTTAAGGGAGAATACATAACACACCATTTTGCAAAGAATTGGCAAAGTATTTTGACGATGACAGCTAAATGAACTCACTTTTGTCTTTTTGGAGGTCCATTCTTCTTTTCTTGACATTGCACCATGTATTTTCACTTTTTTTTGTCCCCTTCCCCCTTGTCCTGAAGGCCAAAAAATGTAACTCTGTGGGGTTACATCTGAGGTGTAATGCTGGAGCAGAGCAGGAGGCAGGCAGGTGTGGTGTCCTGCTGCCCTTGGGTTGCTCCATGCTTTCCTGGGTTATAATTATTCTTACAATTGTGCCTCCCACCATTTCCACTGTTGCAGTCACTTCATGGGGCTTTTCCCTCACCAAATCAGAGCAACCACCCACCCTTCTCTTTCTGAACTCAAACTGAGTACAAAAGACTGCACCAAATTTCAGAGAGTGTGTCTCACTGACTTTATTTCCTCTCTGCTTTCCCTTCCTGTTGCAAAAGTATTTTGTATCTAGAGTCTGAGCCCTGCTAAGAGAGACAATCCATATCCATGGCCTCATTTGCCTTCCTTTCTGACTGAATCACTGTGGCAGGCACAGCCAAAGCATGGGCTGCTGTGGCTGCCACTGGCCACTCAGCTCCTGCTGTCCTTGCCACCTTCCTCAAGTGCCTCCGATCACTCGACTGCTCTTGGTGTGAATGGATTTTGTTGCACCTACCTGTAAGGCACAACTCTTTTCAAAGAGGCAGCTTAAAACCATGGCAAAGACAAAACTGGATTGGTTCCACATGGTGTATAAATTCCACATTGTTAAATGACAATGTTTTAAAGGTGTAAAAACCAAAAAAAACCCCAAGAGGTGCTTATTTGGTTTTGTGCTATGAAGGGTACCAGGGATCTGGACAGAGGCTGCCAGCCATCAGCAAAGCTTTTGTTTAGAAGTACCTATGAAAAGCTGACTTAAAATCAGGGAACACTGACCAGCCAAAACTACGTCTCTTTCGATAGCAGCCTCCTCTCTTTTGAGCTGAATTTTGAGTTTCTCCCAAGATGTGCAGTCTTGTTTTTTTCCTCTGTGTAACGGAAAACCTTTCAGAAAACTTCTGGGCACTGCAAGCAAAAACTTTTGTGTAGCAGCAAGGGATTACGTCTTAGAGAAAACCATTAAACAATTGTTTTAAACAGATTTGAAGTGTTTGTATTGGACCACTTTTTGGCACCCTCTTTATTTCTTCTTAAAGCCAGGCGCATCAGTTACTATGAGTACAACTGTGCAAGGCCACAGGCAGCTGTTAAATCATAGGAAAGAAATGAAAACTGCTTTCCTGGGCCTAATAGTGCTGTAAATTCTGTGATCTGAAATTTTAGGAACTTGTAGGGTTAGCAGTAATAATCAGCAGTCCTGTCAAACTTTGTCATAGCTGGCTCAAAATTCAGGGAGAAGCATGGGATTACACCTGTCCGAAGTAGTCCGCTTTGGGGCCTTTCCAAAAAACTGAGGAATACAAAGAATGAGAAAGCAAATCTTTCATGCTTACATCAAACAGCTTTCTAGCTGTCACTGAAATATTTGCAGCTGCCCATGTAAAACCATTGCTTGCTGCTATTGGCACCACATTTTGATTCAGCGCACAATGGTTAAAATTTTCACTACAGTTATGCATGATTTTTGTTTAGTTTGTAGATTTTGCTTTGACAGACAGCAAGTGCCCTAATTTAAACAGCAGAGGTGGCTTCAGTTTTTAATTTGCACTGCTGATAAATGACCTCTCCTGTGCTTGACTGGGTAAGTAAATTGAAAGTATCTATGATAATTTTTCTTTTATTTTCCTTTCAGCTGAGGGTTAGGAATGCAAGAATTCCCCTGTGATTTAAAGAAAAAACTAATCTGCTTCTTTGATTTTCAGCTTAGCGACATAGGGCTGAACTTCAGTCCTGGAAATCAGGGTGAGTACAAGTATTGCGTTTTAAGTCTCAGTCTTGTTTGTTTTAAAACCAAATAAGAAATTTGCAGAATCTTATGTGATTTCCACCCTGATTTTCAGGATGAAAATAATGGTGGTTCCTGGAAGTTTTCCTTTCTGTGCTTATAGGTTACTGTGCTTCAAGAATGGGCCTAGAATTGACTTGAACTATAATATCACTCAGCTGAAGTAGGCAAGTAAGTTTTCAATTATTTCCAATAAACTGAGAATGCTGAAGAGAGGGAGGAGAGAATTTGAATAAAATATTATGGCCTGCTTGTAACTTAGAAATAACAGTGTTGCTCTGAACCTGAAGTGAAAACCCTCAGAAGAGGACATTGGTTTTCTGCTATGACACCACAGGACTCGTTTCCTGGTGCACAGCTCAACCAGCAAAGCTTCTCTGGGCTATAAATGTCATCCTCTGCAACTGTGCCATGTGCTGAAGACTTAAGGTGGAGAAACTGTTTCAGATGACAAGTTTGACTTTTTTAAAATTTCGATCAGGCATTTGCAGGAAGTTCCTGAGTTGAGTTTGGATCGCAGCAGAGTTCAAAACAGAAAAGTGAGGAGGAAGGCGCTGAGCATGTGGCTGTGCCATCAGCCTCTAGTGCATTCAGGGCCACGACAAGCAGCACAAGTGTTTCTTCTTCGTGCTTCCACTTTCTTAGTTGTGGATATGTGGATTTAGTTTGTTAGCTATGGTTTAAGTAGGTTGTTTAAAATAATTACATTTCCGAGACCATTACTCAGTATTTTTTACTCTTGTTTGTGTCACACAGTGGTCATCATCTGTTTGAAATCAAGGCTTCGTGTGGAAACAATCCAGAGCGCAATGACTGTGTTCTTATTTGGAAGTGTTTCTGTTATTTTTTTATACATCTAGTTCTGTCTAAAAAGAAAAAGAGAGAGATTACTGTAATATTTGGAGTATTTCATTCTCATGAGCCACCCATAGTGTAGCTGACTTCCCAGTGAAAGCCTGACCACCAGCTGCCAAATAAACTTGCATTATTGTTCCTCTGTTCAAGTAACACTTCCAGTGGACTTTTCCTTCATTTATCTGCGTTGTGCTGATACCAGCAGTTCGCTCCCTGTGAGCCTCCCGAGCTCTGTCAGGCAATGTTTCCATCACACTGCAGATGGTTCTGCATGAGGGGTTTGGCAAGGGAGTGTGTCAGTGCTGTCTCCGAGTAGGCAGGATGTATTAGCCAGCTCTTCTCTCCCTCCTTGCCCTATCTCCTGTCTTTTCTTACAGCGAAGAAAACGTTGCACAATATGAAGGTGAAGTGTAAACAAATTTGTTGTCTTGGGGCTTTGAAGGATGGGTAGGTGGGCTCCTGCGGGTGGTGGTCCCCACAACACATCCATCTTTTCCCAGCTAAACCCAGCTTTGCAGACTGCTGCGATACAACACGAGCTCCCAAGATTGCACCTGGTTTTACTATAGGTGTTCACATAATTTGCAAGTTGCTTCAGGTGGCTGCCTGGACTTGCAGCTGAAACGTCCTTATCTGTTTATTGTAGCACTCTCACGGCGCTTGTTTAATCGGCTTTGGTTGTTGCCAGAGGCCTTTTGGGGGAGCAGGAGTTCTGTCCTCATCCTCTCTTGGCATCCTCCTGCCCCGAAACAGAGGGTGGCTGTTACCTCCCAGTGCACACTCCTCTGAGTGGCAAGCTGGTGGGATGACTGTCTGAAGTCCCTGGTGTCCCCAACGGGTGTAGGCTTGTGCTGCAGAAAGTGGAAGTGGGCTCTAGAACCAAAAATCATAGTTTCTATGAAGATTTATCTGTCTCTTATATATCCATAAAAAGCCAACTGCTCTGAAACCAGATTTCAACATCACAGCCACCCCCTTCTTGACATTTAAACACCTTTTTTTTCCAGAAATCTGTTATATTGTAGATCTGCTCTAAATTTAGATCTGTCCTAAACACATTTTAGCCTAACATCCATTATCAGTTGCTGCTTCATTATTTAATACGGTTCCCATGTTATGAAACTTGCCTGGGTTTGTGCTTGCTCTGGCTTTTTCCTTTTTTTTTTTGTGCTTTCTTATATTTTAACCAAATAAAGTGTTCATTCTAGAAGGACAGTATTTGGAGGGTGAAGGTTCGTAAGATGTAATTTTGTATTGTCGTAACCAGGTCTTCAGGGTTTATATATTTAAACAGTTGGAATTTTTCTTCTATGCTGCAGCAATGAGCAAGTATTCCCATCCTTTATCCTGTGAAGGTAAGGTACTGTTTTCCTGAGCACTGGTACAAATATTCCCTTCCTCATTAATACTGGTGGTGGTTCAATCATCAGCATCAAGTTTCCTTTCCCCTGTTACAGGACAGACTCTTCACAATAAACCCTGACTTCCTGACAAATTTTCAGAGCTCGGAACTTCTTTTTCCATTTAATACTGTTGTTTCTGGCAACTGACTTGTAAGTGTGTGACGGTGTCCAGTTGAAAGTTAATAATCTCATTTGCTTTTCATAGTGCTTTGCAGCAGGCTACGGACAGATTGTCAGTTCCCCATAGCCAGCAGTGCTTGAGGTGATCATTCTGTCCACTGTGTGTTTGCCAAAAATGAAGCAATCCATCGCATGCCTTTTTTTTTTTTCCCCTCTGTGTAGTAATAATGTCTTGACCTGTGGAGCTTAGCACAGCTTGCTTGACTGGTTTTAAGCTCACCACGGCTTCCTGCTGCAGGATTTTGGAGACAGACAGTCCTGACTTCAGCATCGGAGTCTGAGCTCCAGGTTGTGTGCAATCTTCAGAAACTGAATTGATTTATCCAGGGATAAGTACAGGTCTCCTAGTGATTTCCCTGGAGCTGCCTCTTTGGGCTCCCTCTGCGGTCTGCTTCTTTCTCAGGCACTGACAGTGTCAGGGAGACTGGTCAAGATCATCCCTGGATCTGTCACAGCCTCAAAACTGCGTTGTACTTCTCATCTCCTCCCAGACCCTTCTTATTACCTTCCTCTGCCTGATTCATCTGGCAGCTGCTACGGGTACCACGTACATCACTCTGCCAAATGACCGAGGTCCTCTTCATTGCTGCTAGCAAGTTTTCACCTCATTTGCTGCTTAAATATTTCCATTCCAGTGGGTCTCTATGTACTCAGTACCATAACATTCAACTCCTTCCGTCTTCCAGGTGCGTGTAAACCCAAACTATTCTTTCCATCCGTTCTTCTTGGGGTCTGATGTTTGAAAACTGCACGAGGCAGAAAGTGCTTGGACACACGGCTTTGGTGTCCAGCGAACTGGTCCCAGGGCACACAAGTGGCTGAAAATGTACTTCTGCCTGATGGACCCCCTTGCTCAAATCAGGCCTCTAGCAGCCAAACCACCTTTTTCCGGACTCACCCCTGCCTTCTGGCCACTATACATGCATGGATTCAGCTGCTACTCTCTGAGAGGAATATGGTGGGGACAATATTTTGCAAGATCCAAAACCATTTTTGTGTGCAATAAAGTGTAACAACTAGTTACAGTGGAAAATAGCTGGAGAACCCTTTTTAGTATAAGCTCCTGCATGCATATTAAGAATGCCTACATGCATGTAAAACCAGTGACAGTATATTAATATGTGTTTAGATGGTATTTTCGGTGGGGTATTTACAGAGGGGTTGTGGTCAGTGGTCCATATTTTACAGTTAGAAAATGACAATTAACCCGCTGTCCATATTTATCGATGAGAATTGTATGCTGATAGGGGAAGTTACTGTAAGGGTATTGATAAGTGGCCTGCAAAATGAGGTATCTCCAAATAGGCAAACTGCTGTGTAGGGATGTGTTCAGGTGCAGTCTTTGTTAGTCCACTTGCATATGTTGGTGTCGTTAGATGGGCACCTTTGTGTTCCGTCGCTGTTGCACGCACATGCACAGAAGCAGATTGAGTATAATCTCTTTGTCATTTACTTTGCTAATTTGCTGTTAATCAGCACTCTGTGTGTATTTGGTTCATCTGTGGAGTTTAGCAGTGACATTTTATGTGTTTGGCAAAGCGAGGTGCATTGTTTTGCAGAGCCAGCTGTCCTCTGTGGCTTGCTGGCCCAGCTGTGACCCACACTGGGTGCTGCAGGGTCCAGCTGGGCACTGAGGCAGCAGCCAGGGCAGGCAGAAAACAGCCTCTGCTTGGGGACTGGGATCTTTTCCCCACCAACCTCTGTCTTTCAGCAGCTAAACTCACCCGTCACAGACCTTTTTCTCTAGGAGTGTATTTACCCACCAAGCTTGCTAGGATTTTTTTGTCTGCCCAGGCAGATCCGAGGTTTCCCAAGAAGATAAGAGATTAATAAATTTTGGGTTATCATATCTGAGAAATACGAGGCAGGAGCTTCATTTCTCAATGATTGGGTTAAGAGAGTGTGATATCAGTGGGGAGCTGCGAAAGATCATCACTCTTTGGAGAAGATGCTCCTGTATTTTGCATAGAGACACTGAGGGGGAAAACAGATGAAGGAACTTCTTGGGTTCTCTGGGGACTAGCAACAATAAAGGACTCTCTAGATGAACAGACTTATTTGCAGCATTGAAGCCCTGTTTGTGTACCCTGAGCCTCACTTCAGGCTGTGTGCAACTTGCAGTAAAGGAATTGCCTTACCAAGGGATAAATATGGTCTCTTGGCAATCTCTCCAGGTAGTCTCTGTCAATAAAGGGTTCAAGGCACCTCTGTGCTCCATTACTCTTCTCTCTGCTTTGCTCTCCTTCTCTACACTTTGGCATTTGCAGCTGCTACCATGCAACTGATTTGTTGGTGGGATAGTCAGAAAGTGGGACTACCCTGAAGTGATGGCAGAGGGATGGCCAACAGGCTTAACACTTTGTTTGTCTTGGACCTCAGAACACTTTTTGTTTTCTCTGTTTCTGTAGAAAAAATGCCAAGTCAGGAATGGCATTATAACTCTCTCTGGACTGTAAATGGTTCTTAAAAAATCAGAAAACCGAAATCCTGGCTTAAATCAGGTTTGTTGTGATATTAGTTTCTCTGTGTTTGTTCTCTTTTTCTACACATTTAAATTCAGATGTTTACTGGTTTGAACTGAAATCACACCTTCCCTTTGCTGCCTTTCTTGACTGATTATATCAGCCTCAGAAGACTCACTGTCTCCTGGAGGTAGGCACTGGCCCTGGATGGCCTTGTCCTCCTTATGGTGCCCTGAAGCCCTGGAGCTGCAGTTCCTCCTGGTTACATGCCAGAGGCAAGTGCCATACACCACACTGCTCTGATCCGGGGGTTGTTGCCAGGGCTCAGCAGAAAGACTTCCAGCTGAAGGAGCAGTTACTGAAACCTACTGGGGACAAAATTAAATTGAGAAAATCACCTGGTGTCTTCAATACTGGGTGATTGCAGGGATGTGTAAAGAGGAAGGATCCTCAATTAAAAGCTTTCAGAAGTCTTAATGAAATCAGGTGTCTAATCCTGGAGGTAGAGCTGCTTTTGGCTAGATAAGGCATATTGGCCTCACAGGAAGAGAAGGAACTCAGTTGAAAATCAGCTCTGGTTTCACGTTGAATGAAAGTCTTCAGAGATGGAAAGGGGTTTGAATAATAACAGCACTCAAAGTTAGCCATAGCTTTTTGGTAGTGCAGTTGTATTATTAAAGCACAATTTGGATTATATTGCTTCTATCAAGGCAAGATGCAGATGTAGGAGTCTAAACCTGTCCATAGATGTCAGCAGGTGAAGCAGTGGGCTGTCTCAAATGCACATTGTCTGCTTTGTGCAGACATGGAGGGATGGATGGATGGATGGATGGATGGATGGATGGATGTGGCCATCAGTGCACATTTCTGTTTAGCTATTGTGCAGCCCCCACATTTTCTCTTCTTTCCTTCTCCCCAAACAACCCTTACAACAGTAAGTCATAAGTGGAAAAACAAAAAAGTAATTTCTTTGTCCATTTCTCTTAATGTTCTGCTCTCTCAGGCCTTAATCCGTAGTGTGGAAATTCCTCACCCTGCCTGGGTGTTCCTTCACTCGGCTGGAAGTGCAGGTTCATGTAACCTGCCAAGTATTAGCACAAGTCCTTCAGAGGGCAAGAGGCATAAAAGGGGAAAGGAAGCTTAACAAACTGGGAAAAAGTGCCTGTGGGAATAGAAAAAGAAGCCAAACATATCAGGAGCAGGCATAGTGCTGTACTTTTAGTTCAGGTTTGTTCAAACCAGCCAGATTTTGAGTTCATGTCTTCTGAACCAGTAATGTGCAGCACACTGGAAGTGATATAATATCCATGTATCACACGGATATCTGCACCAGCCAATTCTGCCCTCATGTTTATGGATAAAAGTGACAGTTGTCATTTATAGGTGGAATGATATGTGTACTGGCTTTTTTTTTTCCTTTTTTGTTGAAGTAGTTCAGAACTTAGTTTGGAACAACCCCATTTCTCCAGAAGTTGTGGATGGTGGCAGAGCACAGGAGATCACGGAGAAGGAGTGACACGCTGTGCATCCTTCATGTCTGTATTCTACTGAGTAGCTGTTGTTAAGAACAAACCAAAACAAAAAAAGCTCCAGAGATCAGGAGCAGTGTTGACTTGTGTGTGTACAAGTCCCCTGCTTCCTTCCTTCATCTATTTATGGATCAGAGGAACAGCCTCCCTCTTTCTCCCTTTATGCCCCTATCTTGTCAGTGGTGTCTAATGGGGACACTTCATCTTTGGAAACACAGGTATCTGGAAGAGATAATACTCTGAGCTCACGTGGACAGAATTGCATTAAGAGAATGTCTTACACCTAACTACCCTGGTGTGGTGTGCTGGAGAGACAGAAAGTTTCACAAAGTTTGAAGTTTGCTAAGTTTCATGGTGGAAGAAGGAGATGGGTTCCAGAGCTCCAGCTGGGCACCTCCAAAGGCATGGAGATCATATGGGATCTCTTCTCTGATCAAGAAAGGAGTAAAGGTTAGAAGCCAGCACCAGACATGAGCTCATTTTTTTGTAGATGAAGAGGAGAGGAATAACCAAAAAATCTGAGAGGAGCTGGTATTACAACACAGGCTTCTAAAAGCAGTTGTTAATCAGAGCTGATCAGTTTAAGGAAGTAAAATGATGAAAATACCCTTGGCTTGTGGATGGAAAATGTCTGTAACTCTGTTTTTTAATTTAGCAATTCACAAACTTTCATCACCACCCCTCACCCCCAACAAAATCCGTGGATCAAAGGAGTAGAAAGTTGTGGCTCAGCCTCCCTGCTGCTGAGGCTTTGAAACAGCTAGTGAGCTGTCAGGATGTTGCAGCGCACAACCACATCAAAAAGCAATGATGATATTAACAGATCCTTTCTATCTAGGTTTCTAGGTAAGTGTTTTCCAGGGTTTATCTAGGATGGCACTGGGCACCAGCCTGTTTTGACCTGTTCCTTCATTCATCTCCTAAGAAATTCCTCAGAAAGTATCTTGGCTGATGAGTAAAGGGGAGTTTGTGTAATGCGAACCTTAAAGGGGAATGATGGTATTTCTCCCACATAAATGCATTATTGTGGTAAGGAGGTGCAGTGGGTTTTAGGTAATCATAACTGATGAAAAAAAATTGTTGGAATGAAGCAAACAGGCTTGGTGGGGGTTGGTTTGTTTGTTTGTGGGGGTTTTTTTGCTGGTTTTGTATCTCCCCCTCCCCGCCTCTCTCCCCCAAAGTCACAAGTTCATACGGAGTAAAAGGTGACCGTGTGTCTGGGTAAAAGGTTATTGCTTCTGGAACTAAGTACCAGTACAATTTTATGTGTAAGCAGTACCTGTGATCACTGCTTCAGATGGCTGAGATGTTGCCACCTCTCACTCTCTAAACTGAAGTTAATCTATAGGATTCTAAACAGACCTGAAGGTGCTTAACTGAGACACACCAGTCAATTTAACAGAATCACAGGGGTGATTACTTGTGGTGGAATGAGTAACAGGCTTTGTAAATGGATTATGTGTGTAATTTTAGCTCTGACTCTTGAGATTTAATGCTCCTGTGCTTTCTTGCCAGCCTCTCCTCAAAATTCCTTACTGATATATGTTGGTAGCAAACTGTAGGTTGGCATACATAAATTACAGCTAGAAAATTTCTGCAACCCTCACAGTCTCTGGGATAGGAAAACCAAAGCCAGTAGTTTCCAGTTCACCTGCCTGAATTATAGAAGACTGAGTTGCTTACCAGGTGTCTGAGACTGAGGCACCTTAGTGAGCAGAGTGTAATGAAGCATGATCCTTAGGTATGGAGTTACCAAGAAGCTCTTGAAGATTTTACCAGCAGTGTTAGTGACTTCTCACTGCCAGACGTCCCTTTTTCCAACAGTAACCTGGGACTTCTACCTTCCAGTACTTGGAAGGGTCAATGTTTCCCTAGTGCGTTATCTTTGACCTTATCAGCTGGCATACAGGGCATGGTTTAGGTTCTTTAGTGTGACTAGAATTACCCCTCCAACTGCGAACTGGCATAGGAGAGATTCAATAAACTATTGCAAATAACCCCTTGCTTCAGTTTTGCTCGTTCTCCATTACAGACTCAATGCAAACCAGATGAACAAGTTACCTCGTGGTTTTGGCATTTTGCTGGAAGGGTTGAATATGCAGGGGTTTTTACTGCAGTCTGGATTTCTTGCTGTTTTAAAATATGTGATATAAAGGCAGGGAGCTTAAAAAATATTTTGCAGACACTTGTAAAAGGCAACATTGCTCTTGAGAGTGCCTCTATCCTGCTCTCCCAAACAGTTCTCTAAATCGAGAAAACAAAAAGCTCAGATAAACCTTCATATGGCCCAGTGAATTGAATCCCAGTTCATCGATGGCTCTTTCCCAAACGATGTGTTGTTTTGCTTGTCTCTGTCCTAAAATGGGAAGGTCAAGATGCTGCATCTTTAGGATGTTGACAGAAACGAGTGTGACTCCACATTATTCAATTAGGATGAAGCGCACTGTGGAGTATTAACAACACATTCCTTGTATTTTGGCGAGCAGTATGTGCTGATGTTTGCATTCAGATTTTTCTTAAGATCTGATGAGTTCCACTCTGTGCCATTTTTGATGGAACTGGATTATCCAGTCAAAATTGTAGCAGTTCTCTGAAGTCTCTGAGGCGTGAGAGTGAATCTCCTTGCCAAGCAGATTTTAATCCATCCCAGCCTTTAGCTGCTGCGTTACTGACACAGCCCCATTCATGATATGTGGGAGCTTATGCTGGTTCTGTGGCCTAGTGGCCTCATTTGAAGATGATTGCAAAACTCATCGATTTTAATGGCGACAGGAGGGGCTGTTTAAGGACATTATGTAAGCCCTTCCTCTGCTGCTGGTCCATGCTCTTTGTAGTTCTCCATCATCCAAAATCTCCATCGTAAAAATTATACAGAGCACAGCTTTGCCCAGTCTTTTCAGAAATCACTTATATATTGTCTGTGAATTTGTTTAACCCCTTTTTTAGCTGGCTGATACTATTGACATCCACAATCTCCTGTGGGAGCAAGTCACAGAAGCTCCCTACCTTCTGTGTAAGGAACAATCTTTCAGCTTCATTAAGCTGGTTTCCAGACAGTTTCCTTGAGTGTAGTCTAGTTCCTGCAGTATGGGATTTGGTGAACAACGGTTTGGCAGTCAGCATGGCCACCAGCTGTCAAATTATGTCATGATGTTGATATTGCACTGTATGATATCCCCCAGCTTTCCCCTTTGCAAGTTGAAGAGTCTCAGTCTCTTACAATCTCTACTTTTTGGGCAATTGCAGTGTCCCCTTAATCACTTTAGTTACCCTTCTTTGTCCTTTCTTTAATTTCACTATGTCCTCCTTGAGATGCAGAGACCCAAGCCACACGCCATTTTCAGGATATAGGCCAACCACTTCTCATGTGGTGGTAAAAAGTTCCTTTCTGTGTTGTTCTTGTTACTCTGACTGATGATGCCCAACGTATTGTTTTTCTTCTTTCTGATCCTGTATGCTGAGTTGGAACTTGAGAGCAGTCAGTGATCACCCCAAGACCTCTTTTCTCCGTTGTAACTGCCTTTTCCAAACTTCACATTGTGTAGGCACAGGTAGGTTATTTTCTTTAGGTTTATTTCCTTGCCTTCCTTGCCACCAAATCTGACCTGCCATCTTTGTGCCTGCTCAGCTCTCCTGAGCTGATAAAGTTCAGAATGGCATGTGGACCAGAGACTGCGAACAGGAGAAACTGCTGATGAAGTGTGTAGATAAAGGAATTGCAAAATGTTAGTTCTGGGTGTTGACAAACATGTCTGTTGTGTCTGTGCATCAGCTGTGCTTGAGGAACAAGTGGCCTGATGGCTGGGTACCACACCTGGGTTTGTCACAGAGGTCAAGCATAAATAACCCTGGCCAGCAGACTGGGAGAGCTGGGATCCAGAGCCCAGACATACAAGAGGTCCCAAGCCACATCTAGCTGCCAGCCATAAGATTAACTGGCTTCATAATGTACCTTCTGGAAATTAGAATGATTTTAAAAATAATTGACCTAAATGCACTTGCAGTAAATCTGCAGATCTACCTGCTTCTTAAGCTTGGGCTGTTGTGGCTGCACCATTAATTTCAGAGCCAGCAGTAAACTAATGAGGTAAATTACCCAGTTGGTCTCATGTGACTGCAGGGACCACCCTGACACAGCAGCCAGCTTTCTTACTTTCCCTGGTGTCTATACAATAGCAGAGCTGAAAGTCTGGCTTCGGTATCTCTGCATTGCACACGGTCTGCAGTGTGACGCTGCGTGTGTTAATGTGTCCTCAGAAAGCTGGTTGTGATTGGGGTAAATCAAACAGAATCTAGCTATTGCAAATATGTTAGAAAACATTTACTTTTTAAAGAAAAATGTTTGTTTGATACTGTGGACCAATACTGGTGATTTTGGAGACGTACGTGCTGTCTGTATGCGTTCTACTGCCCACTGTAGGTGCTACAATGTGCTAGTGTATGAGATTCCCTTTAAGTTGTGTCTTAATAAATAGCAGATGATTAGGCAAGATGTGTGATATGTAAAGAAGAACCAAGATTTTGTTTGCAGTTGCTGTAATGCTGAGAATCACAGGCTTGGCTGTGATTAGAAGAACATACAGACCAAAATGAGATTCATATTGCCAAAACTTAAAACCAGTATCAAGGCAAATGAAGAGCTCATTTCTTCAAAGGCGGGTTGAAATCCCCAATTGCAAAATCCCTTTCTAAATGAAGTTTAGAGGGTATTCTAGGAACCACAGGGCAGTGAGTCCGACTCCCAGCAGCAGCAAGATGATAGAGCTGATAGTAAGGCATACAAGCACTGGGCGGGTAGATATAAACACAGCCTGTGGGAAGCAGCACAGCTATTTTAAAGGGCAACCCTACCAGTGTAGCCTCCTGAGTCCTATTGTAACCTCCTAGGGGTGGTGTCACTAAGTGTGTCGATAAATAGGACCCAGGAGGGGGTTGTATGTGGATTTTCAAACAGCATTCGACAAGGGTTCACACCAGAGGTTAGTAAAAAACTTAAGTTACTGTGGGACTGGAGGAAAGACTTGTTAAATTTTGTTTTTAATAGACAGAAAGCTGTTCAGAGGATGAGATGCTCTCCGTTCAAATTTCAGAAGCTTTGAAAATGAAGTAGAGTCTAGTCCAAGGCCACAATGAAAATTCACATTTTAGCTTTCCTGTGAGACAAAATGCTTAATGAACATTGTGTGGGACAGGCTTTTGGGTGAACAACCACCGTGTTCAACGTCATCAATGGTGAGCCTGTGGCCTGTTCATTCCAGGGCTTTAAGGGCATATGTAGTCAGAAGGAAATTGATGGCCCATGGACGTGCCGAAGCCAAGCACATAAAATGAATGGGTTTGGGCTGCTGGCCCCTCACAGCTGATGCTGATCATGCCGCCCAGCCCATCTGTGAAAGAGAGGGATGAGACACTGCAACTGAGCTATCAGTTAAAAAGCTGTAAGGAGAACACAATTTCCTTTCTTTTATTTCTCCTTACATTATACCCTAAAAGAAGGCCTGCCTGGCCATTATTCAGACTCTCATTCCTCCAAATAGCATTAATAAAAATATTTCTGAGGTAGGAGAAGGTGCGCGTGAAACTTCAGCCCCGAGGAAAGATGTTACGTGCAAGCGGAAATTACTTTTTGCATTGGAAATGTTTGTTCAGCCTTAATGGTATTCACCGACCCCACGAAAACAAAGCAGGGAGAAAGAGCAAAGCCGAGCGAATCCAATGCAAGTTTTGCCTATAGGGTTTTTTCCCCCTCTTTTATTCAGAGTTGAATTTGATCCATTTTCTTTTATTTGCTGTAGAATAACAATGATCCTCTGCTCCCCCAACGGTAAACATTGCAGCCTGTGAACAGCAGGGTTCAGCAAGCAAACTTTGAAAAATCCCTTTGCAGGGTAAATGTCAGGCTGTTGTTCAATTAATTATTTTTAAAAGTGAATTCACATGCAGCAGTGACCTTTAGCTGTGCTCCACACACACCGCTGCTTTTCGTGATCTCATTTGGTGTTTCATGTCTTGGGCTAATATGAGGGACTGGGGGTCTGCATAGCAGCAGAAGAGGTGCCTGCAATGCTGGGTGGGGGGAGAGATGCTTCCTTCACCCTGCCAGTTTGGAGGATGGGGAAGGGGATCAGTGAGAGTCCCAAATTTCAGAGGGGAATCTGCCCTCCCTCGCCAGACATGCTGGGACCACCTTGGTCTTGGTCAGAGTCATCTGGGCTCGGGGAGGGGGAGAAATGACTGATCCCACCTGGTCTCTTGCCCCCTTCTCACTGGTGGTATCTTCCGTCCCCAGCAAACGATTCACAGCTGGGGCTCGTATGCTGAAAGAGACAAAAAACTGATGGGGTTTCAAGTCCCATAAATGAGACTGGGCTGTCTTGACCTCTCCATCTGGCACGGTTTGTTGTCTCACCTGGTATCACTTCAACATTCAAATGAGAAAATAACAATTCCTCTTCACAGGTGGACTGAGAATGGCTTTCTTGACAGGAGGCGTACATGTGCATCCCAAGGGAGCAAGCAACCAGCTGGGAGTGAGCGCTTCGGTTTTGCGAGGTCTTTCGCAAAGGTCTGGGTTTGCCAGTCCTGAGAAAATACACCCAGAAGCAATAAGAATATTCACCTGAAAAAAAACCCCTGCTTGAATGAAATTAATGGGAAACACCAGTGATGGGGTCTAAAGTAATTCCACAGAGGTTTAGGGCTCTTGCTTGCTCTGCAAGAAAATAATCAATCATCCTCACCTTGCGCTACAGCTGCTCTCTTGAACCCAGAAGCTTAAAGAAAATCATACCTCGTTGGAAGTAGAAAAATAATTTCTTTTCTTTTTTAACTCTTGAAGCTACTTCAGCAAATGGTAATGTTAAAAACATTTTGATATCCTCTCAGAGGTGCATGGAAGATCACCAACTATTGTGAGGAAGAGAGAGAATGATGGCAGGAATGCGGAGTGCCCTGTTACACCGGTGGGGAAGTGCTGGAGCTCCAAGCTGCTGCCACGCACTGGCTGGAGACCCAGCAGATTTGTGTTTATTTAAGTCCACTTGAGTTTTACCCAACTGACATCCTTACCTGGCTGTTCAAATTTCCCAGATTCTACCAGCTTCATATTTTGGTTCTCTTTTTCTATGAGGTGGAGATTTTTTTTTGTCTAGGTACCACACTTCAGCAAATAGTGTTTAATGCTATGGAAACCCTCTACATTTTGTTTTCTGAAGCATTATTATGTTTTCTAAGAGAAGCTCAAATGTGAGATTTTACATCAAACAATTTCTGTTTGTCTTTCCCTCTTTGCTCTCCATCATTCTCATGCTCTATGTTGTTTATATTATGGACACAGATCCTAGTACTTACTGTGCAAGCAAAAAACAGAAGAAGCACATCCAGATGCATATATGCCCTTTGATCATATTTAGCCCTAAAGCTCAGCCGTTCCTTGCTTGTGGCATGTATCTTCTGATATTCCTTGGTCCACTTAAAAAATTCCAACCAAAACACTGTAAATACTAAAAAATGTAATTACCCTATTTCTTGCCGTTTGCACTGAAGAGAGAAAGGAAAACCAAATGCTAGTGAAAAAAAGCAAAAGTTACAGAAGAAGAGATGGAAGAGATCTTCCTGTTGATGATGAGCTATAGACATTGTATGTAGGCCTATGCATATTCCAGATACAGTAACTCTATTTGTGATTTTTGAAGGACCCTCAGTATAGAGTCATTCAATGTTCACTTATAATTTATTCTCTTTTAAGACTGGGGTAATTAAATTCAGATTCAGATTTGTTATTATGTTTAATGACATGCTAAAAGGGCAGTTTTTTCATTTATATTAGGCTTGTGCCTAAATTTGTGTGCGATGGTTCAGTACCTGGGTTTGCTGTCCTGTGAAGAGGAGACCTGTATATATATTAGTGTCATGATCAAAATTTTGGCTCCCAAGTTAGGTTCTCTTTACTAAAACCACTGCTGTTTTTCTGGCAGGTGAATGTCATGGAGGTACCAGAGGGCAGCTGGGGGTGGATGGGAGCCAAAAGCCTCAAAGCAGACGTCCGTGAGAAAATTTCCACCTTGTGTGTGCAATCCTTTCTGACTTACTGAGCCTGACAACAGCATCCACTCTTCCACTGCTTTTGTGGTCATGCAACATCATCAAGGGGTCAAAGTAACTGTTTTACCAGCTATTAAGGATGATAGTGGAAAAGGTTCGTGACCAATACTTCCTTTGAGTATTATTTAATTGAAGAGCAGAGAAGATCCTTGCAGTAAGAGATACTTAGTATGCAGAGCATCAATGCCTGGGTCCATTTCCTTTCATTAGCCTTCCTGGAAGCACTTTCCGTGACTAATGTGACCCTTTTATACAGAGTGGGGTCATGCAGTTTGTACCCCCTGGCAGCACCTGGTTTCTGAAGCAGTGCCACAGCAGCTGTTGCCAGCAGGATGAAGGGGGGCTGAGGTGGCAAGGCTGAAGGAATTGGGGCTCATCTCCCCAGGGGTCTGGCAGGAGGGGGAAAAAAAAAGCAGCTCATAGGTAACAACAACAAGCTGACGAGCTTAGGGAAAATGTCCAGTTTATAACCATCTTTGTGGAAATAGGGCCTATTTTGTGGAAGGTGGTACCAAGAGGAAGCCAAAACATCTCAGCTTCAAAGGCAAGATCTGGCTTCCCCCATCCCATCCCTGCAGACCTGTTCCTCTGGGTGTCTGGCTGATGAAGTGTGTTAGCAAGAAAAAACAAGCTCCTACTGTCTGCCACAGATTTAACCTAGAGATCAATGCAATACCTTGGTTTTCTGTGCTCTCAGTGTGACATTCAGAACCTACATTTCCCTCAGAAGAGCATGCATACCCTGAGCTAGAGCTGCAATGCATCTTTCCCTGGTGTTTTTGTAGAGCCTCAATCACATAGTACAATGTATCCTCAGCCTTGGTGTCCCTTCAGAAATGTCATTAAGGCAATTCATTTAAATGGAAAGAGACCATTCTCCCTTTTTGCCTGTTGAAGCTAACAGAAAAGCCGGGCTCTGCTATTGATACACAGGCTTGAAAGACAAAGGTCTTGCCTCTGGGTTACTCCTCCTGGGTGCTACTGGTGCCGTGCTGGAGTGCTGCTGCCCTTCACTGAAGTCTTCCAGTCAATGCCAGGAATAGCACTTTTCTTCGGGTCAGAACACCTTTTAAAATTAAAATTCAGCCTCATTAGTTGATCACTGGGGTTGTGCTTATGCACAAAGACTAACTACTGATGTGGATATGGAAAAAAAGAGCTTCTGGACAGATTAGAGCTGGTTGTAGAGCAAAACCCTGATGTCTAACAGAGTGATTTCCTTGTCCTGTGATGTTTTTCTTAAAAACCATCCTCAACAAAGAGGGTCTGAGAATGCCCACTCAGCCTAGAAGCAGGGAGTGATACGGGTCTAGGTTAACCATGCAGACTTGGAGAAGACAGACAAGAAGCCAGACATGACATCATGATAAACCGAATGTAACAAGGGTTTCCAGTGGTATTAATATTAGATGATAATGTCGGAGCGCAGCTGGTAATTAGACAGGACAGCTGCCAAGGCCAGTCATTAGTAATGTTGATCTCCTCACTTGAAAACCAGAAAAAAGGTATTGCAGATGTTTCTCTGTCGCTTTTGTTTTGGCTGTAATGGACACGATAGCTCATTGCAGGTAAAAAGTTCACCTTCCTGCATAACAGTCTTGGATTGTTTGAGTTGCCACAGGATGTTCTTATTTCTTACTTGTTGTGTTTGGCCCAGAACTGTAAATCACAAACACCAGGCTGTGTAATTCTGACTTTTATTACGTTAATGTATTTTAAGAGCAGGAAATCTATAAACTCTTGGCTCAGTGCAGCAGAAGCAGAGCATGGTGGGTACTCTGTGGTCAGGAGTGTTCTCAGAAACATGCCTCTTGCTGCAGAGGTGACCTCAAGATAGTCTTTGCTCGGCTTCTGGGCTGGGGAAGGAAGGACATCTCAACCTCTCAGGACAGGTGTGAGCTGGGAAAGGGTTCTGGGTGGAGGAGGAATTTGTTCCCTGAGCATAAGGAGGGAGGAAAGGAAGGCGAAAAAAAATGGTGTTAACTTCAGCGCTGAGACCAGTCCGTGGATGCAGGATTCTCTTTGCACAGGGTCATTGCATTACTCTTCATTGCATAACATCAACAGCGTAGCTGAGACAGCGGTGGAAGGCTCCTGATTCCCCACCCTGGTGCCTTTTCTGCTGAGCCCTGGCAGCAGCTCAAGCTCTACCTGCAACCTCTTCAGGAGAAAAAAAATAAATCCCCAAAGTGCACACATTGGTAGCCTGCACTGAAGTGTTCCCTCAGTCTCTTTCTAAGCCATTTTAAACAAACCTCATGTGTTTTGGGAAGCTCACCTCCAGCCCCACTGAGTGGCCGTGGTGTCACAGCATGCAAAACTTATCTTCATGTTGTCAGGGACTGGAAAAGGTGATCTGTTTCAAGACATCTTGGGGGCTTGGAATGTGTAGTGGGGGTGGGTCAGGCCTTGCTCTGGTGAGGTGGTGCCCTGCCCCCACACCTCCCAGCCCCACAGTCTGTCAATCACAGCCCACTGGAGGCAGCCCCAGTGTCACCTACCCCAGTCCCCAAGAGGCTGAGAGACCAAAAGTCCTTCCTGGGAAGAAGGCCCAGGATGGGCCAAGGCTTTAAGAAGCCTGACCACGAAGCAAGCATGTTGTCCTTTAAGCCTGCCTTCATCTTGGAGCTTTATATTGCTGCAACCCAGGAGCTGGTAGCTATGTGTCTGTTTTTCTGTATCTTTCCTGGCTTTCTGTTTTTCTCTTTTTCTTCTTTTAACTCTCTTCTCATGCAACGTAACATCAAATGGCTTTAAAGGTTTTCTATGTTCAATGGGCTAAGTTTATGCTCTGATAAGTGATGCTATGTTGTACTCACTCTTTTGCCAATGTTCCTTAATTTTCTGTAGTTTGCAGTAAACTTTTTTGTGTTTTTACCTCTTGAGACTATTTGGTTGCAATTTTCTTCTTTGCATCTATCCAGAGCAAAAGAACCTTGGTTTAGCCCTAGGTTTGAGGGACCCAGGTGTAACATGTGCAGCAGAAAAATCCTTCAGACTTGTGGCTTGTTACCACCAGAATCCATGTTCAGCTGTTACAATTTCGGGTGAACTCACTAATGACCATAATCTTCTCCCTGAGCATGTCATTTTCCACTCTGCTTTTGCACAGCTATTTTAATTTGGGGAGAGGGAGATGGGAGGAACCAGATTGCTAAGCACTTGGTGTGCAGGGCCAGGACTGCACTATCCATTTAGGATGGTCTCTGGGCCAGACTTTATACTGCTGTGTCTGGAGAAAACAGTCTTGCCCGTGTGAACGGTCTAACCTGAGAGAGCCCTGTCAGTGGCATTCAATGGGCTGTGTTATAGCTGTGAAGTTGCCAGTGAGTACAAATATTTGCAGGAGAGAGGTTCAACAAGCATCCATCCTTTCAAAGGCATAAAAAATGGATTGCTCCTTTATTTTATTGCTTCTGAATATCCTGCTCTGAATGCACCGCTCTCCTTCAACTGTGAAAGTGCGCTGGAGAGTCTTGAACATAAGAGTCACGTTACGGCTCTTGATCCTTCTCATCCCTGAGTTCCCTGCCTGCTCAGGAATGCCTTAGGTAAGTAGTGCTGAGCTGCTGGGGCAATTATATCACTGGGATACCTTTTAACCTTTCTCTTAGCTATCATACACTGGGAGAATTACACTAAATCAGGTCATAATAGAAATGTTGTGGAATGGAAGTCGAGATAAGAGAGACGTGCTTCAGTAAAAGTGAAAGTGGAGAGGGAGTGATGCGAGGGGGAGATTTGAACCGTGTCTCCAGGTTCAGCCTCTGAAGAGGAGAGGTAGTGGAAGCTAATGCAGTGAAATGAGCTGTAACAAAGACACACCAGGAGTTATTCAGCTGTTCACAAGAATTTTAGAAGAACTGTAATTGGGAAATGATGTGAATATCAAACAAAATGTCACTTGACTGGAAGCCTTGAAAAGAGGGGGAAGTAAAAAAATGAAGAAAAAACCTGCATTACGTGTCACCCTCTTAGACACGCTCTGAAAGAGTTCCCTGCTCTCCACTCAGACCTTCTGGCATGCTATTGTGTAGCATTGTGTATTTCTGTGTGGGGTGCTTCTCCTTGAAAGAAATTAAAATGATGGGAAAGCTGGCATGTCACGTTAAATAACATCACATGTTTTTCTGTTGGGGAGGAAAAAAAAGGAAGAAGTACTATGCTGAGTTCCAAGAAAATAACTACTGAGGAAATGAGTGCAGCAACCAGCTCGGATCCTGTCCCTGGAAAATAGCAGCCATGCCAGCACAGGGAAGCATGCTCTGTGTCCTGGCAGGGTTCACAAGTAGGCTTGAATTTCTTCTGCGTGTTGCTTGCTGGTAACCTGCAGACCATCTTTCCCACATCTCTGATCTCTCCAGCTGCCCATAATGACTTTTGAGTTCTAACGTTAGAGGTTTTTTTCTAAAATTTGCAATGTGTGTAAAATTATCGGGATTGTTGACCATCATTTGTGCTCTTGTTTACTAATATTCACTTTTGTCCTTCCAAGTTCCCTGCCTGCTGTTTTTCTCTGGGAATAAGTCATCTTGAAAGCACTTTGGCCCTTTCTTGTCCCTCATCCTTATCCTTCACAGGCAGAGAGCACCACAGGGTTGGGTCCTCTGGGTCCCTTGATGCTCTCCTCAGCACTCGCAGAAGAATTGTCCTTTGGATGACCTGCAGCTCCTCTCTCTTCAATTTAGTGTAAGCTTCTGTCTGGAAACACCAAGAAACCACCTGCTGCATGTGCAAACATAAGGACCTTGTGGGCCATTGAGCCCACTGCATGCCCAGGGAAGGGAGGAGGACTAGGACAAGGTTTGCTTTGAGGCTTACTCGAGTGAAAAAATCCTCTTTCCTCCTGAAAGGAGAAGATGACAGCACTGTGGAGAAATTACCCATCAAGAAGACAAGAAGAGCCCTCTGATTTTGATCAGACAGAATTTCTCGGTGACCTCACTGTGCTCCTCCTCACCTCAGATCTTCTGCAACCAGGAGCTTTAAAAAAAGGTTCATATGGGTTTTGCATGCTTTACTTGCTGGGGCTATATGGAGAAAAGGAGGTGATACAAGACACTGCAGGAAGACAGCTGACAGACAATAGATACAGTATGATATTATGCATATGGTATTATGTACATTAAATGCATTAGTAATAGATATTACATTTTTAGTAATGTTGTTGTGCATCTGTCATGATTTGATAGGAAACTCTCCAGGCAAACAATCTTAAAGGCCTGATCAAACAGATATGCTGATTTCTATCTGTAAACTGCAGTGATTTTGATGGAAATTTTCCAACTTGTTTTTTAAAATAACGCTTCATGTACAGTAAGCAGAAGAAAAATCCTGCCTTGGAGCATCACAGGAAAACAACAAAACACTAATCCCTGTTGCATTTTTTCCTCACCTTCATGTGCTCACTACAGAGCTGGGAGACACTTGCCGGCTTTAAAAGGAGGAAAAAATGTAAATTCACTCTTTTGCTGTGAATATCAGAAAATGAGGTCTGATAGTAGGATTTTAGGGTTTCCGGCCAATATCTTCTTATTCTACCTTTGAATGTATATTTGGCTTTTTTGAAGTTTGGTTGGGTTTTTGGAGGCTTTTTTGTTTGGTGCTATTTCTAGTCAGTGAACCATCATCTCTAAAGGCATCCCCCCATCAAGCTGTGCCGGGGAAGAGTTAGAGCAAAATATACATGCAGGCACAGGTGCACAGGCGAGTGAGGCTCTGCTCTCAGCTGCTGGTGCTAGCTTCTGTAGCAGCCCCTGTGTCTGGATAGCCTTGAGGCAAGGCTGGTAGAGAGCACTTGGTTGAGCCCGAGCAGTCATTGCCATGTCAGGGGGTGGCTGGGCAGGGGTCCCTGCATCCCACCCTGTGCCCCTCAAGCATAGAGGGAGGGTGGAGAGGCGACAGGACGTTATTTGGGCTGTCATCACTGTGGGCCCTTTACTCCCAAAGAGAGAAGCCCAGTCAAATGGTGCTGAAGAACAAATTCAGGTTTGAAAGACCCAAAGCCATAATTTATTCAGGGAAGCTGGTACTACAAAAAGAAAGAAATAGGGCAGGTCAGCACTAACAGCCAGCCTCATGCAAATTCTCAGCAGAAGGTTTTGGTATTTGCATGTTTCTCCCTCCTTTCTTTCCCATTCAGAAGGATACATGAAGCAATGAAGATGATTTGTGGCCTATTCTTATTCCTGCTACAGAGAAAAAGTGTTGCTTTCAAGTCTGAGCAGGAGCAGGTCTTGTATCTCCCTCAGCTGTACAGCTCTCCATTGTTTTTCTCCCCTCACTTAAGGATCTCACAGAGACAGACCTCAGGTGTACTTGTGCTTTTATCTTTGGTCTCTGTTATTAACGGGTCTAATAGCTAACATTCGTTTGGATGAGCCCTTATTAATCAAAGACTGTCTGCTCTAGTAAAGGTCTAATGGTATTTTAAAGCTCTTCTTCCAAGGGCAGAGCTTTGCCTGTGAATCGTTAACCAAAGTTTCCCTAGGGCTCTCTGGTATGTTGTCAAGCGCTGCCCCTTCCCCTTGCAGGGATGGCTGCTTTTTGGTGGATCTGAGATGCAAAGGGCAAAATCAAACTAAAATATCAGCTCTGTGTTTAAGTTAAATAACAGTGCTGCTGCTATTCTGAATTCCGTAACGTTCCCTGAAATAATTTCCTGGGAAAGGGTTTGGCAGACTTTACTTTCCGACTCATACAAATATGAGCTGTTCTTGCTGCTTTGGAGTGACTGAATGGAGGAGGTTTGCACACCGTGGTGTGCTTTTGATTTCCTTTTTTACTTTATTCCTGCCCTTTTTTTTCCCATTTAGAAAAACATTATAAAACAAATTCCCTTGAAAAGCACTGTGGGTTTTTTTTTCTCTGTTATGCTATACAAAGTTATACCATCAAATATTACCCTTCCATGGGACTCTTTTTTAGCTGGCTGCATGGCAATGCAATTGAGGGCTTGGCAAACACCAGCAAGTAACTCTTGATGTTACCGCAATGTTCTGAAAAGCTTGTATCAGGATAAAGTGGTTTTCAGCTACGTTTAACTGCAATGCAAAGTGAAAAAGAAAAATTGGAGTATGACCAAACAGTTCCTGATGGTTTTGTTCTCGCGCATCGTATGTGCTGGGGGCAGAAACTGTTCAGTTTTCAGCGCTACTGTAATGGCTCCCTCTAGTAATGCGCTGGATGTTATTACAAAACGAATGGCAGCGCTTGCACTTGTGAATTGAAGCTTCGCACAGCCCTGGCAGCAAATTCAGCTGCTTCATATTCTCGTTGAAAAGCCTGATGCGGTGGTGGAGGAGCCCAGGTCAGCAGATTTCACCTGCAGAAGAGGGCAAAAAGCCTGGTTTTGGGGGAAGCAAGGAAGGTGGTCTGGGCTCTGGGGATGGTGGGGAGCAGCAAGGGACTGATGGTGAATGCAGCAGGCTGCCTACTGGCATCTGGGTGGCTTCACTCAGCTGGTGTCTTGGAAAAGGAAACCTGAAAGTAGGGAGCTAAAAGGCGTGTCTTTTAGCAGCTTGTTCCCTATCCTCTGCAGTGGGGCCCTTAAGAGGACAGAAATGGGCCTGTAGTTGTCTTATGGTGCCTCCTCCTGCCCCCTGCTCTGTCTGGCAATCTGAAAATCCGCCACTTCCCAGACCGGTGCAGTTGCAACCACTCGGCACTGCACTGGGCGTGTTGCTGTGGGAGACAAAGACCTGCCTTTGAATGCCTATAGAAAGACACTGAAAATAGCTGGAAGCATCCCAGGACAAACAGATGAAGTGAATGTGCAGACATGGGGGAAATATTATAAGAGGATTGACCGTATTTATCTAAGGTATGAAAAGCGCTATTATTCCCAAACAAAGAGGTAACCTGAGGATGCTGCAGCTGACAAGGAGGAGCAAATCGAATGGGTTCTCCTCTTCTTTATGCCGTGACAAAATGTGCCAGGGGCTTTGTGAGCAAATAGAAGGTAGGGCCCTGAGGCGAACAGCTAACAGTTTAAGGCTAGACCAAACAGTGTGTGTTTGCAGGTAGCAGTCTGCAGGTTAGGGAAAGGGGAGAGGAGATTACAGAGGAGATAATCTGCACTCCCTAAGGGATAGCACACAGGCTAGCCAGATCGGATGGTTCAGTTATGACAATAAATCCGTTTTCCGTCTATCTGGATTACTGTGTGTGCTTTTGGAATGGGTACTGCCTTTGCTGCTGGAGCAGTCTGACCCTTGAACACCCCTGCTTACACTTTGCTGCTTGGAGGTGGGGCAGCTCTGTGTGCTTCTCTCAGCTTCCTGATGAGAAAATACTGTAGACTCCGACCCTGCGGGAGCTTGGAGCAGTGCAGAAAACTTTAAGGTCTCAGCCCTGAATCTCTGATCTAGAAACGCTTCCTATCACCTTATTTTTGGAAGAGCATTTGCATGTTTTTAAAATTACTTTTGACTGCAATGTTTGATCTTGTAGCTGAGACCAATCTTCTCGTGGCTTTTGCTGGAGTCTCGAGTCACCCTTGAAGTTGGGCCATTCAGGCAGATCACAGATAGAACAGCGTTGTCTGTGTTCAGCTAGCCTGGTGTAATGATACATGCTCTAACCTGTAATGCACGTTCAATATCCTGCAGCCCAGAGATTTTTATGCTGGTGCAGTTAAATCAATAAACTTGGTAAGTTAGGCCGGTACAGATATTTTTAATTGCACTCCCTACAGACAGCCTCACAGTTCCAATGTCTAATCAGAACTACAAACTATTCAGGAGTTTTCTTTGCAAATAGGGTTATGAGTAATCAATAGCTCAGTGTACGTGTGTGCGCACAAATACTCATTTAGTAATTCTGGCCTGTGAATGCATTCATTAACCTGACTGCCTGATGTTACCCCAGCCTCCCTCCCCTCTTCACAGACAGGAAAAAGGAATGCATTCATTGATTACAGTGCTTTAATTTATTTGCCCAGTTCTAATCTCTGCACAAGATAAGACTGCTGAGAATTGTCAAATTGCATGCTTTGGAGAATTGAAAAGGCCATTTCCTCTCTATTTCCTACGTTATATGATAATGCAAGATCCATGGTAGCATTTTTCCTCTCCATGCAAAACATCGGTTAATGGATACAGCTTTTAGTGTCACTGTTTTGTGCTAGTATGTCCCATCATTTATGCACAGAGAAATTAAATAAAAACTTAATACCGGTGGAGCACAACTGAACTTTGAGTAAACAAACAGAATTAACTACCTTCCAGCCCTTCTCTTTGGGAAAGGCTGGTCCCAATTTAATAAAAACAGACTGGTCCAGTTTGATGTATGTCATTTTGATTGTGTCATTTTGATGTTGGAAGTTTATTTAATTACAGCGGTTTTAATTCTGTCTCCTGTGAGTTATCGCTGTATTCCTCCCCCCACATGCCTTAGTCCAATGTTGCTTCTCAATGACAGACTGCTCTCTGCTTGATGTACCTGTTGCTTACTTGTGAGAGTAGGAAAACCTGTGCAGCAAAACTGCCCTTCAGTGGGTGTTGGAGGTGGTCTTTGTTATCAATCCTACAGGAACAGTGGGTTAAGCAGCTGCTGGCTTTCACGTGAAGCGGGTTCTGGTTTTATTTCAGCAGTGGGAAAGGGAGACAACACTGTCAGTGCTGCAGGTGCAGAGCTGTAGGCGAGTGTGGATCTAATAACTTGCTGGGCTTCTGTGCCGGAGCATGGCAGGATGCCCTCTCCAGGAATAGCAGCACTGACAGGCCAGCCGAAGGCTTACACTGCAGAGGATAAATTACAGGGAAAGAGACAAGTTGCAAGAGGGAAAGAGAGATGTGAGCAAAGAGAAGGAGATGAAGTGATGGGAATGTGCAGGTGGAGAGAGGAAGAGGCAGCAGCTAAGGCAGCAAGTAGGGAAGAAGGAGTAACCTTCCATGACCTCAATACTCCCAACCACATGGACTACCCTGCAGCCCCAACCTTGGCATCCACATAGCTCCAGGCACCTGGAGATGAAGATGTGGAGGCAGTGTTGTGCTGTGTCCCTCTTGGAGGATGATTTGACATTCATTTCACCGTGGGGAGCATTTGGATGTGGCTGGAGAGCTTCCCCCTTCCCCCCTGCCTGCACCATGAAACAGCCACAAATTGCCCATGAGGGCACTGATGTTGTGCGTCGGCTTATTCTTGCAAAAACCTTTTCCTGACTTGGCCATGGATAGGCCCTGCTCCTGACCTTCCCTGATGCTGGGGTTTTCCTAAAGCCCAAGGGGTCCTAGTCTGGTTCAGGGGGAAAGGGAGGGGGGTTTAATGCATGGTGGGGTCATAGCAGTGTCCCCCAACTTGCTTTTCTCCCTCGTTATTGTAGGTGCCTCTCATCACTCCCCTTGTTTTTTCCCATCTGGTTCTGAAATGCAGTTGTGTTTCCTGTCTGGAAATGGTGGGGGCTGGCTGTTTCTGAAGTGGTGGAACAGTGCTGCACATTGTGCTGGTGGGACCTGGGAGCCTTTCACCAAGTTGGGTCCATCTGGAGAGTTAATAGGAGGTCCTGCTTAACCTTACACCCCAGGGAAAAGACTTTCTGCACAGAACGGGTGAGGAAAATGGTGAGGAAGCTGAATTACGCACAGGACCTTTTTCCTTGTCCCCCAGGTCATGAACTGCACAGGGCTCAGACAAGTAGTGGGGTTTCATTCCCAGCTGGCTTCAGGGCTCAGGTAAGAGTACCTGCATGCAAGAGGCGCTACGCTACCGTGGTTTGGGAGATTTATTTGTCAAAAGTGTCCTGGGTATTTCTCATCAACTCTAAAGGCACATCAACAGCCCAAAAGTTATTTGTGGATTTTGGTTATTTTTCTGAGTGGGGGAAAAATAAAAATCAAAGCAGAACTAATGTCTCCCTGCCAACACTTGCTGTGGTCAGCCCAGGTGCATGATTTTGAATGTACTGATGGCTATGGTATGTGACAGCCTCTCGTATCCTCAGAATGGCTGCACGCTCTGGGGAAACTCAGCTTCCTCCTGAAGGCCATCAGAAAGGAAAGGGGAAAGACAGCGGGAGTGGTGCAAACACCATTTACATATCTGGGAGATGAGCTCATCCTCTTCTGTGCAAATGGGAATCGAGAGGATCTATGAAAAAAAAAATTCAATTAGTCTTTTCTGAAAGGTAAAGAAAGCACTGCTTTCCTCTGGTAATGGGCTTAGAGGAGGAGGAAGCTGCATTGCTAATGTGCTGCAGGTGTGTAAACATCTCTCTGGTTTGTGAATGCTATTTCTTTCTTTAAAGCAAAACCTGCAAAAGTCCCATATTTCTGGGTTTCTAGCCTCCTGAGCAAGGTGTGTGACTTTTGCTCATCAGTTTCCACCGCCAGCTGAACGATAGATACCCCCTCCATTTGGGAACACGCACCACCCACCACCAGCTAGACACTGCCCTAAGGAAGGAAATTGTTTAGTCTGTGGAAGTAGCTCCTCTATTTCCCTCTAATTGCAGTAACTCTGTGTTGGACAGATGGCCAGGTCTCTGCTTCATGTCAGGGAAGTTCTGCTTATTTGTCTGTGCACCAAACTTTATTAGAGCACTTCCAGACACATTCATTTTAAGTTAACTTCGACCACTCTGGTGCTGCATCAGAATAAGACACATCTTCCCAGCAGCACCTCCTGCTTACTTGCCCTGTCTGTAAAATCCTTCCTGCTGCTCTTGAAGCAGACTTTGCTTGATGTTTTACTCCCATCTAGTGCTTCTTATTAAAACTGCTGGTGCTGTGTTTCTGTCACAGGACTAGTCTGAGCCAATCAAACATCACCTTATTTCTAACCTAGGTGTTCATCAAATTCCTTTCCATCTGGCTATGAAAATCTACAGCTCTTTGATCCTCCCTGGTGTAGTGGAGGTGCGGGAAGGAGGGAGATCCCTGCAGACTTTTGCTTCTGTAGAAGTCTTTTGTGTCTTTCATGTGTAAGATGCTTTTTTCATGACTGTTTTCTTGTCAGAGGAATCTTGATGCTTATGTTTGTTTGAAGCAGGTTTCCTAAATACATTCTTGTTGATATTGAAGGGAATGAGAAGGCTGCTATACAAAATACGAGTGGTGACCTTCCGTGGTCCGTATTGGGACCAGTGTCATTTAATATCTTCATTAATGACATAGAGGGAACAAGTGCACTCTCAGCAAATTTGCAGATCACGCCAAGGTGAGTGGTGCAGTTGCCACACCTGAAGGATAGGATGGCATCCAGAGGGACCTAGACAGGCACAAGAAGTGGGCCCACGGGAATCTCAGGAGGTTTAACAAGACCAAGTTCAAGGTGCTGTATCTGGGTCAGGGCAACCCCCAGTACCAACCCAGGCTGGGGGTTGAACAGATTGAGAGCAGCCCTGCCAAGAAGGACTTGGGCATGCTGGTGGAGGAGAGGCTGGACATGACCCAGCAATGTGCACTTGCAGCTCAGAAAGCCAAACATGTCCTGGGCTGCATCAAAACCAGAGTGGCCAGCAGGTGAGGGAGGTGACAGATATCCCATGTGCCTGTACTGCTACAGGCAGTGGGAGAGCCCCTGGCTGAATGGTCTGCTGGGCCCAGGGGAAGCTGGTCTGTCTGTCTGTCTGTGCATTCAGTGAGGGACTTGTATAAATAAAAAACCCTGAACTCTTCCAGGGAGTAGCTGATGACCAAAGGTGGGTCACCCTCTTCAGGTCAGTGCCTCAGGGTTTCCTGTTGGTAGCACGCTGTGCTGACTCTGGTAGCATGCCCATGCGGGAAGGAGGTGAGTGTCCGGGGCAGCACGGCACTGGCATGGTTCCGGTTGTGTGTCATTTGTGTGCTGTTTGGTCCTTGCTGTAACTGTGGTTTGTTCTTGATACAATGGTTGGCACGTTAATTAAAAGAACATTAGAGGAGGTGATCATGTGGTGGGGAAAGTGGCAATAAAGCCAGACTCCTCAGGTGGAGGGTGCTGTGTTTTGAAGCAAAACAGCTTCCTGTGGGTTAGTGCTGACCTGGAGGGGATCCTGCGCAAATCCCATCTTGGCTGTGCTGCCCAGGTACTGACATCTTTCCAGCCTGGATTCCTCTCTACTCTGTTCCCTCCCACTGTTTTCTTCCCCATCAGGGCTTCATGGAGCAGGCTGAACATGGAATAACCTGGTGTCTCCACATTTCTCTGACACCTCCACTTGTCGCTGCTGCTAAATCTGCTGGTCTCCTTGTTGCTAAGCTTTCAGTCACGTCGAAAATAAATGGTTCCTCATTTTGCACCCATTGCTGAACTACACTGAGATGTTTTGCTTTTTCTACCAAGTTTCTACAGTCTGTCGTTCGCTCTCTGTCCCTTGTGCTGCTTACGCCACCAGTTGTTCCAGCTTGGATTGATCCAACCTCTGGTTTTTTTTTTTTGCTTAGTTGGCAGCTGGTTTTGCTCAGTGCTTCGTTCCCCCCTGGCACCTTCAAAGACGCCTTCTGCTACCAAAACCTCAAGCTCACTTCCACCTCTGGGCGCTGCCACTGCACCGACTCTAAGTTTTCTCCTCATCTTTCTTTTCCTGCTGCTTCGTGAGTAAAGACCATTTTCCTAAATGCTCCATTTTTTTCCTTCTCCACATTCCTGTTTCATCTGTCTTCCAGCAGGATGCACCCTGCTCTGTTTTTATTCCCCTCTTCTCCCAATGAATATCTAGACAAAGCTGTTTTGCTCTCTATGTAGTATGACGTGGTCTGCTCTCTTTTTCTTTTACCCTTCCTTCCCTCTCTTCATGGTCAGTTAAACCACATCAATGAAACTTCAACTCTATTCCATCTAGCAGCAGAGACCATATTGCTTAAAGCTATAAATCTCTGTGTTTACTCAGCATCTCAAAGATAATTTTTGCAAGTAAGTGATGAAACTGCAGAGTAAGAGCTCTTCCAACAGCAGAAAATGCACAAAGGCAGGAAAAATATTAAGGAATGTTTATAGGCAGATAAATATCAAATAAAATGCACTGATTAATATTCCAGTGGGATGGACTTTGATAAACTGGCATGCCATTCTGCAGGTTTTATTTTTAACAGATGGGAGAGAAAAACAACATTTGGTCTAGAGCCTCTGTCTGTCTGAGTGAGGTTTTGCTCATTTTGGGGGCTGCAGCGATTCTAAACATGGCAACTTGATTTAATTAGCTGACTAGGATCCTGCTTTGTCAGTGGTTTTTTGTTACTGTTGCTTTGTTGATTTTTTCTTGTTGATTTTTGTTTTTTTGCCTAAATGCACTCTCGCAAAACTGACAGTACCCAGAGCTCCCAAACTTCTCTGGCCAAGTTTCTGTCTGCAATGTGCAAACAGAATAGCTGACGAATTAATAGACATGTCCATGCTGGAAACCTCTCTCTTCCCTTTTTTAGGGAAAATTGAGTATCTATTGATTCATCGTTTCTACCAGATGGGAAGCACAGCAGTAATTCCTTTGTGTTTTTGAAAGCAGTATCTTTCACAGAGTTTGCTTCGGTTGACAAGTTATTTTCCCTCTGATTTGAATCTGTCTTTAATGTGTTCTGTTGGGGTATTGACTACACGAACAGACAAGCTCTGATTACGGCTCTTGCGTGGCTGCCAAGGTCCTGCAATGAGCAGGGAGACTGATTTAGTCTGTTCCCCTTGAAAGCTCAAGACTTCCTAAGGATGGAATAAAAAGCAGGAGGTCCATTAAGCAGCGAAGCGGATTGCGATGCCTAGGAGAGATGCAAAGGCAGTCAGGCTAGACAACAATGCTGTGTCCTTTGTGCATATTTAAGTGTGGCACCATAAAAGGGCTCGTGCCAAGTCCATCTGAAATGTTTGAGGACGGCCTTACTGAAAGAAGTCTGTTGTCTTAAATATGAGTTCCAGTCACAGCACAAATCCAGCATTATGGGTCGTCTTTTTCAAGCATGTTGTGCTGAGATAAGCTTATGGGGGAGAAGAGAAGGGAAATAACCTGGGCTTACTAATTTTATATTACATTAATGTTGCAATATCGAGTTGCAATATCAGCATCTCCCCAACTACGCTGTGTAGATACCCACGTGGAGTGTTGAACCACAGGAATGGTTTTGGGAACCCGTCTGGCCAGCTGTCCCAAGCCTTGTGTGACGCATGTCCCTGTCTGTCCTTTCTGTTGGCTGGTTTCAGTCTCATTTGAAAGGGACATCAAAGGCCCCCAGACAGCAAAGTCCCTGTTGATGGTCTGGGACCAGGCAATGAAAGAAGTCAAGAAGGTTTCAGCAGTGCCTCAGTGTGTGTGATTGCTGGCCAACAGGTGTTTTCAAACTGGCTGCCACAGATGTTTCCCTTTCTTGGTGCTATCAAAGGCAAATGAGAGTAGGCAGAAGCAGCTACTCCTCCTAGAAGGAAAAGAAACTTTATGGGATATGTCACAAATCCAAGGGAAACAAAGTTTCATGATTTCTGCTGTTCACAGAACAGTTAGGGTATTTGGTTGCTTTTTTCTTCTTCAAAAATTCTGAATTGTTCTGTTTGTTTTTTAGTTTTCTGATTAATTTAAGGTTAACAGTTGTTAGAAAAGTCAAGCAAAGCAGAACTTTTTCCAGCGGTTTTCCCCTCTGCATATTCCAGAAAGCACCCTTCTCCTGTGAAGTGTTCTCAATACAGAAACCAAGCCAACAGGTTGCTGGCTGAAGAGCAGGTGTTCTGCAGGGATTGGAGCCGTGTGTGTGAACAGTGAGAGCTACAACAGTGCTGAATCTGGGGAGAAGGTCACAGCAGTCCCACAACCATACATTGCTCATTTAGCAGCTTCAGACACAGCCATCCTGCCTACACTGCAGTTTTTTAATGCACTTGAAAACTATCATTGCATATATTTGCATATATTTACACATGCATGCGAACATATGCCTTGTTTTCTGAACATAGGGGCACTTATTGCCTGGACTCATGTGCTTGATGGCAAAAGCATCTGAAATCCACTGCCAGCATCTGGTTGGTACCAGGAACACCAGGTACTCGCTGTCGAGTGTGGGAAGTGCCCCCTTAGCTGTGGCACGAACCCCTTTCTGTTCAAAGCAGCTTCGTGCAGGCGGAGGGGTCGTGCATGTGCCAATTCCTTTCTGCATATCCACACTCCTGGTGACTCTCTTCAAAAACCTGGGGATCTCCTCCTACCTGTGCAAAAATGAGCATGGGAAGAATGTTTTGGGCTCAAATACTAACTCCTGGGAGTTAGGTCAGAGAAATATAACGTAACTGTAGCTTGGCCCTTTGTATGCACAGTAATCAGACTTTAATTAAAATATCATGTTCTGTAATTTTTTCTGCAGACAGCTGCCTCGGTAGGTGCCCAAGAGAAGAGCAGAAGAAACTAATGAAATGGAGCAGGGCTGTGTAGTGAAAGCATTTTCTGTCTGGAGAACTCTGGCTTTGCTTGCTGGAGAAGGCTGCAAATGCATAATGAATGAGGCAGGATGCTGCAGAAAGACATAAAATGGTCTCAGAGGGGATGCTCGACGCCTTTGTGGAGAACCAGGTTCTACAGCTTGCTCAGCCACAAACTTTTTCTCTCTCTCTTAAACAGAAAAATTGACCACAAAGTGCACGATTCTCATTTTCTCTATGTCCAAAGTAAGGCATATAGGAGTTTTGGGGTTTTTTTTAAGAAGCGGTAACTGCAGAGGCAGTTGATGGGAGCTTTGTCTGGATGCTGAGCTATAAGAAAGCTCAGTACTTTGGAAAATGGGGGTCTCAGCCTCATAATTTAAAATTTGCAGCTGCTTTTGTTAGGCATATGTACATATATTTTTTTATATCTATATATACTTAAATTATTATTATTTATTATAATATACTTAAATTATTATTATTATACTATACTTACATTTTCCCATCTGTTAGTCCCCTGTTGGTAAACTGAGAAAAGTAATTCTTAGATATCCTAAACAAACTACAAGGAATTCTTAGTATTTGTGGAGTACAAGATGCTGCAGTGGGAATAATTGGAAGGAAAGTACAAATTTTTTTCTGAGGCAGGACTTAGATGATGTAAAGTAAATAAAGATAAGGGATGTGTATTATAGTAGCAGAGTAGAAATAAATAGAAATATTTAGCCACTCACTGAGGAAGACAAGGGCTTTGTATAAAAATATGGTCTACAATCACGTAATTAAAGGCTGTATTTTAACTGGAAGCTGAAGTAAGGAAGCTGCGTGGGTGGTTTTAGCGCTGACATTTCTTAGTCACTGAGTTTCTGCTTTAATAGGTAGCTTTTCAGATGTAGTTGTGTTTGTAATGGCATGGTAATAACTTCCATAACGTAAGCTTTGCATCGCATTAAAAGCACACATCTTGCTTTATGCAGCTCAGTAAACAAAATAATCCACTTCTCTTACTGACACTCATCTCCTTTCTACATCCATCTCTCTGGGTGTCGCCCCTGCGCTCTCTGGGACAGGACACGTGAGCCAGTGTCACGGGTTTGCTGCAGGTTTATCCAACACCAGTTTATCCAACTGGCACTTGAGGCTCCCCTCACCGCCTTTGGACCTGCACAGCCCCTCACAACAAATGTCAGCTGGCAGTTTCAGAGCTGATGCTTCAGTTGCCAGCCCTGCTCTCTCCCCAGCTGTTGAAGCCTCCATGATATCCCAGGGTTGCACTGGCATGTCTTTGCTGAACTTGACATCCATCAAGTCAGGACTGATTAATGGCATTGATTATTTTATTATTTTATTTTTGCTTTGCATCAAGTGTTCCTGAATTCTCCCATTTAATCCCACTTGATTGGAGTTTGTGTTTATTTTGTGTAGTTTTCTTGGCACGCATTGCCTTTGTGCAGCTGTAGTTTGTTATAGTGATACACGATTCCTCTTTATTTCCCTTGCAGGGAATAAGGGGTGATGAGGAAACAATGCTGGCCACTCACCACCACCCCACTACTGTACTTCTCAAGGCCATGGAGGTGTGTGCACCTGCAGAAGGGAGTGGTGCCAAATGCAGGAAACCTGAAGCCGGGATATGTTTTACAGCGTGGCACTTAAAATGCAGGATCGTAAGAAATGCTTGCATTTTAAAATGTTTTATCTTATGTTTAAGGGACAGTGTTTCTGGCAGGGGAAAAAATATATAAGGGCATTAAATTGCTTTCTTTGCAGGCAATTAAACAATGAAGCCAGTCTGAGGCATTTAAATAATTGTAACAGATGTTTATTGCCTAGTGCAGTTTATTGCATCCTATTATTCCCTTTACATACAGGAGAGAAGAACACATGACAAACTATACCGTAAAAGAAATTCTTTACTGCTTTGCGAGCAATGTGGCTGTTTCTCTGACTTCTTAATTGAATCACCTTGGGAACGAGTCGGTAATAAATAGTATTTGGAGAGCAGGCAAGTGACTAACTGCCTGAAGGAGCAGCGGCAACCGGTGTGCAAAGACCTGGGGCTGGAGGTAAATACCTCTGAGTAAACAAACTGCAGTGGGATTGCTCCAAGAAGGATACTTGGCTCACTCTCATTAAGTGCCTCCGAGGCTGTTTCTGGAGACTCTCCTTGCCTGAAATCCATTTTGTGTGCTCCAGGGAGAGAGGAAAGATAAGATTCTAGGTCCTCGGATGGACTTTTGACAGGACATTTGTAATCTCAGGTTACCACAGACCTCCTGTGTGGCCTTATTTCTCACACCCCATCTCAGTGAGGCAGGGAAACATTTCTTTTCAATCTGCCCAAGATGTCACATCCAGTGTAGGGATGGACGTCCTTGGCTGGGCCAAAGGTGCATAGAGCTCCACTGCTTGTGATGACCTCTGACAGTAGCCTCTGGGGAATGACTAGGAAATGGTGAAGGACAAGTGAGTGTGTGTTATTTCCCCCAAATACTCTCCAAATATTTATTTTGTAGAGTCAACTATGTTTTCTATGTGTTTAATAATGTATTTATTAGACCAGGTAATTAATCGGTGTATTTATCAGTGATTTTGTTTTTCATCCGTTCTTCCCTTGAATTCCTGTGGACATTTAGTGTTCAGAGCAGTCTCTGTAAGGCTCTAGGACAGTAAATGCTGTAGATGAACCATAAGCTTCCTCAGCTAGTTAAAAAAAAAGGATTTACCTTCTCTAAACAAAGGAAAAACCTTCAACTCCCCTCCAATCCCAAACCCCCAGACAAAGTCCTGTAGACTTTTTATCTCTTGCCTAGTATCCCTCCTGTTGTCTTATCCCTGGCTTTGACTAAAATTTGAGGGGTTTTTCACTGAGTATTTCTTTTCAACTTTCTAGCTCAGTCCAGCCAAAGCTGCTTTGTGATTTCGGGTCAAGTTTGGCAAAATTTAAGAATTTTCAAGAGTCTAAAGAAGTTTATGTTTGGGTTTTTCTCAGGAAAATTTCAATGCTTTTAGCTTACATAATATTTGGGCACCAAGTTTTGATGCTGTAAATCATGAAAGAAAGAAAACCTTCGTTTGCCCAGTGCCCTCCACTGGGAGGAAAGTGGTGCCAATGGTTTCTTCCCCACTCCTTTTTCCTTCCTTTTTTCTCCCCCTACCACGTTTGATTTGTCATTTTGACTCTAACACCCTTTTAGACCTTGCTCGTTTCTCATTGTCGGCAGCTCCATGTTGTGTTAAAATTTACTGTACGTGTTGCCTTTTACCTGTGTTAGGTACCGTGTCTTGTTCTCTCCCTTACAGCTAGAACGAGTTTTCTCCAGCCCCAGGTCTTCACTTCCTTAACTGGTTATTGCCGAGTTCTTTACAGCTGTGGGATCTCCAGGCCCAATCTGTCCCTTGTGTCATCTCCCCATGCCAGCACTCCCCTATAGCCCCTCCAGTGTCTGCCCCTCTCAAGGCCTCTGTCCTCCCCAGTGCATCTTTACCTTCGAGTGGTATCTCAATTTTTACAGAAAAACTGCTTGTTGCTGCCATCTACCTAAAATTACTCTCGTATCATGCCAAGGTAAACAGAAGTAAAGCAAATTAGCGTCAGAGAAACTGCCATTACAGATGAGCTGAGCTTTGAGGATGTTTCCCAATTGCTCTGGTCTGCTGGTACCTGCCCTTTCCTGGTACAGCGTTTCATCCTCAGGCAAGCTGCTGTTACATGCGTGATCTTCACAGGGGTCTGCAGCGGAGGCACGGCCGGGTGGAATGCGGGCAGGGCAAGGAGGAGGCGGGGGGAGCAGAAGAGAATCAGCCCCAGCTGCAGGATGTGGATCAGTGCCTCTGCTTCTCAGGGTAATCAGGAGCTTTTATGAAAAGTCCTGTCAGTTTGTCAGAAACCCTTCAGCAGGTTTTGATCTACAGCTTGTCCTGGCAATGCAAGTGGGTAGCAGATGATAGCTGAACTGGGAGTGCTTAAAATTTCTTTCCTCTCTCTCTTGATTATTCAAAGAAGCCTTCACTGGAAAAGCTGAATCGCTTCCCAGATGTCTTTGGAAAGATCACATTCTTTTCTTAAGGCTAAAGAAATCCCAGTGTAATTTCTCAGCTCCAATTTGGGGTCACTCCTGAGTGAGCCACTGGGCTTCCTTCAGAAACAGAAACCACCCCACATGAATAGGGATGATAGAAAAATGACTGATGGAGACTGACAGAATAATTTAGAGAGGAGTCGTCTATTTAAGGATGAGGACAAGCTGAAAGGCCTCCATTTGGAGGTTGCCTACACCTGCCTGTGCAGCTCTGAAGGGGATTCTCTTCATTGGAGAGTCTTGCCCATACCTTCATTGGATACATCAAGCAAGAGCTTTACCTGCCTCCGTACCTCTGGATCATCCCCACAAGCAGCATGACACCTCAGGGAAAGGTGAGTGGTGTGTGCAGGTTTCAGCTGTGCTGAAATCAGAACAAACCTTTGGAACCTGGGGTCTTGTTCAGAGCAATTAGATCAGCCCTGGTCTCACTTTGTCTGACCAAGCTCCGTGGTGGCACATGGGGACCAAAGGGTGAAAGAGCCATCTTAACCCTTAGGTTTCTCATCTCCACCTTTCCCGTAACTTGCTAAAACCAGCTTTCTGTCATTTCTCTCCTAAGTGAGACTCTTAGCAACAACCTTTTGGTATGTTAGAAAGCAATAATCAAATCAGTCTGCCTTCTCGCTGAAGCAGAACAAATCCATGGCTGTGTTCCCAGCTGTAAACAAAGGTAAACAGATGTGGGACTGTGGTCATCTCCTTCCCAGCAGGAGGGATTATCAGAAAAACTCCATAAATAATGAAAATGTAAATCGGGCATAAAATTCATTTTTAGATGAAACCAGAAGCCTTTTGTATACCCCCTATCCAGTTTAGGTAGAGAACAATCCCTGCCTCACCTTATAAAATTAATTTTCTTCTTGGTGAATATTTTAAAACTTGGAACTCTCAAGAATTCCCCTGTCATATTTGATTGTTTGTTTTCCCCTTGTTTCATTTGCTGGCTACTAAAAATAGAGAGATTTTCTTCCTGGTGATTACCTTTTTCCTTTTCCTTTTCCAATTTTTTTTTTTTCCTATTTGGAATTCTTCTTACTCTGCCAGATCTCTCAGCTGCGCACTATCCCCTTTCCCATATTGTATCCCAAACTTTTGGGCATCAGCTTGTGCTTGGATTTGTGTTTTCACAAGCAGTTTCACAAGAGTAGCAGCCAGGAGGGAAATAGAAAATAATATAAATTTGAGGCGAATACAGCTGCATTCTCAGTTCATGTCCCATCAGCAGACATAGAAAATGGTATGTGTTATTATTTCCTATGTACATTGTTATAATCATTGCCATTTGCAGATTATTTTAGAGACTGAACCTGTCTTCAGGGAAAAAGGAACCAACAAAGCAGAGCAACCCACCCTCCTGCTATACCTCCAGTCCCAACACAAAATCTGTTGTGGTGGATTTTATACTGAAATAATGACTGCCCTGAAGTCAAGGAGGGGCTGTGCTGTGGCTGAGGTGGCGCTGGGTGCCAAAAGCCTCTCTGGAGCGTCTCCCCAGAGCCTCTCTGTAAACTGTGAGATGAGGTGGTCTGGGAGCTAATTGGGTTTCCCTCATCTGCACAAACACACTGCCTCTTGTTTGGGGTGGGGAGACTGCCTGAGCACTTGTTCCTGAGCTCTAGATGAAAATCATGTCAAATTGGGCACATTTCTGCCACATGTCGACATAGTAGTGGATTTTTTATTTTTTTTTTTAACTGAAAATGGTATCAAGGAACTCCTGGTGTCTGAAGGCAGATCTCAGAAGATCTCAGGCTAGTCTTCAGGAGGAACCTCTGCTGGAAGCCAAGGACTGGGCAAGCAGTTTATGTGCTTTAAAAAGCAAGCCCTTGAAAAGAGTTTAGACTGCAGTCAGTGTTGCCATAGCATGAGGTCCCAGCTGTTTGTGAAAGGAGAAAGTATAACTGCACAGAAAAGCTTGGTAAAGGCATCCAGAGCCAAGGCTGCTGTTGTGAACTTACTGCAATTTGTTGGGGAAAGATGAAATAGCAGCCAAAAGATCGTCCCATCATATGGCTCCTTTTTAAAATAAGTCTTAGAGTGAGATTTCTTCTTCCCCACGAGCAATGTGAATTTCCACTTGCTTGGGAGGGTCAGCGGTGGGGATTGCTGCTCGCAGGTGTCGCTCCTGTGGGCACAGGGAGCTCCCTCCCCAAGCCACCAGGACAGCAGGCAGAACGGGAATTCCCAGACATGGTTTGTGCCCGCCCAGAGGTACATCCTTCCTGTCACGGCCACAGGTCTGGCCTGCACGGCGCTCTGCCGTGTCCACAGACGTCATTCCTGGCCATCAGTCTGCCCCAAGAGCATTCCCCATAGCCCCAGCAATTAGAATGTGTCATAATCCGCAAGATGAGAAACATTACTGCCACATTTCTACTGCAGCATTATGGATTATAACAATCCTATCCCTTAGGAAATAGTTCCAAATTTATTTCCTTTCAAAACGGACAGAACGGTGGAAAATTGTGACTATTTCTGTGGAATGCAAATCAAAGAAAAAGCAGTTTGGAAATATCCATGAGTTTTGATAATATCAAGGTTTTAGATTTTTTTTTTCCTTTTTTGGTGATGTCCAAATAGTAAATGACATAACATTTTATAAAATGGGTATGCACAATTTTAAAATATGACAACAGGCAGAATGTATCCCAACAATCTGATGAATCCAAAATTATATATTTAAATATTACTGAAACAAGCTGTGGCACTTGAAACTGCACCCCAGCCCCCATCCCAGTTTCCTCTTTCTCAAACTTACTTGAAGGCAATGTTCCTGTGAAAATATCTTCATTAAAAGAAAATAAAAAGAATCTGTCTATTTTTTTGAGAAATCTTGTCTGGTTTGCTTAAGCATCCATTAAGTACGCTGTATTTTATGTTGCATCTTTGCAAAAACTGGTGAGGATGCTGCCTCTGTAGGAGACATTCCCTCTCATGAGTGAGTAGAGAAACTTTTTCCTTTGGAATGGGGAGAAAATAAAAACCAGTTTGATCCAGTTCAGAATGACAACGTTCTATTTTACTCCCGATGAACTGAAAACCATTGATTGCAGCTTGGAACAAAAGAAGTGCTCTTTCAAATAATTTAATTTTATTTCTATTCTGAGCATCCCTTGGCAAAAACAAGACAAATGCAGCGAATGCTGGGTTTAGACGCATCTTGCAGGTTGTTGTGGATTATGATTGCCTCTTCACCTGTATAACGTCACGTGAAGTCACCTCTTCTGCTGCTTGGAGCACTTGGAGAATCCCTCATGAGTTTAACCTCATCTTTCATGGGAGATTATTTGCACACTCAGGTCCCTGGAGACTCCCCTAGCAAACACCATGAATCAGACAGTATCCTGGGGTGGAGAAATGCCATCTCTCCAGCTAATGGTTTCCAGTATCTGTAAAGCAGCTTAATGTTTATTGGAACAAAGTCGGGAACATAAGGGTTTCTCCTCTGAGCCTAGTGCCCTCACCAGATGACAACTGATCTGGCTCATTGAATGTTTTAGTCTTTGTGGAAATTATATCAATTCCAGCAGGAGGAGAAAATGAAGAAAATTCACCCCTTAGTGCCCAGAGCTGTGCTGGTTATGTTGCTCTCCTGAAAAGCTCTGGTCCAGGTCCCCTCCTCTACTCCGGCAGACCTGAAGCCAGGTTTGAGGTTATCCAGTTATTCAATTTAACTTTTCAGGATTCATAGGGGCAGTGTGGGAGGGACAAAAAGGACTCCCTGATGTTTTTAAGAGAGAAGCAGGAGATTTAAAATATTGCAATGCTGGCAAGTATTTGGTCTACATGCAGTCCAGAGTGGTTTCTCCTTCCCTTGGAGGCAGAGACACAGTGCAACTCTCACCATGGTGTGCCAGTCCCAGACCCTTTCCTTCTACATTTTGCATAGGCTGATGCCTGGATAAGCCAATCTCTGCAGTCTCTTTAAGTGACATGATGAAGAGGATGATAAAATAAGGTTTGGTGCCAGAGAGAAAAACAGATAGGTACTGATTTAATCTCCCAGACCCTCTCATTTTGAGTCACAGGAAGAGAAAGTGGAAAGGAGAGCTGTGTCCTGGGGATGAAGAGTTCTGGTGCTGGTGCTGCTGCCGGAGGAGAGTTGCTCACTGGAGCGAGACTGATGGCTAATGACTGGCATAAGGGACTGAACAGATCAGAAAGTGGTGCTCAGTACACACTGATAAAATTCCAGAGAGCTGACCTGCATTGTCCTGTGCCATTTCTTTAGTTTGAGTCTTAGGAGATCTAGGGAGAGAGGGACAAGTTATTCGTTTGTATTAATAAAAGCTTATGATAGTACTGGGTATTTATACACTGCTTTGCAAACTTAGCTGTGTTCCTTACCCTCTAAGTCTTTCATAGAAAATCCATTGAATAAACTCAATTAATTATTTGGAGTGGAACAGTGGTGAGATGGGAATCATCTAACTCTGTCCTTAGAAGTGATTTTACAGCTACATGAGGTGAATTTGAAGCATTATGCTTATTTGCTTGCATGCCCAAAAAGCTGACTTTTTTGTTTGCTGTCTTACCTTTGTCATTATTTTTTTTTTGTGCCAGAAACTGTTCTGTTATTGGGAACTGACCCCTGCTCTGTCTGACCAGTGTGGCAAGTAACTAATTTCTTTGCTGCATATAGAAATGCCTTTTCTTGTGTGCATGCTTCTTTTTAGTACCTCATCTGAGAGAAACATCTGCTGCTTGCTCAGTTTCCCTCCTGGACTTGGACCTCCCTCTTATTCTGACTCAGATTAAGAGGAACATCTCCAACACCTCTGTGTGCCCAGCCCCTGGATGTTGCCTGCTTGTGAATTCGAAGGTGGTGGAGTGAAGATCAGGGATGTGAGGTGGGCCTCAGCTTTTCCCTATGGCAGTCCTGGATGTGCACCCCCTGGGATGCAAAGGCTGCTGGAAGGGAAGTTTGGCACATAGGAGCTTTTCCAGTCTCCAGCCTTCATTCCCTGCCCTCCCACCTGCTGTTCTGCTGTGTGTCCTTCCCTCCCAGCTGTAAGAAAGGGCTGATGATCTTCTCTCCTCCCTGCTTGCCAGCAGTGCTGGAGTGCGAGTTTTGGCTAAGCACCATGACAAACCTTTGCTGGGGCCAAGCAGGGAGGAGAGGACCTAGCAGATGTACTCTACAGGACTCAATTTTGCCGTCCTCAAGGACACAGAAAAGCAAAGACCTGGCATTGACTGAACTTTAAGCAGTCTTTTTTGCTGCCTTTGCCTTGGGCTGTTGCCTTAGGTTACCTCCTGCTTGGATGATGCCGAGGAAGGGTCTCCCTGTACTGTTCAGAGACCGAGTGAGACCTCCAGATCTGACTGCAGAGCAGTCATGCTGTAATGAACTGGACTTGGCTTCCCTGCTTACAAAGGCCTTTCCTGCCCCTTGAATAGAGAGGAAGGGATTTGTGTCCACTTAGGGGAAAGGCGTAGTAGCTTGGGCCCACCTTTGTAACAAGCTGCTCCCAAATTTGTGTCACGTTCTGATCCAGAAGCTGACTTTGTATTTGGAGCCCACCTGTAGCATTAATGGAAGTGTTTCATTTAAAACAGCATGGAACTGGCTAGAAATGCTTGTGAGAAACATCTCGTGCTGTTAGCAGGCACTGGTCCTGCTGGGAAGGGATTAATTCTGCTGGCTCTGGGAGGCAGGGAGCTCATTGCTTATCTGGAGAAGGGAAGTAACAGGGGAGCTGAGTTGGCAGCCAGACAGAGACAAAAGTCTTGTATATGGACTCCTAGATCCTCTTGGGTTAGTGGGATGGGAGGGTTGTGGTAGATGCTGGCTGGGGCTGGGCACAAGCAGGAATTTTGAGCCACCACCACCTAGAGGCAGCGTTTGGGCCACGTGTCCAGAGCTGATGCTCCAAAGGCAGCTGGAGCCCAGAGTCTGCCCAGTTAGCAGAAATAGCAGTCCAGGAGTGGGTGAGCTCTCTGTGACCCCGGGCTGGGCTCGTGCCTGCCCACCTGATGCACTGTGCTACCAGGCCTGCTGGTCCTGATGCTGGTGTGAGCTGAGACATGGTGCTACGAGCAGCAGCAGCAAAAGTTCCACTCTTGCCTTCTCCTCCTGGTGTGGTGGCCCTTGAGTTTGAACCAAAACTTCTGTAAAGATATTAACTTTTTCTCCTTTTTAAAATTCAGTCCCTCTAAAAGATTTTATATCACTGTGATTTATATAAATTGGGAGGTATATCCTCCTGATGTTCTTTCTTTTCTGTCTTTAGGGCTTTTAGAGCTGCATTACAGCCAAAAAGAAAGAAAAGGAGTGACAGACATTAATTTACAGGAACCCGTACATCTACCAGGTGCTTTTTCTGTGTCCAGAGAATCTCTGCCACAAACAGAATGGCTAAAGCAAATTCATCCTTTATTGCTGCTTGTTTGCTTGTAAAACCAGGAGCCAGCTCCAGAACTGTGCAACAGGAGCTCCAAAATGCATTATCTTGGCGTGGGCTCTCTCCCCAGGTACCCACTATTCGGTGAGTTTTCGCTCCTGATTTCAGCATGCATGAGCTCCAAACCCTGCAGAGGTCAGTCCAAATGCTGTCCCATGTGCAAGGGGGGCTGATGGACCGAACAGTGCCTGAGTGCTGGGGGTGAGATTTGCTAGGACAGTTGGGTCCGTCACACGCCTCCTTCGTAACCTCTTTGAGCTCAAACCTCTGAATGTGTGAGAGCAAAGAGAGACTGTGCTTCCAGAATTACTGAAGAGGCTCCCCACAGTCTAATGCTGGACTTCCTGTCTCTCTCGTTGGCAAAGAGGTTACCCTTGCTATGCAGTCAAAAATTGATCCAGAGGGAAGCATTTACCCCCCTTTGACTGTTCAGTGTTTGGTCCCTAGATGATCTGATTGATACACAGCGAGCTGTATATTTTATTAGGTGAAAAAGTACCCACTGAGGCATAGTATCATTTCCAAGGGTGACCTTGTGACAGCGGGTGGCAGCAGTGCACATAAAAATGATAAAAGCCTGGCTAAAGTCCCTGGCTGCATAGGTTGAAGAGGTAGCTCAGGAACTGTTGATAGATGGGTTAGATTAACTGATACGCCTCAGCTCAGAGGCTCACTTTTTTTAAAAAAAAGGCAAATCAGGGAGAGAAATGAATGCAGATGAGCACACAAAACCAAGAGAAAGGCAAATGCGGTGGAGAGAGAAGGAATAGTGGAGAAAGGTTTGGGTTTTTTAAAAATAAAACATTTTTCATGAGGAAATACGGTCAGACTGAGGTGGCATGTTGCTTTGTGCTGCAGAGGGAAACAGGAGTGTGCTGTACTAAATTGCACATGAGTTTCTTTGTCACTACTAAGTTTCCTCTCTCTATTTCACTTGGTTATTTGTGGTGTGTGTTTGTAGTGAGTTTTCAGGCAGTGTAGATAAATTATCACATTGATTTTTCTTTCTCACTTTTATTTTTTTTTGGTGGGGAGGGGCCAGAGGGGGCAATGGGAAAGGTTTCTGTGTATTATATAGAAAGCAGAGTGGCTGTTAACAGCCTGCTGGGTTTAGTATCCACTGTACAGAAGAGGCACCTGAACCAGAACTTGGAAACAAAATACCTTGAACTGCAGGGCAGCTGAGGGTCTGCATCCAAATTTGCCATTCAGGACCATTTCTACTACCCAATACAGGAATGAAAAATTGAATACCAGCTTCCCAGGACTGTGTATATCACAGCTCAAGACAAGGAATATCATAACTTGATATATTCAGTGATTGATGTGATCATGGTCAATGTAACAGAACCAATTGTTTTTGCAGCTATCATTGCAGTGGGAGTACAGAAGTAAGATTTTCTGTTCAGCACCGCTTCGGTTTTCATGCCCTGCTCTGCCAAGACAGAGAGATTAAAGGTGAAGAGTGGAGAAAAGGGTTTTAAGCAGTCAAGGGAAGAGAGAAGAGATTAATATTTCTGCCCAGAAGCTGGAGATGAAAAGGGAGAGTTGTGCCCATGACAAACATTACCTTGAGTCACTCACCACTGACAAATGGGTTTGTGGACCAGAAAGTGTCACTTCTCTCTGGGGAGGCATGGCTTAGATGGGAGACTGGTGGCGAGGAGTTTAAGTGGATTTGCCTTAGTTAACTTTCAAGACAGTGGGATCTGCTAGCAGGCCAGGAAACATAGAAACTTAACCTTCCATTCTGCAGGCTGTAAGATGCTCCTTAGAGGGTGCAGAATGTGGTGGAAAAGAAGCGATCCTCACTGGAAGTGGTTATTTACTGTCAGCATTTGGCAAACTTACGCATCTAATAATTCTCTCTGAGTTTGTTGCTGGCAATGATGTGACTCCCATGCAATCTTTGTTGCCTTATCATTCCCTAGTGCACCCTGAGAAACAAAAGTGCTGTTCATAGCCAAAGTGCTCATCCAAAAAGTAGTCTCGGTGCATTGTCAGTTACACTGGAGCTGTGCCACGTTGGTTCATTGTGGTTCTGGTGTCTTCAGCTTGCACTGCAGTCCTGCATCCACTTGTGTTTTCACTTCTCTGCTCTGGGGTGTTGGATATCCATATTCATCATCCCCATAACTTGGGGTTATGCGTGCCGGTGTTTGGGGTCAATCTTTATAGTGTCCTCTGCCACCATGAAGCATGTGAGCTGAGACGGCTCTGGGGATAAGCCATCCTTGCCTGCTTTCGTGGGCAGTAAAATGATGGTGCAAAGGGGTAGAAGTGGCAAAGGTGGAAGGAATGCAGCAGCAAGCAGAGGGCTTGCTGCTGGGGAAGTTCATGCCTCCAGCCCTGGCAGCCAGGAGGTTGTTCCAGGACCCCAGGCAAAGTGGCACATGTGGGACTTATAGCTAAGACCAGCTTGGGAGCTCAGGAGTGCTGCTGGCTCCAAGGGAGGTGTGCCAGAGAGTGAAGTTGGGATTTCAGGGGGCTGGGAAGGGAAATGTCTGGGGGTGGCATGGCAGCAAGCATGGCTGTCAGGTTAGCTAGAGTAATGACATGATCCTATGAATATTTACTCTCAACTATTTATAGGGCCGTGCGTTAGATGTTCTTTATGGTTGTTTTAGTAGAATTAATGCTTAGGGGATATTCGCCATGAAAAATATTTCCCATGAGTGAGTCAAATCAAATAAATAAATTTGCTGCTTGCCATAAAATAGCAAAGGTACACTTAATTTTCCTGCTAGGATGACATCATTTCTGTGGAGATGTTAGCAAAATATTTCTAATGCATACAGCACTTTGAAATGAAAATAAGTAGAATATAAGGTATTTCGAGTGCAATGAAAAAAACTACTGTGAAGGCTGAAAAGAAACATGTACCTTTTGACTTTGAATTCTATTTCAGTTCTGGAATTGTCTGGATTATATACAGCCACCTCACTCAAAACTGGTGCACAGTAATTAACATTTCTATGTACATATGCCAAGGAGGTTGAGGACAATAAGAATTCAGATACTGAAATGAAAGCCATCCCTTAAGAAAACACAGGTTCATTACTTGGTACAATTGGCATTACTGCAGAAAAGAAAATGAACCGTTAAATGAATATTCATTATGGATAAGGGAAGGTGCTTTGTCATACATTTGGGAGTCACAGTGAGAATGAAAGTCTGTTTTGAAAGTAGCTAATGAAAATGCTAGAGAGCCATTGCTAACAGTGAGCATCTTAAAATTTACATGACCAAATAAGTTTCACCCAGGAGTTCAGAAAATATTTACACAAGGCGATCACACACACTGTTTGTGAGCAAACTGTGAAGAGCACGTCAGACAAGGGTGTGCTCAGACATGAACTTGATTGCATAAGATTGTACCTATTTTTTAAAAAGATACTTTGAAACTACAGGTGAATAAAGTTCGATTTGCCTAGCAACAAATATGGTCTAAAAAGAAAAAGATAGAATTAGAGGAGAAGAGAAACGGGAAGACAACTGATGCTTTTCAATATTGTTTTTGTGGAAATCACGTCTCGTGAAACTTAGCTTTTTGATGTGATTATAACTTCATCGATGACGCCCACATGATGTGCTCCTCATCATGTGTCAGGCATCAGAATTAGTGTCGCAGAAAAGTCTAATTAAAGGCTAGCAGTGGGTAAACTAAAAGTAGCACATTTTAAATGGATTAAGCTGTCTCACCAATAAATCTCAAGTAGTAACCCCCAAGTGCTCCCCAGGGGTCACTTCTTGGCTCAGTTCCTTTTCTATTCCCCCCACTTTTTGTAAGAATATATAAAGTCGTTGCTAATAAAGTTTGTGGATGACATAAAGGTGAAAAATAAGGACAGTCTAGTTCTACGGACTGAACTAAATTACTTGATAAGGCTGGACTTGGCTGAGCTAAATCCTTTTCAAAACATCCAGATTCAAGGTCATGCATCCAGAACTGGAGCATTTAGATCACTCTTACAGGATTAGAGGCTGCTTCCTGATAGATAGCAAGTGTGAAGAAGACACATGGTAGATAACCCACCAGCCCCTGTTGGGATCCTCTTGCTGAAAGCTGCTTTGACTGAGAAAATTAAGAGACCTATTCCCTATTTATAGCGTCATGTGCAGGATCAGCAAGACAGTCGGTGGAAATCTGCTAACAATTCCTGGAAAATTCTGGTGAAGCAGGAGTGATTTATAAAGAAAAAGACAAGGACTAGCTTAAAACTTGAATTATACTCAGTTATTGTTTTTCCTCTGTTAGTTCATATTTTTTCTCTGCTTATTTAATGTGGCTGTTGGGCAGAGGAGAGGAGGAAATTAATCTCAGATTTAACATTGCCAGCTTCTTTGTTGTTCAGCAATGGATAAATACAATTCCTATATCTAATTCTAAGTAAGCCTCCATGACTGTACACCCAATTATTCTTTTTATCTCTAGCCTCTCTCTGTAATACCTACTTTCCTCCTCTTTTCTAAGACTGGGCCCTGACGTCGCTGTCTTCTATAGAGTAGCTGAAAGCCCAAACCTTCCCAGCTAACCAGCAGGAGTTTCGATGCCTGTCATAACCTGCTGAGGAGTTTTGCTTCACAAAGTCTCTACTGGATCATAAGAACTAGAGACAGGACAAAAAGAGAAAGGATGCAACACCCAGCTGAGTTGCAGAGACCTCCACGGGTGTAGCTACCTTCTGAACGTTGTGACAGTGCAGTGGAAACTACACAATTATTGTCACTTCAGTGCTTTTGTTATACATGGCCCGAACACAGAGTAGTCTAGGAACAAGCAAGAGAAATCAGAGGTGCAGCTAGACCTGAGAGCCCTTATAACCCACTGGTGACCTTTGATGCTGTCTGGGTGAGGAGAGGTCTGGCACAGCAGCACTGCACCCAGAATAGCACCAGTATAGCTGGTGATGCTATGTCCCAGAGGAGTTCGGTCCGGATGTTATGCTCAAGAGCAGACCAAGAGAAGGAACAGCTGCTGTGGTCATTTAAGGGCATGGGGGAAGTGGCACAAATGGGACAGAGTCTCTATGTCCCTAAGAAAGAAGATGAATAAAAATGGTTTTCATTAAGAGTAATGAAGAGTAAAAATAATATAATGAAGAATAGCCCAGATATAAGACAGGATAGCGCTTCTATTTTCCCTGTTTCATGAAGTGAGAGTGATAAGACTAAGGAGGTGGAATTCAGTACCGAAAAAATAAAATACTTACTTTTTCTGCCTGCTTATAATTGAAATATAGAGCATATTGCCATAGTATGAATACTGAAATACTTTATTAAGCCTTTAGTTTGAATTATAATGCTAATTACTGTAATTTGTGCCACAGTCTCTTGATATCCTTATGTCTGCCTATCAAAAACACACAGAGCAATCATAATGACCTCTGTTAAAAACACTGAGGGGTGGACAGATCTCTTAAGCCTCCTGCTTCAGAGCTTAAACTAGTCTTCAGCTACCAGAGATGGTGTGGGACAGAACAATGCTCACAAGAAAACTGTCGTGGGATAACGTGCAGGCCATGGCAGGCCACGGCTGGAGCCAAGGTATGGGAGCATTGCATCTTGGTTCTGGTTTAGTGACTTCAGTTCTTAGTTTTGGACTTGCCTTGCTGATTTTTGATTCCTCATGTGGTGTAAAGGGGCACAGGGCTTTTGGTTTCAGCAGCTTGTTGCTGACTGACACTATGCTTTGCCTAGACATAAATGCATCAATATAGCAATCATCCCTGCTGCATCAGTCAAACATACAGTCCTTTTTCCTGATACCCTGGGAGAGTTTGCACTTGGGGGAATCTCTCATTTTTTTCCATCTGAAAATAAAATAAAATCTTCCACCTGTGGTCTAGGGAAAAGGTGTTTCTTTCTAGTTGGATTTCTCTTTTTCAGCTGAAATTGAATAGGCATCCTGTGAGCAACCAGGCAGAGAATTTTTGGTCCTGCTGCGCAAGCCTTACTCTTCAGGTGCTCACTTGCAATTTGCAAGCACTTCTGAATATCTTCTGGCATGTGAGCTCTCTCTCCTCTGGATGAGGTTTTTTTTTTGAATCCTTGTATTGTGCAAATGCTCTCGCAGGTGGCAGGCATGCTGCAGATAAACCTTTTGATCCCTCAGAATCACCAACCTCTTGTAATCGTGTTTTCCAGCTTTGTAAATGTTACCCCCCAACGCATACAGCGTCTCGCTACTCTCAGATCTTCACCCTTACTTCTTCATTTCAAACAGCATCATCGTCCCTGTCTCTCAATGTGCCGCATCACATTTCCCCAAGAAAAAGTGAGTCTTCTTGAAATGATCACTAGATGGCTACACTACCGCACAGGATTTCACAGCTCTGCTTTTCCAGACCTTCAAACCATTTCTCTCAGCCCTCTCGTTCACAATATCTTTGGTCTGAATTGCATTTCAGCCACAAAATGCAATTTCCATATCTTCAATTTTCTTCTCAGCAGGTTGCAATATAACTCCACACCGTTCAAATTTATTGTACAAAGAAGTCGCTGGGGCTTAAACGGCATCTAACCTCTGAAGCATCTGGTATTGTCCAGCCTTGGAAACAGGATCCTGGACTGCATGCCCCTTTAGTCTGATCCAATAGAGCAACTCCCGTCTTTCTGGAGTCTGTGCAGAAAGCCTTCGGAGTCAATTTGGCGCAACCCAGTGTGTCTATTGACCCGGCTACGGCTGAGCAGCTTCAAAAGCCCAGAGATTTGGGACGAGCATCAGTCCATGACTCAAGCCTTCACCACTACGGTTTCACAGGGACTGTAGGGAGTTTCAGAAGCAGGGAAAAAAAATGTGCTTATTTTCCTGTTGTAAGCAAGAGCAGGCTTTAGGAACAAGAAGTCGCAAATATTAGAGAAGCGTTTGCCTTCCTCACTGCCTTTTTTCTGTCCTTCATTTCAGTCAAAGACTAATGCAAATGTTAAACTTCCTAACAGAAATAATTTCTTGCAATAGTTGCCAGGAGGGACCTAAAAAAGACAGAATAGTATTAATTTTTGTCATATATATTTGTGTTCAGATTCACGCAGAATAGAAATGCGTTCCTCCTCTTCTAAAAGTCCCTGTTTGTGCCTTTACACAAATCCTCCCACGTTCTTGTGAGTGGTTACACTAATGACATTTATGTAATATCACTGGGTGTTTACAGCTGCGTAGTCTGAACGTGAGTCTGGATATAAATAATGTGATCATCGTCTCCTGCGAGCGAGAGAAATGTTATCTGTGTTTTACAGATGGGGGAATTGAGGTAAATGGGGGGAAGCGAAGTGAAGTGAATAACTGCTCTCGCCTGCGAGCTGTGGCACCGTGCTACATTCGTGAGGGATGCAGGATGCAGACGGACAGACAGACAGACAGCCCTGGGATGCCAGCAGGCGCTCGATGGTGCCACCAGCTGTGCTGTCATGGGGGCAGGAAAACAGGGCAGGGCAGCATTTTGCAGAGAGGGAGTCTGGTGAAAAGACCTGTTTTGAGAGAGCCAAAACACCTGGCTGAGGAATAAGTTGTGTGGTGTGCAGTGGAACCACCCCAAGGGCCCACAAGGGTCTAGAAGGGACTAGAATTTTTCAAGTTAGTTTTGTGCTGGCTGCTCTGGAAATGCGATATGAAAAGCAGGGCTAGAGATACATTTATCTCGGCACATTTTCAGTGGGAGTCCACGAAGGAGGAAAAGCATCAGAAGAGAACTAGCAGAGCTCAGGCTGGGTCTCCCCTGCCACATGGCCATTTGGAGATTGGGGTGGGTGGCCTGTCCTCCCTGCCAGGCTGCTCTGGCTGGGTACTGTGGAGGTGATTGCTGGTCACCAGTAGCCCTGGAGGCACCCAGTAGCTTAAAAGGAACGAAGTAAACCTGGGTGGTTTGCCTGTGAGTTCCCCATGGAAAATAAAGCTCCTCATTTGGCGAACATTTGGCCTGTTGTAAAAGGTAAATTGAAAATGCAAAACCCCTTCATAAGTGCAGATGAGCCGCCCTTAGAAACTGTATATTCAAAAAAGAACATCTCAGCTGTTTTCTCTGAATAGGCTGGAGACAGGAGTGCTGCTCCTTTGGCTCTAAGAGGTGTCTCAGCCGTTTCAGAGGTGAGACAATTTGGAAGACGAACTTCAAGTTGGCACGGGCTGATTTGCTCCGAAATTTTTGGAAAAATGTTAAAAACCACTGTGGCTGATGTAATTATCAGACATACTAATGTGTGCATGAGAGTTCCTGGGAAACACTGTGAGTTTGTAGGCAAAAGCCAGTATTAATTTCAGGTAGTAATCCATAGTGACAACAGTCTGTTTTCGGAGAGCTGCTTTGCAGTCTGTGCTATTGAAATTTAGAGGCAAAGGAAGGTATCGATGGGAACCAATATCTCCAATTTGGCCATCTCAGCAAAATTCCGGATATAGTGATCAGCATTGCAGCGATCATTTTATTTTGTCAGCACAAAGCTGCGAATCAACAGTGGCTAATAAGCCACCAGTTAATAACAGGACTGTGGCAGAACCGTATGGACCGCTTTAGACAGCAGCATGTGATTTTGGAAATGGAGCTGGCGCTTGTTTAAAGGAAAAGGTTTCAAAGGCAAAGCGGGTTTCTTTCTGAATGCTCTACTTAGATGCTGCAAAAATACCGATGTGTTGGCAGCAAGGATGGCTGCTTGGCTTTCAGTTTTTCTGTAAGTATCTTCTCTGACCCCATATCACCTGTCAGGATGCCCAGTGAATAGGTTACATTAAAACCCTACAGGCCATTTTGCAAGTAATCAGAATCCCTAGTGACTTGATGGGCACTTTGTGGTTCTTCTAAGAGACTGACGGCTGCGAAGGCTCCCCCTTCTTTCCTCAAGGAAATGGCAAACACAAGCAAAGTCCTGACATTGCTAAGGCAGCTTATGCAGCACTGTTCTCTGCTCCACAGCTTTTCTTAGAGACTTCTTTTCCACAAGAAGATGAATAGTTTTGGCTTTCCTTTATGCAAGAGCAGAGGGGAAAATAATCTGGGCTAGGAGCGTGGCCCAAGGCTCTAATAACCCCTTGTTGCCTCTCGGGCTGCTCTACATTGAGATTTTCCCAGCAACTCTGCCCTTTCACAATTCACAGGACACGCCTCAGCTCACAAACCGTTTTGCTGAGAGGTTGAGGCCAGCCCCGGACCACGAAAGTTGTGGGCAATCATCTATGCAGGAACGTGCTCATCCCTGAGGCCCTAAAGCCGACCTTCCCTCCTGGCAGCTCCAAGGAGGAGGATGCGTACCCGTGCCCCTGCAGTGTGACAAATCCTATCCCAGCACAGGGGCTGGGCAATACTCCAAATATCTCAGGGAACAAAAATTTAGTTTTTAGTCTCTATTCCACCCCAGAGCCTCCTGTGGATTTCTTACAGCAGCAACTTGGCCTCAAAAACTGCCAATGCGTAACACAGTGTTTCATGTACTGCACACTAGACAATTACTGTGGGAAGGCTGCTTTGTGTAAGCAGAGTTGCAGAAATGTTACCACAGCAGTCAGCTTTCTAGCCAGAAACAGCTCCTTCCTTGTCCTGTGTTAGACTTTTCCATCCAAATTTCAGGCACTGGTTTCACTGGGGTTTAACTTTATTCAGCCTCCATTTTGAGATTAACAAGAACGTTAAAGACATGATTAAACGAATTTCCTTCAGTTTTTCACTCCCCAAACTCAGAGATAAAAGAGGCACTGAATGAATTTGGTGGTCACAAACATATGATGCAGCCTTTCCCATGATTGTGCTTAAACCCCACTTGAAAGAGAGACTTTTGGAACCATAAAATACTTTTATCTGTAGGATTGAAATTGGGTTAGTAATTTCCTCAAAGAACAGAAGAAAACTGACTGCTCTGGGTCATGCAGTGTGCTTGCATGCCTTTGAAGTAGTCTTTTTAAAATTAATGTCCCAATGCACAGTTAAACTTGCTGCTATTTTTTTTTTCCTTTTCTGACACGAAGAGGTCATTGGAGTCAACAAGGTTATTTTTCATCTTGTTGGATAACCAGAGGATGGTGATGGGAGCTGGGAAGTGCACAGGTCCCCATCAGCACCAGACAGTGAGTTTCAGAGGAACAATCCCAGGCACTCATTCAGACCCTGGTTATGTGTGAGCTGTTCCTGATTCTGGCCACAGTCACTGTCACCGCCGCAGATTTATGTTGTTGTGCTTTCTCTGCTCATTACAATTTTCCGAGGGGAAAAGGCATTCATCAGCTCTGACATCAGACAAAATCTTGTGAGGGCTGTTACCCAAGTCTGTTCTGCAATGAGAGCCCCAAGAAAAGCGTCGCAACTCGCTCTGCCCACACGGGCCATGGTAATGTGTAAAGAAGCGTGAGGCTTGAAGTAATTACAAGCAGGAAGTAATTAGCTAGCTCCAGCCTCCACGAGGCAATGTGGTCTAATGATTTAACTCTGAACTGGTGGGCAGGACTCCTGGATCAGAGCTTGGTCCTGCTAATAGCTGCGGGCAAGTGATTTGAATCTGTATTTTGATCTCTTTGAGAAGGGCATGTAACAATAGTGGTTTCTGGAGTGAATGGGTCCTGGGCTCTGATCTCCCTCCCTTATTGGAGGGGTACGCCAGTGAAAGACAGCAGGAAGATGAGCCTTTGAGTATTGCAAACAGTTCCCGAGGGAACCTAGCAGTGAAAAATACTAAAAATCAAATGCATTCAGCCATACTTGGAGATAATGATTTTTAGCAGACATACACCATCTCGACCCGAGTAACTGCTTTTTTATGCTCCCCTGTTGTTTGTTCAACTCTAATCTTTGTGTTTCAAACTCTCTGTGTCAAAGTCAGCTTGTGTTACGCCCATGTGCAGCACCTGCTACTGTGTATTGAGCTTGCACTGTACTGTCATGTACTTAATAATTGGTTTTCCTGTCTGTGCTCTGGCAGATGATTCTGGACTGCTTGGTCTTATTTGGGCTGCCACTACTCTGATATGACATTCTTTTGCTTTTTCTCTTTTTCACCAGCACCGCAGTCCAAGTAAGCTGTTATATACAACTGAGATAGGGCAGGGGTTATCGCTGTCTTCCTCTGAATATGTAGATGCATTCTGACACCTAATTCTCAAGGCCAGGATGTCAATAAAAATTTGAAGCACTGTGGCATCATCGTATCTCACCTTCAATATAATCCTAGCGCAGAGCCTGTGGCCTTGTGTGCATGGTAGAGGAGTTTTTATGACTGTGTTCAGTGGCTTTATAATGGTATATGATGATTGTGCTGTCAATACCTAGCTATAACCTCTGCCTGCTGTAGGGATTGTTCTGCTCCCTTAACTGCTGCTCTCCAGCCCTGAGCCCTAAATTTTAAATCTGTGTGAGAAATAATGTGCGTTTGCAAAATTAAGTCTTATATTCCCCTCATTATTAATCATCCCTTCCCTGGCAGCTCCTGATTGTGGCTTCATGTTGCATTATCATAAATGCAGTGCTTGAGTTCCACCCCCACCTCGTCCTTTTCTTTCTCTGATTCCTTTTCTAACTTGTAGGCTAAGAAGGGCCATTCAGTCAGAAGGTGTCAGGTGCGAAGTGGTGGAGTTTAACAGGAATAAAAACCCAGAAAAGATGCCATGAACAATGCGTATATTAGACTGTTTCACGTTAAGAGGGAAGGAAGGGGTTTTCGGAGAACGGAGAAGAAAAATTACAGAGCTGTGTGACTGGAGCTGAATTCAGATCAAGGTTAGATAACTTCACAGTGTTTCTCGGGTGTTTCAGTTTTTTTCTTCCCTGACTCAGGACAGAACTTGAAGAAAAGTCAACAGATAAGAGAGAAATAGGCCTAAACCTAAATCCTGGTCTTAATTTACTGAAACCCTGGGGAGTCCAGCCCTTGCTCCATGCCCAAACTTTGCATTTCATGGCCAGAGCAGAGATAGTTTGGATTTTTCCCCCCGGTTTTCTCCAGCAAAAACAGCCAAAGGGAACATGATGAGTCACGGCGATGAGTTGGATGACAACATCCTTTCACCATCTCAGGTGGGGTGCCAGGCATGCTGGGGGCACTAAGTAGCTCATGATGGCCACAGGCAGCCTTGCTGGGGACACCTCCAGCATCCTGGGGACTCCAGCTCAGGTCAGGGCATCCCATCCAAAACTGCCCTCCATCAGTCTCTCTCTGTGGGCAGCTTGTCTCCAGCCTGGTCTATGACCTTTTCTCCTGCGTGAATCTTGGACACGCAATGCTGTAGGGTCCAACTCCAGCCCTGCCTCCAGCCTTGTCTGCAGCTGCTCCTAGTTGGACCTGGACCAGATCTTGTATCACTGTTGCACAAGTATCTTTATCACAAGTTTTCAAGGGAAAACTTCAACAACTTTTTCCTGATTTTCTTATTCTTCTTTGTTTCATTTCCTTTGGGGGGAAAAAAAAAGAACCCTCTCCCCCCCTCAAAAAAAAAAACAACCCAAAACACCAAAAAAGAAAAAGAAAAAAACATCAAAAAACAAACAACACAAAGAAAGGGGGAATTATGATGAAAAGGAAACTGGTTTGGGTTGGGAAAAGAAAGGGAGAGCATAACTACTACTGTTGTTTTGCTGTATCTTTTCTAAAGTAAAAAAATCTGAAAAACAGCCAAACCCTACACCTGCCCAGAAAAGAATCTGTATTGCTTTAAAATGTACATCTGGCAAAAGCTTTAATTTTCATCAGCTTCTTTATTGAAAGATGGAGTCTGCTGGTATAAGCCTATTTTCTGGTATGATAGGCTTGAAATAGGGATGGAAAGTCATATTACCATTTGATAAATTAAAATCTTAGAGATGGAATAATGATGTATGTGTGGAAGTCATGAGGGTCTTAGAAAATATTAAGAGTTTAGCTATTCTAGCCTGCAGCTTGAAACAGTTTTTGTTAGTCCAAAGCTGGGAATAAAAATGCTTTTTTCAAGGGTGGTTTGTTTGCTGCATGCTTGATGGCTAGTTCTGTATTTTTGGTTTATTAGGCTTTATGGAGTCTATTGGAATTTTTTTAGACTTTCATTTTCCTTGGAATCTTTCTTCCTTTTATTTCTATTAGCAATAGGTGCATTATCTTTAGTGTGATGTAGTGTTTTTTTATTAGAGAGCCATATCATCCTTTGTATGACAATGTTATTTGCTTGGCATTAGCTGCTATAAGGCTTGGGTCTGGTGTCTCCTAGCTCAGCTCCTGCAGGTGTGAACACGTAGAGGATGGGCTGGTTCTGCAAAGAGTCCATGATCCAGACAGGCAGGGGAGAGGAAGGGGCAGCCCTGAGAGGTGAAGCCCTTGGCTGCAGCTAGCACTGTGGGTCAGTGTCAACAGCTGATGAGTCTGGAGCTGTGCCAGCATTTGTCATCACATGGGACTTCCTCCACAGCCAGAAACAGCCCAGTGACTAGGTGAATCCTGAACTGAAGGAAAAGTTCTTTTCCCTATGGATTAAGAAATGCATGGTTTAACATAAAATTTCTGTTTTATCACACGCACCTGATAGCATTGACCTTGATGAGTATGGGTTGTAAATGTGTTGTATGATGGTGGATAATGGTGTGAGTGGCCTGAAATGAGCTCTAAGTGTGGATGCAACCAGTCTTGGCTGCACAAAGCTCTGGGGAGAGCCAGCCCAGGCCTCTGTGCTGAGACAGGGACGCTTTACTGCCATATGGGCACAGTCCATGTGTCTTCATGGGCCTCTGGAGGGTTTAACTGAGCTGTCCAAACCCTGAGCAGGTAAAAATGACATTCTATCAAGGATTATCAGTTAAACTCTCGGTGGCTTCTTGCTCATCACTTTGTTATTTTCGGAGATGAGGTCAAGAGGAACGATGAAGTGTGATGAGAGAATAATCCATTTGCTTCTGCTAAAATATGCCTAACGGAGCAAAAGGGAAATGGGCTATTCTAAAGATAGGGAAATAACCTAGCAAAAGAAAGATGGTTTCATAAATACTACTGCTGAGGAAGCAGAAACTGTATTATTAAAAGAATTATTCTTTTGACCTCTAAATAATTCCAAGTCTATAAAAGGCAGAATTTTGTCAATAAATGAGTGTCATTAAGAGAGATCCATACAGAAAAAAAGATCATAAATCAAAAGGAGGAGGGCTGCTGTATTACAGCACAGCTACAAATTGCTGTTCTGCTCATTTCTGCATTGTTAGCAACCTGCTGATAAATATGAAATGGGCACAAAATGTCTGTAGCTATTTCATCAGCAAAATGGCCCAGCTTTTGAAAAGAGATGGAGCAGGTGGCATTTGCTGAACACAGGTTTGGAAGGAAAGACAGTTTAGCTCTCATCTTTGAGGAGGGTCCCCATAGAACGCTGAATTATTTCCATTGAACTTATTTTCATTGCACCTTGCTTCTAGGAGAACTCCGGTGAGGACTCGTTAGACTGAAGTGGCAAAGCATGGTGGTGGTGATATCCTTTAAATGTTGCACCTGACTGACTCCAGGATTCCAGAGACAACCTGGGTGCTTAGGGGCAGAACTGGAATGTTTGGAGGTGATAAGCCACTAACTGGAAAAAAAGGAAAGACTAAACCTCAGTTCACACACTGCTTCAAGCCTCTTGAGTATTTTCCAGAGTTTAAAAAACAAGGCAGGAGGTGGGAAGCTACCCTAGTTAACACTCTCAGACTGCTACTCCTATCTTATCTAACATCTTTTGAGCAGTATGTAACATAACATGCCGTCTCAGTGGGTAAAAGAAAACGATTTTGCTAAGGGAAAGTGGCAGACGAGGCAGGAAAATGCTATGCAAAGCTCACGGAATAGGAAGGAAGGAGGGAGACTAGAAAACCTCTGATATGTGATTGAATTCAAGTGTCCAGCCTAGGCTCAGGGACACACTGAGGGCACATGTGCTTACAGCAGGCATTTTTCCACAGCTGACAGAGACAGAGGGACAGATGTCTCGCAGCGTGCCTGGCTCCCTCTGGAACTCAAACCCAAGCAACACTGCAGTTAGCTCAACGAGGCAGTGTCTAGTGCTGGATGATGTCCTGGGCCTCCTGGCCTGAGCATCCTGACCTCTACCCTGTCCCACTTCCCCTGCTGGCCTTGTGTGGAAGAGGTGCCCAATTGCACTCCCATGGGGCGGAGGGGAAGAGGACCCAGCCAGCGGCAGGGTGCTGGGGGAAGAGCTACTGCCATATTCATGGGCAGATAGTAAGAGAAGAGGGGAGGTTGAGGGCAGAAAGGGACACGTGATGCAAGGCCTGGGGGTCACAGTGGGGAGTGGTTGAGAGGTTCTGAAGTGGCAGGGAATGGGGACGGACAAAAAATGTGCCCTAAGGAGAACTAATGTATTTTGTTTTGCAAAGAGCTTGGCCTAGAGAAAAGTACGGCTTTCCCCCAGCCTGCCAGCCTGCCAGATAACATTTGTCCAATGATTTGGGACCAGAGCACAGCAGCAAGATAAAGATGATATCATCTTCCATTATTAAATCCTGATGGAGTGTTTCTTAAATGCAGTCGTTTCAGACGAATGTGTTATTTTTTCTCTTGACGTGTGAGATAGTGAAAAAGTAGGACTTTCTCTTCCGAGTTTAGATTGTGGTTTGTCACTGATTAGAGGAAACAGAACTTCTCTGCACTCAGTGGCTCTGAGCCATCTTCATGAAGCTGGTGCAGTAAACACACTCTGACAGTAGGAATTAATGTTATAATCATATCAGGACTGTGAACCATAACTTGTTGATGAAGTTGTGAGAAGTGCACTTACCAGATATAGAATGTATGCAGAGCATTTGATGCATTAAATGTCAGATCCCCACAGCCTACATTCCAGAAATAAAAAAGGATAATTAATTTCCATACATCTTGGCACACTCCATTAGAACAGTGACAGCAGAAGCAAATGCTTTTACAAGTAGTTGCTGAAAAACTCTATTGAATTTTGGGAATAAGAACAGCAATTCAGGGTCAGTCTAAAAGTTCATCTCACTCAGTATTTTCTCTCTCTAATGGCTAGTGGCAGAGATTTAAGGAAAACATGAGAAATGAAGGAGCACAGGGTGATTTTTCCTTGATCTTGTCCTACTTCCTTGCAGTCTGTGGTTCATGGACTCCATGTATTTTCATCACATATTTAAGAGCCCGTGTTGAACCTATTTTTTTATTTGTCTAACCATTTTATTTTTAACCTAGTTTTATTTTTGGCGTCAGCAGTGTCTCAGATCAGTAAGTTTCACACTTATGTATACATGTGTGAAAGAGCAATTCCTTGTGTCTCTTTTTAAACCTGCCACCTGATAATTTCCCCAGTTCCCTCCTACTCCTTCCATGGTGATATATTATGAAATTGAATAACAGTCCCTTGTTCACCTTCTCCAGCTGCTTGTCAAGACCCTGAGCTAGTTTATTTCCAAGTTAAAAAGCTCTACTTCATGTCCTCTCCTCTGGCTCATCACAACATGGCCTTTCAGTGCTTCCTGGGGTAAGCAAGGAAGATGGGAACTTCAAACCCGTTTCTTCCCAAGAACTGCTTCCATCTGATGCATAGCAGCCATTCCCATTTGTACCAGTGGTTCCCTTCCCACAACCCCCACCTGAAGATGGTTGTCTTGATCTTACCTGGCAGCACATCTACCTTTCAGGACAAGCCTTGTCACTTAGGAACTCCTTGTTCCTCACTTGAGCTATTTTGAAGCAGAGGCGGTTTCCCCTCATTTTAGAGACTCCCGGAAACTCTTCTTTTGAACATGAACAAACCCGGAGTAGTATTGGGTGAGCAAGGCACTTAGGCACTTATTCTTTCTCATTTCAGCCTCTGGGGAATGAATGAAGTCCGTCAGTACAGCTGTCAGGCTAACCTGCCTCGGGAAAGGACTTCTCTTTTACAGAGAAGAGGGAGGAATGCCAAAAAGACACAAAGATATTGGTAAGATGCAATGAACATCTAAAAATTCAGAAATGTGCCTGGCTCAGTAAATTCCTGAACCAAGTATAGTGCATGGGAAAGTGCCCAGGGAAAATTTTGGGGCCAGTTCCTAATCTCTTCTCTGGATGAAAACTTTTGGCCAGAGTTGGAGATAAAGTACTGGGCTAAATGGACTTCTGATCCGACCTACTGCAGCTGCTTTTACTCTTAAGACATGGAGAGATCATCTGAGTCATGTTGAGCAGATGGGCCATTGCACTGGGGCGGATGCAGCCCTGCCGGGTACAGATGGGCGATAGGGTTAGGGAGGGAGTGAGGGTGCTGAGGCCCTTCCCTCCTGCAGGAAAGCTGTGTTAGCACGGTAAAATACCTTCCTGCATATGAGATATTCCCTGCTGAGATGTTCACTGAGATGGTTTTTGGCCTCAGTGGTCCCCAGCACCGATTGGATTCCTCCCTTTGAGGCCTGAGCAGTTTCTTCTGCTGCATTTCTGCACCACCTAAGTGAGAGGGGGAGTGGCTGAACCTCAGGGTGGTGCTGGAGGACTTGCTGCCGATCTGCTCCTGAAGAGTCTTGCCCCACTTTCCTTCTCTTCTTGCTTATAAATGTGGTTAAGCCTGTTTGAGCTGGAAAACCTGAAGAACTCATACTCAGCATGAAATCTTTTCTCTGATGTAATCAGTTCCAAAAACTTCTATTCTTAAAGAAAATGGCAGTGCCCAAAATATGGTTAATGATTCTTCTGGAACTTAGTTGACAGCAGGTTTTCAGGAACAGAGAAACATTCCTTGGGCGCTTATAACAAATACCTCTGACACCTTTCTAAGTGTTTCTCTCACTGTAGCCCTTGTGATTTCAAGAAGTTTGACAAATAGCCTCTGTGTCTCGGGCCCATTCAAGTGTTGCTAGATCATGGCATTCATTAACCTTTTACAGACAGAATTAAAATATAAAGCCACAGTCTGCTCTTACCGTTCTTGATTTTGGGTTGTGGAACTGAATGAATGGTAGCAGGAACCACTTTACTGCATGGGGATGGGTAAATGTCTCATTTGAATTGAATGACAACAAAAAGTTCTATGATGAAGACTGTTCGCATATGTCATCATTATATTTGTATTCGTACAAGTGTTACATTTATAGCGTTACAAAGATAAAGCACTAAAGAAATAAGCAAGGGAAAAATCTGTGCTTCCATACTGAAGACAGGATGTATAGACAAAAAAGGTAGAAAGGGTGATTATTATATCAGGGTCAGCCTTCTCTGTTCTGCAAGGGTTAATTACTAGTGACAAAATTAATTGCTGTTATCAGAATTATTATAAACTGTAGAAGGCGGTGGAAATGAGGGGCGGAGAAGCAGGAGGGGAGGAGTGCATATTTAGGTTGTAGCTAAAACTCTCTTGGCAGGTATCAGCATTTCCCTGAGTAATCAAACCTTTGAATCGGGTCCTGAACTTGGAAGGCTTTTGAACCTGTGTAGGTTCCTGTGAGTGAGCAAATCTACCTGAGGTTGTGTTGTACTGTAAATTACCTCTACAAATAGTGTTCCTCTCTGTGCACATTATAGCTTGAGCAGATGTAGCCTTTCGGGTGTGCTTCACAGCATAAAACCTGTCAAAGCCCGCATCATGCGCCTTGTCAGGGGGTTTCCTTGATGACTGCTGATGGAGGCCTTTGTTCTGGTGACAAAAACCATTGTCTATCTTCTTATCACACCCCTGTGGTACAGATTTGAAAGCCATCAACAGGACAAACCGGGAACTTTGCTAGATTCTACCTCGTAACACTCTTCTCTTAGAAATGTTGAATTAATCTGCTTCAATGTTCCCATTTGAGTTGTATGTTCTGTAGGAACCTCACTGAATTGCAGAAGTTGAAGCAGCACCTCGCTTTTCTTGACCTTCAGGCTCTATTTTGGAAAGCTACCCTTTCTGTGAATTTACCCTTCTAATCTTCTGTGTTTAGCCATGGGATATTTTTAAGCTTACAGGTAGCTCATTCCTAAACTGTAGACACATTTGGGGCACTAGAGAAAATGTCAAGTTGTTTGAGACACGGCATGCATCATTACGAACCCCTCTTTAGTCCGGTTGTTAGAGCTGTTTCTTGCCTTCTCAGAGAGTAGGCACAGCTATGCCAAGCTTCAGCTTCAAGACAAATTTACTGGCATTGGAAATGACATTTCCTTTGTGTTCCATTACATCCCTTTTTGTTTATGTACGTGGTACCATGGACGTTGCTAAGGTATCTTTTGTGCCAGAAATGAATACACAGAGTAGCTTATCCTGGTGTAGCTTGACTGGTGCCAGTACAGTCAGGCTGGAAATGACTATGATGCATTATATTCCTTTCTATAAGTGATGGAGCAAGAGTTTACTCCAGATGTGCTGAAGCGATGGAGCAAATATCTCAACCGTGCTCTGCTGCTGCTGCGTGTTGCTCTTGCTGCGGTGGGAAGGGATGGTGCTCACACCCAGGGCCTTGGCTCTGTGCTGTGCAGAGCTGTCACACGATGCTTACTGTGTGGGTCTCCGTAGCATTTGCCTGAAGCCAGGATTATTTGCCATTTGCATCTTTCTAGCTCATGGAAGGTGCCTTGCAGCCGTTCCCGTGCACCTGGGGCTGGTGCCAGGAGAAAGCCATTCAGGTTGATTTCTTCTTAAATGAACTATTGTGCACGCTTACCTTGGTAGCAGCTCATGTCAATAGTGGATTTGAGTAGTGGATTAGAGGGTGCAGGGCACATGAAGACTCTCTCTCTCAAATGCCTTCTCAGCAGATGATTGATGAAGTATGAGGGACTGATTGGAAAGCCTGTAAACTGGTTTTTTCTTTTTGTCCTTGCCTACCTCCCTCTGCTGCCAAGCAGTGTTTTCATGCCTTTCTTACTGAAAGAGTAGTTATTCATGACCTGCAGTCTTTAGGTTTTTCAGAAACATTTGGCAGAAAGATGAACACCCATAAGGAGCAGCTGTGGGACAAGCTCAACCATCAGGAAAGAAACATTGAGAGGACTGCGGCAGGATTTTTCTTTTTTTTCCTTTCTTACATTTTTTCTCCTCCCAGCATGCTTCTGCAATGGCTTTCTACATCTAAGGCACCACAAGCTAAATTTTGGCTGATGTTTTTCTAACACCCACATAGGACACTGGCACAAGGCCATTTATTGCTCCAAGGTGCTGAATAACTCGGTCTCACTTCTGTTCTCTGGCCACTGAGGGAAACTTCCTCCATCCACATTTTCAGCTGTGAGTTTATACGTGGATGGCCTCATACTTCTCCACGTTTGCATGAGGATAAAAATTTCTGAACACTTCAGTTTTTGGTCTGAAAGAGTCAATATGTATAGCCTGATATTAAAACATGTTTAATGATTTTTCGCGTGGGTACCTGCAGAAAAATATTGAACATCTATGCTCTAAAAAGTTATCTTTTAGATATTTAAGTCAAAGAACAGCTGTACTACAAATTAGGAGACTCTGGGAAAAAAGAGTGCCTCAGCTGGACTCTGTATAGTTCCTGCACCTGGGTCAGAGCAATCCCAAGTAAAAATTCAGGCTGGGCAGAGAATGGACTGAGAGCAGTCCTGAGGAGAAAGACTTGGAGGAGCTGGTAGATGAGCTCTGGAGAGCACCTGGCAATGTGCATTTGCAGCCCAGAAGGCCAACAGTGTCCTGGGCTGCATCCAAAGCAGCGTAGCCAGCAGGGCAAGGGAGGGGATCCTGCCCCTCTGCTCCGCTCTGCTCTGGTGAGAGCCCACCTGCAGTGCTGTGTCCAGCTCTGGGGCAACCAGAATTAGAAGGACATGGACCTGTCAGAGCAAGCCCAGATGAGGCCACAAAGACTATCAGAGGGATGGAGCATCTCTCTTATGAGAGAGTTGGGCTTTTTCAGCCTGGGGAAGAGCAGACTGCCTCTGGGGAGACTTTATAGCAGCCTTCCAGTACCTAAAGGGGACCTGCAAGAAATCTGGAGAGAGACTTTTCACAAGGGCATGTAGTGATAGGACAAGGGGGAATGGCTTTAAATTGAAAGAGGGTGGGTTTGGACTTGATCTTAGGAGGAATAATATACCACCCTCCTTGCTGTGAGGGTGGTAAAACACTGGAACAGGTTGCCCGGAGAAGTTGTGGATGTCTCATCCCTGGAACTATTCAAGGTCAGGTTGGATGGAGCTTTGAGTAACCTGGTCTAGTGAAAGTTGTCCCTGCCCATAGTGGGGGGATTGGAACTTGATGATCTTTGAGGTCCCTTCCAACCCAAACCATTTTACAGTTCTATTAAACATTGACCTAATTTTGGAAAATCTGAGAAGCGACAGCAAATTTTGTCTCTCCCTCCAGAGCAAGCCTCTCTCACAGATCATGACCCCAATTCCTCTAGCCAGAAGATGGTGTCTGTATCAGAAGTGCTCCTGAACTTCTTTCTGTGAGAGCCACATTACAGGTAATAAAGCACTGGATACCACTACAAACAGGAAGAGCAGCTGACTGGCAGAAGAATTTGGCTCTTTTCCCCTTCCCTGCAGTATACGCCATCCATTTGCATGTACATTTGCTTTGGACAGTTTGTTTATCCATTCAGGAAACACAAATCATTCCTCTGTTGTAGATACCCCTTCAGCAGGCTATTTTCCCTATTTTCTGGAAAATGGAGGGCTGGCTGAGCTCGTGGGAATCCAGGTATCCCACTAGCACTGGCTTCTACCTTGGAGTACTAAACCTGCTGTTGATACTCTTCATGTTTTGATCCACGTGTATGATCTACGTGATCAACTGCACAGTTCCACTCTCTGTGAGGAGGATTTTTTTTACTAATTAACTCATTTATAGTCTAAGTAGTCCCAAGCCTACAGTGAAGACATTTCGCCATTAGAATATTTCTAAAAACACTTTTTCAATTATTAGGGATATTTAACTTTATTTGAACAGCTGTAGTACTGACATGACTGGGGTTCAAAAGTGTATATTTGGCATAAAGTCATCCTTCCTTTAATTGCAAATTAGTGTAAATTTAGCCTTCATAAAGCCACGAAGCAAGAAGATGTCAAAGACTATTACACTGTGGTGTGCTAGATTGGTGCATGAAACATTCAGTAAAGGCTCATCTCAATTATAGCAGGGCAATAGACAGCTTGTGGTTTTTTTTTTCTTAAATGGCTGGAAGGGGAGTTTGGGATGGCAATTAATACCCTATTCCCTATCTTCCTATAGTATGGTCCACCAAATAACTTGTCTCACTGATGGAAAATATATGTGCTTGTTTGCTCTGATTCAAACAACTTGAAGAACAAAGCCATGGAGTGGCTTAAAATTAAATGAAACTGAGAGTGGGGATAAGTGCAGACAAACTAGTGACACATTTATATGTGCCCCATGTCCGCTTTGTGTTACAGTTGCCCTAAAAGAAACATCAAAGTGCTGTAGGAACATGAGCAGAGCTACCTAGCTATGTCATTATTTTTATCTGGAAATGCTTTGCCGCAACACTGAGCTTAAATCAGGCCAACGAGATGTTTACCACCTTTGAAAACCTGGTGGAGGTGAGATGGATGAAAAAGGGTGAGGGCTGGAGACCATGTAGTGTTAGAAATGTAATTAACTCAAAGATGCGGCAGATATTTCAGATTTATTTTCCTCTGATTTGACAAAGGTGTGTATTTGGTCTTTCAGGACATGCACTTTTTTATCAACAAAGCTCAGACAGTTTGGAGTTACAAGAGAGTGCATCCCTTTTCCTTATTAAATATGATATTTTGTATAACATTTCTATAAAAGCTTGAGAATCTTTCAGCCTCTTCCCCACCTGGTTGAAGGTGGTGTGTTTATTTAAAGAATTAATGTCCTCCTTTTGTCTGTGTGAGGTGGAAATTTAGTTGACAATTATAAGTCTGAATACTTCTAATTCTTACTTTCATAATCAGCTTGCAGGTCTCCATGTTAACTTGCCTGACTAAAATGACTTTTTCCAAGTAGTTAAATGTAGGCCTGCTAGAATTGTTTTTTAAACTTTTCCTGGGTATGTTTTATTTCAAAACAAGGTGGAAATTTCTTAGGACTGAAACTTTTTCCCAGTTTTTGATTACCTCCCCTCAAAAATTTCAAATTTCAACAAAAACACCCTTTCTGCACCCCATTTCAAAAGTTCCTTTTGAATTTTTCTGTACAAAAGCATGTTTTTTATTTGCAAGTCAGCTTTACTTCAAAGGCTGTAGGAAAAAATCTCAGAAGCCATGCTTCTGTGTGTTGGTCAGCAGATTTGCATAACAGGGACTTTTCCCCCCTGAGGGGGAAGATTTTTATTCTTTAGACCTATGAAGCCCATTAGATACTCAGGGGTTTTTTTTCCCTAAAAAAGTCTGTGTATGTCTAAGTGTGAGAGAAAAAGACCATTTGAATGTAAGAGACTGGGTCAGGCTATGTTTGTTCTACTCTTGCAATGTGGAGGCAGAAAATTACATCCCTAAACAGCAGAAGGATGTGAAGGATGGAAAGCAGCAGATGTGCCAAAGGGAAACACGCAGCTCTGTCCCACCTGCACTTGCCCCTTGGTTGCTCCACAAGGGAAGAGTTCTTCCACACCTTCCTTCAGCTTGTTACCTTAGCTCCCATTTCTGGACACGGTGTCCTCAGAGTGACATGAAACCAGAGAGGAAAATGGTAAGAACACGTAATGCTTCTAAATTACCTCTGCTACTGTACTGTTAACTTGGCAACAAAATGAGTTTGGAATAGATCCTGGAGTTTTTAATTGCTTGAGGCAATCACCTTGGTTATTAAGTCACTGGGGAGGATTCGTCTGAGGGAATCATGCAGCAATGAGGGGATGCAAATCCGTCACTGGTAGGTGTGAAATAATTCTTGTGTATAAAACATTTATTACTTTCCTTTGTGCGCTACTACCAAAGTCATCACCATAAACTCAGTGGACACAGGGTAATCTTTCTGATGTGTTGCTCCTTGTTATAAAGAAGTGTAGGAGGGCCAGCAAACTCACAACACGATAGAGCATATGCCCTTAAGGATTGGCACTATAGATAGGAGGGAGGGAAATTAGCAACTGATTAATGAACTGACAAGGTGCCTGTCAATAAGGGAAACAAGACCCAGGTGTCTACATTCGCTACATGATCCCATTTCTGAAAGTATGAACAACTTTAGCAATACCTGTGTGAGTAAGATAGAGTCTGGTGTCTTGTGTTATTGAGCTTGTACAGCTGTAGAGTACATTTAGAGCAAAATATCTCTGCAAGAGGGAGACAAGACATTTCAAGGACTGCCTTAGACAGAGGACAATGCTAGATACATAGTCTGAGAGGTATTACATAAGCCATAAAAATAAATGGATAAATACATTTACAGAGAGACATCCTAAGCATTATCATTTTTAAGTGTCTGCCACTTGGCAAGCTATTGATCTCTATTTTCTTTTCCCTTTGTGAAAAGCGTGGAAAGTCACCTCAGTTTTCACTTGCTATAAACTGGAGTTGTTCTGTGAAAGCCAGAGGGTCTCAAGCAATTTACAGCAGCTGAGGAACTGTGTTTTAAGTAAGAAGACAACCTCAGAGTACCTCTCAGGGCAAAAATAAAAACTGTCAGCAGTCTCCACCTCTTCCTGTAAGGGCTGTGAGTTTGTGGAATACACCGGAGTATTGGTGACCCTGACCCACACCCGCTTTGGCTAATCTGAAGGTGAGCTGGATGAGGCATTCCAGCTTTTCGACTTCTCTAATGCCCCAGGCATTAGACATCTCAGTAAATGAGATTATCCCCAGGCAATAGTGCAACCAGGTGAGCCCTGCCCTGTGTGGTCTGTCTGAACCAGTGTACCAGGCACCCTCCACATGAAAGTCAGTCGCAGAGCAGTTGTAGTTGAGAATTATAAGGGCATTGCCAAGACATGCAGAGATGCAGTTAGAAAAGCAAAAGCTCTTCTTCACTTGAAATTGGCCAGAAGTGTTAAAACCTACAAGAACGGGTTTTAAGGTACGTAAACAACAAGGAGAAGAAGAAGGAAAATATTGGCCTGCTGCCAACCAAGAGAGGTCAATTAGTTCCCAACAACACTGAAAAGGTAGAGGTTCTCAACACATCCTCCATTTCTGGCTTTACCAGCACTATTGTTTTGATAACAAAAGTCCAGGTCGATGCCAACATAGATGTACCATCAGTGAAAGAAGTGTTGGTGTGTAAATAGGAGCTTGATGGAGCCTGATGTTATCCATCCAAGAGTGTTATCCAACCAGAGAGCTGCTTGACACGATTGTGAGGCCACTCTCCATAATCATCAAGAAATCTGGAGACCGGGGTATATCCCAGAAGACTGGAAGAAGGCTGATATCACCCCCATCTACAAGACAGTTGTAAAGGAGGATACAGGCATTTATAGGTCCATCAGTCTTACATAAGACCCTGGGAAAGTTGTGGAATGAATCACAAAATCACAGAATTGTTGTGGTTGGAAGGCACCTCTGGAGATCATCCAGTCCAATCCCCCTGCCAAGGCAGGGTCACCTAGAGCAGGTTACACAGGAATGTGTCCAGGTGGGTTTT
>VZTA01012483.1:163401-185978 GCA_013398855.1 Mohoua ochrocephala | reverse complement strand
CAGGTCCTTCCCAGCAGAGCTGCTCTCCAGCAGGTCAGACCCCAGCCTGTGCAGGTACTTGGGGTTAATTCTCCCCAGGTGCAGGACCCAACACTTGCTCTTGTTGAACCTCATCAGGTTTCTCTCTGCCCAATTCTCCAGCCTATAAATGGCAGCACAGCCTTCAGGTGTATCAGCCACTCCCCCCAGTTTTGTATCATTGGCAAATGTGCTCAGGGTACATTCTATCCCTTTGTCCAGATGTTTGATAGAAACGATGAATAAGGCTGGACCCAGGACTGATCCCTGGAGAATGCCACTCACTGCAAGCCTCCAAATGGATTCTGCTTTGCTGATCATGACCCTATGAGCTCTGCCATTCAGCCATTCTTGATCCACCTCACTGTCCATTCATCTAACAGACATTTCCTGAGCTTACCTATGGGGACGTTATAGGAGACACTGTCAAAAGCCTTGCTGAAGCTGCAGTAGATAATATCCTCTGCTGTCTCCTCGTCAACCCTTCCTGCCCTTCCAGTCTGACAGAGGGCTTATCAGATGGGTCAAGCATGATTTCCCTTTGTTCCATGCTGACTCATTCTGCTGGCTTTCTTTTACGTGCTCACGGGATGTCATGGGACAACCTCCAGAATTAGGTGTTCCATCACATTTCCAGGGGTGGAGGTCAGTCTGACTGGCCAGTAGTTTCCTGAGTCATTCTTCTCGCCCTTTTTGAAGATGTGAGTAACACTGGTTTTCCTCAAGTCATCAGGTATCTCTCCTATTCTCTGTGATTTTTCAAAGATGATGGAGAGTGGCTTAGCAACAACATCTCCGTCAGCGCTCATGGGTGTATCCCATCAGGGCCCGTTTTTGGATTTATGAGTGTTAACTCTGTCTAGCCAATCTCTAACCCTCTGCAACCAAGGGGAAGTCTTCCTTTCTCCCATCTTCTTTTCCTCCAAAGGTCTGTGATTCTTGACAGCCAACACCAGCAGTAAAGACTGATGAAAAGAAGGCATTAGGTAGTTCCACCTTCTCTGTGTCTTTCACCACCAGGACACCCATGTGATTAAGCAGTGGCCCCATATTTTCCCTAAATATATTTCCTCTTGCTGTTCATACACTTGTAGAAGCCCTTCTTATTGTCCTTGATATCCCTTGCCAAGCTCAATTCCAAGTAGGCTTTGGCCTTCCTCCTCTCATCCCTGCATACACTGTTGAAGTTCCTATAGTCCTCCCATGTGGCTTGTCCCTTTTTCCACATTCCATGAATTTATTTCTTCTGTTTGAGAGTTACTAGAAGCTCCCTGTTCATCTCCTGCCTCCTTTCCTTGGTTCCTTAATCATGGGGATACATTGGTCTTGAACTTGGAGAAAGTAATGCTTGAATATTGGCCATCTCTCTGGATCCCCTTTTCTAGAGCCCTAACTCATAGGTTTCCTGTAAGCAGTTCTTTGAAGAGGTCAAAGTTGACTCTCTGGAAGTTCAGGGTTCTAGTCCTGCTTACAGCTTGGCTTCCTCCATGCAGGATCCTGAATTCCACCACCTCATGGTCACTACAGCCAAGGCTGCCTCCAACCTTCACATCCTCACCCAGTCCCTTCTGGTTTTTTAGTACAAGGTCCAACAACACACCTTTCTTTGTTGGCTCCTCCACCACTTGCATCAAAAAGTTGTCATCAATCTGCAGGAACTTCCTGGACTGCCTGTGCCAGGGCATTTTGTCTCCCAATGAATATCAGGGGGGTTGAAGTCCCCCAGGAGAACCAGGGCCTGTGACCCTGAGGATACTTCCAGCTGTCCATAGAAAGCCGTATCAGCTTCTTTCTCCTGATCAGATGACCTACAGTAAACACCCACAACAGCATCACACATATTAGCCTGTCTCTTAATTCTTACCTATAAACTCTCAGCTCATTTGTCTGGCCCTGGGTAGAGCTCAATACATTCCTGTTGCTCTCTCATATAAAGTGCAGCTCCACCACCTTCCTTTGCTGACCTGTCCTTTCTACAAAGTACGTAGCCATCCATGACAGCATTCCAGTCATGTGAGCTGTCCCACCGTGTCTCTGTAATTGCAACAACATCGTGGCCCTGCGACCGCACAGATTTCCGGTCGTGTTTATTCTTCATGCTGTGCGTGTTTGTGTACAGGCACTTCAGAGCGGCGGTCAAGAAACTGGGTTCCCTAGAAGGGGTGTAAGAGGAAAAGTCACAAACATGATCCAAATAGAGGAGAGCCTGACACATGAGGAAAGGCTGAGGGAACTGGGTTTGTTCAGCCTTGAGAAAAGAAGGCTTAGGGAGACCTTGTCACCATGTTTCAGCATACAAAGGCTACAAAGAAGATGGAGAATCTCTTTTTAAAAGGAGTCACACAGAAAAGATGAGGGGTAATGAATACAAGTAACTTCTGGTGATGTTCTGGTTAGACACAAGAGGAATATTTTTCACAATGAAAACAATCGGCCATTGGAATAACTGCCCCAGGGAAGTGGTGGATTCCCCAGCATTGGACACTTTGAAGATTTGGCTGGACAGGATGCTGAGCTATCTTATCTAGATCGTGCTGCTACCATCATTTTGCCAAGAAAGGTTGGACCAGATAACGCTCGAGGTCCCCTTTCAACCCGGTATTCTATGAATAACAGCAATTTATTTTTAGAAAACTAAGTGCGTGTTCCAGGCAGCAGCCCTGGTATCCTCAGGAGTTAGCTTCCAATTTAATGTGAAGAGTCCCAGCTGGAGAGCCCTTGCTTAGGAAAGTCCCTTCTCTGTAGGCAACTTGACATACACAGGCAACTTTTCGTACCTTTTTTAGGGCAAGTGACTTATAAAATGCAATATGCATGAGAAAGAGATAGAGATGAAAGCTGAATTGTAAAGAAGGAGGAGGTCCTCAAGGCCCCTGTGGTGACGTAGGGGGGAATTTACAAGGTCATATTGAACCTACTTTAAAATGTGCTGATGTAGAGAGGATGATGGGAACTCTTGGAGGCAACTGGGAATTGACTCACTTGTCCCTGCCTGCTGCTGCCTCCGCCTGTGAGTAATATTTGCAGCTCACCTTTTTCTTCTTTAAGCAGCTGGAATGCCTGATGCTGACTCAACTCCAGGGGATGGAAATGTAAGCCAGATTGAAGCCAGAGGTGATCTTGTTTCCATGCATGGGGTTTTATTTTTCATTGTTTGATTAGGATCACAGCCACATCAAAAGAATTGGAGAAAAAAGAAGGCATGGTATTTGCCCTTCGTGAAAGGCCTTCGGGAATTTCAGCTCTACCTGTGGCAGGGGGGAGGTGGTAAAGTTTACAGCTGGATGAGCCAATTGATTTCTTTCCCCCTCACCTCCCCCCCTTGCCATTCCCACACTTGTCTGAGCTCTTTTTGTAGGGAAAAGATAGGGGAAGGTGACTGCGACAGATGAAAGTGATGTTAGTTATGTCAGTTGCTGTTGGAAATGGAGCTGAGGAATCCACCTACTGAGAAATACAGCCAGAAAATAATCTGTCCCAAAGAGTTACTGCAGTCTCTGCATAGGGCACCTGAAGAAGCTTTTGAAGGACGTCTTTTTTCTTATTACAGTAATATTTTTCAGGTTCACAAGGTGAGCACTGTATATGGGATGCAGCTGGCTACAGTGATTAATGGCTCTTACTGCTAAGAGTTCCTCTGCAGATCCTTTGGCATTTCATGTATTCAGCAAAGCTTATTTCCACTTAACTGCAGTCTCTCTTCGTGGCTCAACATCCATTTGGACCCTTGTAAAGTATATCTGCATGCTAGTTAATCTCTGCTGTTGGCAAAAGGTCTGCCTATGCAGCATGCTGCTGCTTCCTCTTCCCTTGCCCTGGGCTTAAGATGATATCTTCTTACTGGCACAGTCTAGCTACATCAGCCTATAAAATCTACTTCTGAAAATTATATATCGAAAGCCATTTCCTCTGAAGCACTTGTTTGTTTTCATCTTAAAAAGGAAGTGGCATTTGCCAATTTGATACCATGCTCTTTAGGTTCCTTAAAGAGATATATTTTCCTCCTACAGATACCTAACATGTTTTGCACAAGGCAGTGAAATTACATGGTTTAATATGATAGTATCCTAAATGTGATCCATTGTGCTGCAACATCAGTTTGTAAAGGGGAGACAGACAAGCAAGTGCAAGAATCTGCTTTGGAGGCAGAGCCTGCTGCCAAGCCAGAGATGGGGAGAGTTTCTCTGCCATGTGAATTTTTCTGGCAGTGACTGTTAGAAACCTGCAGAACTTGATAGGAGAGGCTTTAAAAGCACAAAGGATGTCCTTCATCTGTTTTGCCTCTCTCAAATGCTCCTCTTGTAGTGTTTTTTGTCCCTGCTGCTCTGACTGCAGTTCACGGTGTGAGACCTGCAGAAGAGGGGCTGTTCAGGACATTAGCACCTCAAAGTTGCATTTTAAAGAAGAAACAGTTGCTGGAACTGTGGGCACAGGAAAATATCTTGTCTTTGTAAAAGAGGGTGATCCTCTTTGGTGGTAGGTAGCTGGTGGAGATGGCAGCTTGGGCAACTGGGCTGGTACCTTGAGTCGGTACAGAGAGTCTCTGTAGCACCACAGTGGTCAAGTGGTAACTGAAACAGTCAGTCATCCTTTGAATTTACACACCGTTGTTATCCCCACCCTGTCATGGGTTTTTGCTTGCTTAGTCGCACAGGCAGGGTCACAGAAAATCAGAGTTACAGTTTTCCTTCCCTTCCTGGGTGCAACTCTGCCACTCCATCTCACAGGAATTATTTCCAATAGTGATTCCTCCCTCACTGTCCCTGCAGCGTGCTCTGCAGCTACTGAAAGATGTGCCAAATGCTGCTGTTTGCCATTTTTTGCCGGTTTTTGCCATTTTTGCCACTATTATTTCGAGGCATGATCACACTTTTCCATGCCAAGTTCCCTGCTAATTTGGGATTGACCACAACAGCACTGCCCACTCAGGCTGTGTTTTACTTATAAGTTACTCTCCTTTTCAAAACTCTCTGTGGATTGCTCCAGGCTAACTTGTCTGTCTTGCTCTGCTTCTGACCTGCCATACAGCTAAATTTGGCTGGTGAGAGATCTGTCTTCTCTCAAATCTATGCCAACCTGTGTCATGTGCATTCAAACCTCAGCTGAAATATTTCCTCACTTCTGCTTCCTAATTTGTCCCTTCTTCCTTTGGTTATTATTATTATTAGGGTGACTAATATATTGCATCTGTTTCTTCCATCTCTGCTGTCTTCCCAGCCTCACTCTATGGGTAATTCAAGTGAAGGTGAGTAATGCAGAGGCAGTGAGCATGGTGGCTGCTTGGAGATGGAAGACGATCTATTCCAGAAGCATTAGTACTTGCTAAACGCAGGACTGATGTCCTAAGGTACAGCTCCAAACACTTGCAGGCTTTAAGGATGGCTAAGGGTTGAGTTTGGTGTCAGATAAATAGGACGAAGACACTTAATGCTCAAAATGAGATACAAGTTCACCCCAGATGCAGACTCTTGACCTAGGGTTTAATTCATAGTTTTTGTTGGGGCTTTGGTGATGCTTTAGAGATCTCTCCTGGAAATGGCTTTTGCCACCATTTGCACTAGCGCGTGTGTCTTTTGCTCAAACACAGCAGAAGTGCTCCTGTGTTGGATAGCTGTGTTACAGGGAGCCAGAGGAAGGTAACGGAGCTGTCAGATCTGATAAAATTTGTGGCAGAATAGGCAAGTCCAACACATCCTTCAAATCACACCTTACAGACTGCAGTGCCTTTGTGTATGTTGCTGCTGAGAGTGGCATAGCTAGAGAGATAAAGTGGGGAGGAAGGTTTCCTCCCACTACTTTCACTTCTGTACAGAGAAGGCCGAGAGTGAACCAGACAAAAATGAGATGTGTTTGCAAACACTTGGCAGACTTTGAAACCAGAGAGTGCCTTTTTTTATGTGCATTCACCTTTCCAGACGTGTGTGTTGTGTGAAGGGGAGGCATTGCTCATTCGAACCGGGATGGAAATTTCAGTCCAATGGCTGGAATTCACATAACTGTCAAACTAAATGAGTCTGGAGCACAAGCAAAGGGGGCTTCAGAAGGTTAAATCTGGAAGCAAACACCACTACGTGCTTCAGGCTTTAAATTGTGAGTCATGAATGTTAAAGACTTGAAGGTATCAGCATAGCATGCTATTTATCACAAAACAAACAACTTAACTCACTGAGCACATTTATGGAGGTCTCGTTCTTCTCCCACGCTTGGCTTCCAGGCAGATGCAGAACTACTTGTGTAAGGAAGAACTCCTTTCCTATAGGACAGAGAGACATGAAATGGCTAACAGTGAAACCAGATATTGTTGCAGAGGTGCTCTATGATGAATCCACAATTATTCTCCACAGTCATCTCTATTTAGCGCCTTTACTCCCACAGCGTATCTGAGAGCCAAGTAACGAAAGGTGCATTAAGGTGAGAAGGAGCCCCGCTGTGTGTACAGCCGGGCACCTCCGTGCAGGTTGTCTTCTGCAGCACAGAACAAGGATGAGAGGAGCAGAAACCGGTCCCAGCACACCTGTGCTTGCACACACTTCCCAAAATCTCGTACCGTAAGGTCCCCAGGGCTTCCAAGCATGAGGCATGGCTTGCAGATTCATCTACTTGTATCCATTCTGAGGTAGTTATTCTGTAATTGGGTTAAGCGTTTTCCAGCTGACCCCCTCCAGCTTAGCACAAAGCAAGGCTTTATCACATCCAGAGCCCTGGTGAGTAAAGTTAAAAATAGCAGGAATGGCAAACACTGGGCTGGGTTAGCTCCTGGGTTGCAAAGATTGCACTTGGGGGGTTCTGCTGGAGTCCCCCAAGATTTTCTGCTTACGAGATGGGGGGAATTGTGCCACTGTTGGAGTGTGGTAGAAGCCAGGAGGAGCTGTGGGAAATCTGAGATCAGTGGGGCTCAGCAAGAAGCACCATCAGTCCTCCCACTGCAGTGGATGCGCTGGTTGTGAGCCCTGTGGGAGACACCCGGATCCCCCCAAGGACCCACAGCTCCTGGAGGTTGACATCAGACACCTGTTCAGGTCCCTGTCTTCTCTACAGCATCCCTTGTGTTGTGATTTGAAAGTCAGCTCCAAAGATAAGGTTGTGTGATTAGTGTGTCTTTTAAACCAAAGCGTATCTGAGAGCCAAGTAACTACTACCTGATTCAGCACATTAGCTGCAGCTTCCCAAGCTCCGTGGTGTAATGAATATGCATACATTCAACAGTTGCAATTAGCAGGCAGCCACTGCTGGGGAAAACAGCCTACCCAGGGCCTAATTCCACCCTTCCCATAGTGACTGCAGTGGGACGTTAGCTTAAACGCAAGCCCCTGAATCCACCCTACAAAGCAATGGTTAACAGGCCCCCGTGTTTCAAAAACCTACTTAAATAGCAAGGTTTGTGTCAATTCTAATTTTACCTGAATGAGTTTGCCTATTCCTCGGTGACTCAGGCAGGCAAATTGAAAGTACAGAGCACGTACAGTACAGTACAGTACCTACGTCAGTGTTTGTTTCGGGACTGGTCATTTGGGTAAGCTGTCTCCTCTCGCTGAAAGAAATAGAATTAATTAGCAAACTTCAAGAAAGTAAAAGGGTTAAGCCTTTCCTTTGGGATTCCCAGCAGATAAGTTCAGCATTATGCAATTGTCATGAGAATTTATGAGGCAGAAGCTACTGGAGTAACTAGGAAAAATATGCACAATTAAAATTATATTTCTGTTCTTGTCCTTCAGCTTAACCCCTTGGTGGACCATAAGCAGAAATGTTTGTGAGTTTGTTTTTTTTATTTCCCAGAGGCTTTTCAGACAGCCTAACACAAAATTGAAGCTATGATTGGTACATTTAAGCCCTGGGTTTAAGTTCTGCTCGCAGCCGACACAGTGATTTGCAAAGAAACACTTTCACACAGTTATTTCATAAAAACCATTTATATTTAATATAAATCTGTCAAACATTCAAAACCATATGTGAAGTAATTTAAAATGCTTACAGAGTCGTAGAACATTGTGCTTTATTGCATTCAGAAGCAGAAAACAAGGACAAGACCTGCAGCAATAGAAATCTGAGCTCAAGCTTATCCAAAGCTGAAAGAGATAAAGGGATCCTGTTGCTCTGTACACACAGCAGAGGGAACTGAGTCGCACCCCTCCATGGGTCTGCTTCCTCTCTGCATGTGGCTTTCCCTCTCCTGTTCCACCCACACCAACCTCATCCTCTGAAGCTGTGCGTGGATGGATTTGGGCTGTTGAGGTTTGGAGAGGCCGCTGACCTCTTGGCTAATGAATGCCTGTCCCTGCGTCAAAATAATGTTTCTGCTTCATCCAGTGCTTGTCCTGAACAGAAGCTGCTAAGCATGGGCCAAGTAATAAGCTCTTTGCAGAGCATGGGACCAGCTTCTTTTCCTTTCCTTGGGAGAGGTACTAGAGTGTTCCAGGAAAAAGGGAAAATGGTGGTTCTTCGCATCATGATAATGCATCTGAAGATGGACAAGGAAAAGAGAGGAAGTAGTGCAAGTGCTGCCTCACCTAAATATCTTATCCCATTTACCTCCAAACTTTCCAGCAATATTGCACATTATCATCAAATCTGGCCTGTGAAAATTCAAGAAGACAGGTTTAACTTTTTCAAAGCTAAATAGTGATAGGGAGACAAGATCAGGCTTATAATGACAGGATATTTTCTACATAACTGTGGTGATATCAGATTACTTCTATATGTGCTGACTCTGCAGAATCACTGCTTGCATTTATTTATTCAATAAAAGGCAATAGCTACATCTGTTTAAAAACTAATAAAAATTCGTTGTATTCATAGAATCATTTGGGTTGGAAGGGACTTTTAAAAGTCATCTAGTACAACCTCCTTGCAATGAGCAGCGAAATCTTCGACTGGAACTGGTTGCTCAGAGCCCCATCCAACCTGACCTTGAATGTTTCCAAGGATGGGGCATCTACCTCTGTACTGAGTGTCTCATGACCCTCATTGCTGTAATCTAAATCAACCCTTTTTTTGTTTAAAACCATTGCCCCTTGTCCTATCATAAATTTGGTCCCATCTTTCTTGCAGGCCTGTTTTTGGTTCTGGGGGGCTGTTCTGTGGTGTCCCCAGAGCCTTCTCTTCTCCAGACTGGATAAACCCAACCCTCTCAATCTTTCTTCACAGAAGAGGTATTCCATCCCTCCAATTTTGTGAGGTATTTCTGATGCACAAATAGCATTGGTGGGAATTTGCCTGCGTGTCATTTGGAATTGAGAATCGGACGGGAACTTCAGGGCCAATCCTGATGCCTGCTGTAGTGCATTGGTGCTCTTTCTGTGAGGATACACAAGGGCTGGGGAGCAACCAGCTCCCTTTCTGTTGGGTTAGCCCTTTTGAGATGTGTATAGGACCTTGTTGTACCACAGGTAAATTCACCTTGTCATGAGCTCAGGTCATGTCCAACGCCACAAAATAAGAGGTGGAAAATTGGCCAGTGGAAAAAAACAGGGTCAAAATGGACTGACAAGCTAGGTTGGAAGAAGGAATAGAACATAGAAACGGGTGTGCACATGAAGACCGCACTCTAAAATTCTGACCTGGCACTCCACTAATTACGGTACTTGCATCTCTATTCACACACAACACTGTGCATTCGGTCTGCTTGTGCCCCCATGTTGGAAGGACACTAGAAGGAGGAACTTCTTTTCCCTGGTTCAAGACATTGGCTTACTTTTAGATTAAAGAAATGTGGTTTGTGGAAAGGAATATATTGTAAGGAACACACTGAATTAATTCCTGAAGGGCAGAAGGAGAGAAGGAAAAGAGATGGCTAATGAATACAGCTTAAGAAGGAGAGTTATTTGGCAGATGCAGACTCCTGGTCAATTTGTGCTCTCAAGTAGATGCTGAGATGTCAACTAGAGGGGGGAGAGAGAAAGGAAGGGAATTTAGCTTCATGATTGTGCATAAAAATAACATTAAAGCTGTCCTATAACCCTCTCCTATCCATCTCCTACAAAATGTAAGTCTGAGTGGTTTGCAAAATCCTTTCAAATGAGCCTCCCCTGGTTCAGACACTGGGAAGTGCATTGTGACAGGCTCTTAACAGCAGTAGGCACCATATGTAACTGTTGCTGCTCTTTGTGTATGTGCCGTGCATACATATGCTCAGCAATGAAACATGTGTATGGCGAGTGAATGAAAAGCAGTCCGTGAACTCGTTCCCTTTCTGTTTTCTCTGTGTGAGGCGGGTGGATTTATGCGTATCATGTGCACATACATCATGAGTGTGAGAAACAATCAGCTGGAGCATTTGAAGGCTGTTTTGTGGATTGCCTGCCCGATTCCCCGAGGTGTGCCTCGCTAATTCTGCTCTCCTTTCAAAAAGAATAATTTTCTTTTTTTATTCTCTTTAGTTGCTCAAAAAAAGAGAAAACCCAGCACATATGAAGTGCATTTTTTTCTGAAAAAGCACAGTTGCAAATGTAATGTGGGGAGGAGGGGGAATGAACCTCAAAATTAATTGTTTCCAATTCTGATACTGTTTTTGAATGTGGAGAGGGCTGTCTGTGTCTCAAAGGTCTTTCTTACAGTTTCAGAGTAGTTCATCCCAGGGTGCTGTGTGGTTGTGGAGCCAGCCTCTGTGCGTGACCAGGAGAGGCATGGTCCTGGGCAACTACGGGAGGGGTCAGACCCAGCAGGAGTCCTGAGTAGGCATTGATGGCTTGCTCTGACTTCCGATTCTTACAAAGACTCTTCTGGAAATTAACACCACTCTCGCTGAATGGAGTGGCTTTCTCCCCCGTTCCTACCAACCCTGCACAGTGAGTGACTCACTTGTGCTAGCAAGGACTTTCCCCACCATCCTCTGCGGAGACACATTATCCTCATTTTATGGTCAGCAGCAGCACTGCCACTCTTTCCTGGTACAGAACAAGTGACTCCCCTGGGAAAGTCAGTCAGTTTAATCCATTTCCTCCTTAAGGAAAATGGGACCCCAGAGGTGGCGTGTGACTTGCCCAGGTTGGTGTGGCAAATCCTTAGTGGCCCTTGGAGCCTGCGAGAGCTGAGCCGGTGGATGTTTCTTCTCGGCACCGGTTTGTGCATCGATCAGCAGGGCCCGACTCACCTCACCAGAGTAATTGTTACCTAAGCCTGCATGGCTGGCTGCTCTCCGTGCTCCTGCATGCTCCCTGTGCATACATATTGCCTGATGAATGCACACCCTGTTGAGTGTTATTGCTTTCTTAATGCGCTGCAATTTTCCCCCCAATATTCTAACCGAGAGTGATTGTTGCCGTAGAACATCCTCCCTCCAGTTGCCGCAACCTATGTTTATTTACAAGAGTACGTTTTACATCAGCTGTCGCTCGGGTCTCACTGAAATAGAAGTTTCAAGTTCACAGAACAATAAAAGATATAAATTACCTATTATAATTAACTGAACGGCATGAGCGAGCTTTCAAACACCAGACTTTGTTATGCCCTAATTATACGCTGCGCGCACACAAGGCCTTAAGCAACTCTGCCCGTCTGTCTGTGCTGGGGACTGGGCACTGCTTCCACCCTGATTTCAGCCCAGCAGGCAGCACTTTGTGCCACAGTCCCAGCTGGTGCCAGGTTATGCACGCACTCGAGAGCTTGCACACGCTATCTGTCTTTTATTGCCATTCTGCATCGTCCTCACAGGACGCCATGGGCAGGACCAGGAGGGGAGGAGGAGGAGAGGGAAATGTCATTTTCGTTGAAAAGCAGTGTTATTTTCCAGCCTGTACAGATTTGTAGAGAAATCCTGGATGTCCCTGAGGTTTGTGTGCTAGCCCTCTCCGTAGGGTTCAATTAGCTGAGAGACCTTGTTCTTCTTCTGGAGGGAATGGGACAATTTTCTGCTGGGGCTCCCCACAACCTCCCACTTGGAGCTGTGTCACACATCCACTTCAGGTGTTTGCCCACACTGTGCTCAGCATCCAGAGTCTGGTTGTAGACATCACCCATTACTGGCCCTCAGGGGCTCCTGCAAGCCTCATTTCTCCGTGTCTACCCAATGTGCTGGTTTGAAGGAGCTGAGCTGGGCCTCCATGGGTCAGGGGCAGTGTTTAACTTCCTGGCAAGCCACCGGTGTGCCTGCAGTTAGTTCAGCCCTTCGTCATTTTGACAGGAGGTGATTCCACATGCACAGACCCCAGAGGAGAGAGCATTGCTCATTTTTAGGTGAGGGCAGTCAATAAGCCTCTGGAAGGAGACTTAAAACTTATGTCTTGCTCAAGTTATAGGCTGGAGAAAGTCAGAGACAAGAGGTTTGATTGACTGCAGCCGAGATGATGTTTATGTGCACAGTCACCGTATATTTCCACATCAGGAGCATCCTCGGGAAAGGTCACTGTGCTTAGGAGCTGAATCCTTGCAGTGAGGCTTTACAGGTGTTCAGACAGCTTGTTAACAGCAGGAAACACAGAGAGTGCGAGCCCTTTTGTGTCTCATTAAAAGCCCAGGTGGACGTGTAAACTTGGGTCAGTGCTCTTTCTGACACCTGGTTTCGGTCTTTAAAATGAGTGATCTGTATTTAAATCTGTGTAATGTGAATCCTTCTTTATTTCTACTTGAACACTTGATTTTTTGCTATAAGATAGTGTCATGGCAATGGACCCACAACTAAGAGCTCCATGTCTAGATGTGAGGTAGCCCTTACAGAAACAAGACGTTTGACTGTTCTTATGCCTATCCAGTCAAGCCAACACCACATTCTAGGGTGTTGAACACTGTGCCTGTGAGGAGGTTTCTTGATAAAGCTTCATAGTTAAATTTAGAAATTATAATTCATGAATTTTGATTAGTGTTGAGTAGGGGTTTCTTGCCATAGAGTATGGACATGGAAAGAGAGCATGAACTTTTGGCACAGTCCGGAAAGGTCAGGAGAGAGTTCAGTCTGTCCAAATCTTTCACAGTACAGCTATCACTTTTGTTAAATTTTTTTTATGGGAGAAAGTCTGGCACATTTATTATACTTCTAGGGTTTATGATACTGCATTGTGTTATTGTTTTACATTAGTACTTTATACTGTAATGTTTTGACATTATTAAAACAAATTATTATTTTCTTGCTGGAGAAAACAACTAATGAAACAAAATGTTCTGAGAGCTCCAAAATAATTTTTTATTCAGCTTTGGCATTGCATGGAAAATCTGAGTGCAGCTTTTCAGAAAGAAAAAAAAAAAAAATCACACTTCATCTATTGGAATTCCTGACCAGAGCTACAGTAACATTGTACTACATTAACCCTCAAAGGATTAACAAGCATTTAAATCAAAGCTGACTGAATAAATTTTAATGAATAATTTATTCAATTAATTTCTCTTCTGTTTTCTCTTTACCAGTTTGTCTATTAATACATTGTGGCTAATTTAGTTGTTGTTTGAAATATTTCACTAATAGTTCCTGTAAATTATCTGATCGGAAAAAAATATTAAATTTAACAGAATGCGCTATAATAAATAGAGAATTTGAAAGGGAATTTTATAGTACCATAGGATGTAGATATTCTTGGACTCCTTCTTGCAAAAAGAAGAATATTATCTGAAACCCACAGGTGCTTGAAATAATTTCTCTTTTGACGTTTCCTGTTTTCATTGTTATTTTTACATATAAGAAAAATAATATATAAGAGAGTCTCAAGCTATCAGTGGGTGTTCAAAAACAAGTTATGGGATGCATTTGATATTCAAATTTTCTTGAATTTTATTTGCATTTATAAGATACATAGCCCCTGTTTATTCTCTGATTGGATGATCTCAACCTTCCAGATTATTTTCTTATGTGACTATTAAATTACATTTTAAGTCCCAATGTCCAAGAACATCCTAGAATGTTTCAAGGAAAGTTTCTGCCCTAAAACCACTCACAGGTGTTTTTGCTGTCAGTAAAAATGGATGGAGAAAGGGTGGGGTTTATTATTATATCGAGTCTGGACAGATTTCATATTTCATTTTTCTAGTTGTAATTCCTGAATGAGTCTAAGGTGTTTTTTCTGGAAAGGCACACAGTAGTATTTTTCAATGTTTAAACTGACTTTACCCAAGCCAGTCTCTGACATCTGTCCACTAGGCTCTTTGTTTTGCTTTGAAGTGTGAGGTGGTTTTTTGGACAGACATCCCCACTCACTTCCTTCATCGCACTGGAAAACCTCCTTCAAGTTTGTCACTTATAGCAGTGCAGAAGCCACCCACAGCAGCGGGAGCCTGGCTGTGCCACCAGCTGTGCCGGTGAGGAGCATTCCCAGTCTTCATTCTCCAGGTCCCCCCAGCACTACTGGGATATGTTCCACTGAAGTGGGAGGTGCATGGTAAATTAAAGCATATGTATATATAGGCAGGAAGAAGAAAGAAAACCTGCTTCCTCTGTGTCTCAGTGGAGAATTGGTGATGTGGTGTTGCAGTGAGCTGGGATCGGGGAGGTCAAAAAAAGATATTAGACCACGATTTGGTCCAAAGAAAGCTTCTTGGTTTTCAGGAGAAAGCCTCGCCCATCCACTCTTATGCATATTCATGTATCCCTGCAACATGTAACCAAACCCCCCATTCCTGCCCCTCTGTCCCCATTGGTTGGTTTGTAACACCCGCCCCTCTCTCCCTCTCTCCCCATTGGCTGTTCTGTATCACCCCGCCCCTTCGGGACCCCCTCATAACCCCCAGCCAAACGGAAGTCGCCCTCTCGGTTCCTGGGTCACCGTGTGGGCCCTCTCCTTTCCCTGGGGGTTCACATAATAAAATCTATGGTCAGCCAGCCCGAGGGCCACCTCTCCACCTCTGGGGGCGCCTGAGCCATTATGCGCAGGGAGGTGCAAGGCCATAGCAGCCATGGGTCGGGCACAGCTGGCTTAGCAGAGGTCTGGCCTCGCCCGGGACCCTGCAGAGACGGGGTTCTGCGGAACACGCAGCAGCTGTCCTACCCAGCACCAGAACCTGCGAGGCGCGTTTTAAACGGTGTGGCACTTGCTTGCTGGGGCTTGTGGGGGTTTAGCAGGCAGTGGGAGGGTGACAGTGAAGGCAGCAACAGTGAGGAATGTGCTTTCTGCACGGTGGTCATCAGCATCTTACAAATGAACATGAAGGTTTCTAAGGTTTTATCTTGCTTCCTTGCTTCCATTTGGTTGCATGAAACAAGGCTGTATTTTTAATATCTACACAGATTTTTGATTAATTAATAACCCAGTATTACTTTAAAATCTAGTTTTAATTGGAACTTTTCTAGAAGCTAAAATAATTTTTCTCCCATCTTTCCCCATCTTTCCCTCGCTGATGTGAATAGAAACTCCTCTGTATGATGCTGTACCCTATTCCCACACAGCTGAAAATGGTAGCATGACTCACTGGTGAACAGGGATAAGCTGCAATGTCCTCCTGAGGGTCACTGCACTGCTCCTGTGCCTAGAATACTTTTGTATCACTTGGTGTCCTCCCTCTGCTGCAGCTCGACTCCACTCTCTGAAACAAAAATGTTTTCCCTATTAAGACAACTTGTTCAGTTTGCAGTCAAAGTTTAACTGCAACAGTGATGGGATTGTGTCCAGAGAAGACTCTTCCTCTCAGGCAGGTCAGGGACAAGGGCCAGAGCCTACATAAGGCCAGGAACAAACCTTCCAGAGCATCCTAAGTACAAAACGTGAGGTGCTCACCCGTGCAACTGCTGCAGCAATAACATTTCTTTCTCAGGAATACTGAAATTTTCAAACATGAAATAAAACTGAGTGACACGGTGCCTAAGAAGCAGCTTTGCATCTGACCTACAGCGCTCAAGCCCTGGGGAAACTCAGCTGTGTATTAATAATGCCTTTAAGGGCAAAATATTTGCCTTGGGAAAGGCTCTCTTTTTTCCATCATGTTTGATAGAGGATAAATATAGCTTCCAGCTGTAGCTTTCTTGAGCAAAAACCATCCTGAACACACTGATGCCTGTGCAGGTGCTTCAATTGATTTTGAAGGGGCCAAGGCTTTCCCTCTTTCCCTGTTTAATTTGTCTGGGCAGGACTCCCTGCACTCTTGGCACCAATTCAATGAGAAAGAGCAGTATGCTTTAGTAAAAAGAGACTTTAGGATGGTCTTGTCAATGCCAATGTGAAGGCAATTTAAGCAATTTTGACTTAAGAAATGGCTAACAATCTTTTCAGATACCAGTAGGATGGTCCGGGAAAAGTTAGCAGTTTCAGAGTGACTAATAAAAACTCACCTCTCATTTGGATCTTAATTAATTCTTCTGTTACAGGAACTACAGCTTTTGCTGTTAGCTGAAAGCGGTCTGACCTTCAAATAGAATGGCACGTACTTTAGAAGCAGAAATATTTCAGGGCTTGTTGGTATCGTGGCACCATCTCTGTGTGCTTTTCAGGCATTTGCACATTTCTCTACTGCCAGTTCTGATAAAGACTTTACTCTGAGCAAAATCTGGTCCTTAACAGCTCTGGGTTATTCAGCAGTTGTCTTGTGCTGTATGAATGATGCAGCCCATAACAGTGGACATTGACTCTACTCAGAGCATTTTAAATTACATTTTTTTGTAAAGAGTTTAGGCTTACTCCCGATAATCTTTTCCAGTTAGGGATTGAAAGGCACTTCTTCAAAGCTTTTCAGTTCCCTAGAATTCTTTGCTTTATTAATGTAACATAATAAATAAAGAAAACCAGGACATTCCTTCTAACACCATCAAAGCATTTAACAAGAAATGAAAGAGGATTTCTTTTGTTCCTACAGTTATGACTATTGAAGCAAGCTGTGGTAGTGAACATTATTTGGTTTTTGATAATTTTGTTATTTGAGAGCAGCTTAGACTACTGTGCATACGGTTACAACCCGTTACCGCAGGAGAACATAAGGCAGTGAATGCCACATGAGCAGCAGTCTCATCCAGGCGGGGAGGAAACAGGGATTTTTGTGGGTAAAGCATTCAATTAGGACATTTAAAATATCTGGCTTATAGTCCCTCAGCTGTACGCTTTTTGTAGGTCCTTGGAGGTGTTGTTTAGGGGCAAATCTTCAAAGACATTTAGGCATGCAGCTCTCACGGGTTAAAAGGAACTTCACTGACTTTGTGGGCTTTGTCTTTCTGGGTCTGGTTTCCACCAGGTGATGATGCTTGTTTCATATCCTGCATATTGCAATTGCAAGCTTTGGACAAAAAGCACTTTCTCTCGGTGTGTGTCATTTCATCAATTGCCAAAATAGACCCAGGGACCAAATATATGCAGACCGAGCAAGGATTGTGCCGTACTGCACGGGTTTGTGCGTGCGTGCATGTATTCATGCGCAACCTGTCTCTCTAGTAACCTTTTCTGTCCCTTTCTAGCTTTGTTAGTGTCAAGGTAAAAATGCTTTTCTATCTTCCCTTTCTTCTTAAATGGCTTTCCTGACTTCCCGTTCTTTGTTTTTCATCTGATTTGAATCTAAGCTATGAAGGAAGATGAACATCTGACTTTCTGGAGAGCATCACTCCTGTGAATAAGAACTATGTTGAAAGATGTTTCAATTATCCACAGAAACAAGTGCTTTTAAAGCAGTTAGATCTGTTTCCTTATGGATTTGACTTCTCGTTTTGCATTATATTGCACTGTATAACGTGCAAAACAAGCAAAGGGCAAATTGATGTGCTATGAATATGCTTCTGACTATGTGCAATCTACTATATTATACAACATGAAATTTGTTAAGAAGTTAAGACAAGAAATTATTTCAAAACAGGATGACAGAACGACGGAAGTGTCATATGACTGTATGGAAAGGCTGTGTCTGCATATTTTAATCGTAGCTTTTCCCCAGATTGCTTTTAAAAGGAAATTCTGGAAAATTTTAGGCAATTACATACAACCCTTTGGTTTTGATAGAACCGCATGAACAGAATCTGGTTCCATAAATCTTTTCTCAACAAAGTCTTTATAAAACCTTAATTAAAACACGCTGTCTCTATTAGTGCTACAGGAAATCAGGTAACAAAGCAATGGCACCCAATATGCTCCTCCAGATGAAATAATTTCCTATTTCATTTACAGTCTTAACGTATGCTTCACTTTCTCTTCATAAAGTTCATAGGCATCTCTCTTTGTCCTGGAGATAATACAAGTGCTGGCACGGCAGGCCGTGCTTATGCAATTGTTATTTTTAAGACCATGAAGCACATGACGCAGTGTTATAGGAGCTGCCCTAATGAAATCAACGGCACAGTCACTGCTCTCACAACCATTTACACCACAGACTGATCCAGCTGCCGGCACCAAGTAACATCTGGTTTGAAACCCAGAGGACAGGCCATCAAATTATTCCAGAATTTCACATCGTGAAAGAAGAAGCCAGTAGCCCCCAATACTTTATTTCCTACATAATATTGGTCTGAGTATTTTAATTACCAGAGGAAGGAGAAAGTATGTCCAGCCCACCTAACATCTAAAGGAGCCGGTGTACCGTGGAAAAAGAAAATGAAAGAAAATCCAGCCAAAGTTCATTAATCTGAAAAATTGTCAGTCTTATTTCTCTTTGTATCCTGATCCTGTTTGCACTCAAACTGTTCACATATGAGTGAAAAGGAGATTTCAATCAACAGTTTATGCAGCATGTCCAGTTTCCGTGCATTCACGTGTGACCTTTTCTTACCCTGCAGGTACAATTGGTTTCTCAGTGACATATACTTTATTAACTTCTTCATGCTGGGGTTGCACTGAAGTGATGCTGCTTTTGCCCCCAGGAGTCACATCAGGTGGCAGGCTTTTGAATGGCAGTTTACAGAAATGGTCTCCTGCAGATGTCCTGAGGAGGATAAGGATCTCTTAGAGAGTGAAGAAACTGTCCCTACCACTTAGAGAGGTGATGTCTCGTGGTTTGTGAGCAATATCAATCTCCTGGGCCCTTTAAAGCAATTGCCGTTCTTATACATTCTTCACCAGTCTCATCTTTATTGTACTCTTCAGTGGCTCTGAAAGGCTGTGAAGACCCAGGGATTTCTTTCCCAGTAGCAGCCCTTCAGCCTCACTGCTCCTCTGTAAAACTTTGTCTGTTCTCCTGGGAGTCAGCAAAAAGAGCACAGAGCAACCAGGAAGAGCAGCAGGGAAAATGGAGAGGTGAAGTAAAAGACAGCATGACCAGGCAAGTCAAGGAGCCAGGGTTTTTCTCCAGGCTGCTCAGAGGGCCAGCTCTGAGACGAGCAAGAAAGGCAGAGGTCGATCAGCCTACAGTGGAAAACAGCTAAGTAGCAGCAACATTGTGTTCCTTAACTGGGGATCTGATCAAGTGCAGCTTTTCAGAAAGGGAAAAAGGCTTAGTTCAGTGGAAAGATCTACTGAGATCAGTAGATTTTAGATCTGTCCTCCAAATGTGTTCTATCTTTGGTAATTAAACGGCTTTTGCTGCTTCCCGTTCATCTTAGCATCACGTATCCCACAATTCTGTGTGGAAGAAATGGACTTGCTCATGACTAACAGGTGGAGTGGTGGCAAGGAAGTTTCTACTCCAGAATCTAGCCTGTAAAACTTTTATTACTAGTAAAGATGTGAGGGGAGGAAAGCATTCAGAGTGGTTCTCAATCTCTTGGTGAGCTTCCAGAACAGCAGGAGGCTGCAAATCCCCAGCTTAGTGGCTGCAAAAGAAGTGCTGTTCACTTGGAAACACCATGAAACAGAAGCCCAGAGCTTTGTTACTGCCACTCTGGAAGTCCAAATGATGAAATGAACTGCTGGCTTTCATCATCACTCCACCAATGAGCTCCTGCAAGAGCCTTTGTTAAGGAAATGGGAATTTAGCATCCAAGTTCCCTTCTGAGATCTCATGAAATTTTGTGGGCACTAAGAAAAAGAATTGCAGAACTGTAGCTATTCACTGCTGTTTCTTTGGTCCCAACATCACTAGGAATATTATTTTTCAGAGGGACAATTTGAGATATGAGGTCTACATCTGACTCTAGGCTTCAACGAGTAGGACCCAGAGATACCATTCGTCACCTCCCAGTTCTGAGTCTCTTCACTGGCTCTTCACTGGCTCTTGCAGTGTCCCAGACCACGTTCACTCAAGGCTGGAGCTGTGCTCCTGAGTCTCGCCCACCAGCATCCAGCACATTCTGGATGCCTCCGTGATTTTGAGCAGTATCAATGCTCCCAATTGCTAACAACAAAAGAAAGGGTCAAGAGTGCTTATTTTGGTGCTCTGTCCACATCTTTTTATGCATCCAGAGTTTTTATGTAGATATTTGTAGAGAGCTGAAGGAAACCCACAGCTCTTTTTATACAAAGTGAGAAATTACAGAGAATAAGTCTGAGGAGTACATTAAAAGGACATAAAACAGAGCAAAACCCTATTACCCACAAAATACTGTCCATCTTTGTCCTGACCATAGAGAAGTGAAGCAAATCTGTCTCTTTTCTTCCAGCCACAGATGTTTTAATCATGATCCACAGCTAACACTTTACAATGCTCAAAGATATAGCTGGGCAAGGAACAGCTGGAGCAACCAAGGGAGACATCGGGGCTGCATTGCCACGTCCCTGCAGGAGATTCCTATTGCATAAAATATCCCAGCGATCAAGCAGCGATTGCCAACTTGTCAGCCTGAGGGAGAGCTCTGTGAGTGAAAGGCGAGCACTGCTCTCCTGGAAGGAAAGCTGCAGCTCACTTGCAGGTAAACAGGCATTGCTGAGCTGCCACCTGCGGCATCGCTGAGCTTGGTGTGGTGCTGAACACAACGAGGCCATGCTTTTAGCTATTCACGAGCACTTTTACCCATATTTTACTTGTTTTTTCCTCTGTTCCCCTACTTGTCTAGCCCTCCCTCGCAGTAAACCACTGCTGCTCGGTGTATGCCAGAGGGAGCAGTCTGTTTCAATTACCGTGGCAGCACTACACCTCTGCTGATAACAAATAGCCATTGTGCTCCTGGCCCCAGGAAAAGGCACTGTAGGGAATTGTGCCTCTGGTTTGCAGGCAACAGTTCAATTTCCTAATTTATTTTCAATATTCAAAATTTCACCTATGCCCTCTCAGTTTTCTCTGCCATCTACAGTCCCAAAGAAGAACGGATTGATCCCACTTCTTTAAAGATCCCAGCTTTTCAGGTGATACAATGAGGCTTCACACGTTCCAAGACGAATAAGAGCACCAAAATTTAGCCCACCTTCATGTTAGTGAAACATGTTAGCAGCTCACACAAAGATCATCTTCAGTGCAAGGTGAGTGAAGCCTCACCAAGACCTAGGAAGGAGAGAGATCCTCTGACTCCTCTGTGTACAGTCAGGACAGCAAGAGGTGAGGTGATCTGCCCAGGGCAGCAGGCAACAGGGCCAGAAATTGAAAGCCACCTCCTGACCTCCAGGCCCACAGCATTCTGCATGTAGGTCTTCGTTCTGTCATCTCAGATTAAATGGTTGAGCACGACAGGTCAGCGTGAGCAGAGGTATAAAACAACACAAGCAAATGTCTGTGTTAGGTTTACTGATGTTTGCTCAAAGTCATACTTAGCAGATATCCTGTGTTAGGATTTCCCTGGATCACTGGCCATAATTCTCTATGTGCCAGCCTGTAATTTCTGAAAACACTACTTTTGCTTCTATTTTTAAGTCCTCTTTCCTATCATTTTCTTCATGGTTATCAGGGCTGGGTAGTTCTGTAAGAGCTCAGTCAGAGTGAGAGAAAACAGCAGCATGGGAGAAAAACGGCAATGATGGCAAACTTCAAAAGGTTTGGAGGTTCAGGCAGAGGTGTAAGCTTATCTGAACCTCTTTGGTGTGGAAATTGATACGGAATTTCATGAAAAACCTCGACTTGCTTGTAAGACATCTGGCAGATCAGAGCTTCAGCTGGGTTTGAAGTAACTTGAGAATGACCTTTCCTGCACTGTTTCCATATTTTATCTTCCTGTCCACGGCAAATGAGAAGTGGCAGAAGTACATGATGGGTTTTGGTTTGTGGGGACAGGCTCCCTGTTTCCCCGTCCTCTGTCCTTTGTCATCAACGTGCTTAAGGGCCCAGCCTGCAAACGGCAAAATGCCCAGCCAACCAAAGTGCCCTTTTTAAGCTTTAAAAGAATGTTTTTGGAGGTTGGGAGAGGAAGTATGCAGAGGTGAATAATTATTTCACGTGAGCAGGCTGATTTTTATGGGGGCCGCCGGATCAGCTGGAAGCCTCACAATGCAGAGGTGATATCAGGATAAAAACTAACTTGAAACTGTGCAGGATAAATTTCCCCTGACATACATCCCATGCCACTTCAGAGAAATTGATGGCTTGCATGCATTGTAAAAAGAGTACAGATTCTGGGCTTTTGTTTTTATGCAAGGCTACAAATTCCTGACACTGTGATTGTTGCCCTTGATATGAAAGTTGCATGTTATGATTCAATGGTTTTAGCTCTCCTTAAAAATCTCATTAATGTATGATTTTACATGTGTATAATTATTCTGCTGGAAACATCAATCAATTTTTTTAATGTGAGAGTCAATAGTTAGAGGGCTGTCAAATCTATTCATTATAAAACACTGTTGTCAAGAGTATATAACCAGGCTGTAAACACTTGTTCTAATCTAAAAAAATTGCACAGAAAGAGTCTGATAAAGAAGGTAAGTTTTAAGAAAGGG
>VZTA01012483.1:123509-163363 GCA_013398855.1 Mohoua ochrocephala | reverse complement strand
TTTTAAAAAAAGGGAAAAAAAAAAAAAAAAAAAAACCAAAAGAAAAATCCATACGGTTGTTTTTAGTTACATGTCCTTTACTGAAGGTAGTGTGAGGCACCCAGCTCTGCGGGCTCGGGATGAGCACAAAGCTACAGTGCTCCTCTCCTTTCTGCCAGCAGAGGGAAAGAAAAGGCTGCTATTATTCCCTCCTCCTTCAGATACTGCAGATGGTTTTCTGTCCCAGGCAAACAGCAGTGCAGCTCCTGATGCCAAAGTCTGCGCTCCAGGCAGAGGTTTCTGTGCCACGAATGCCTGTCTAGCAGGTGTCCTTAATCAAATCCAGGCCTACTCTGTATTTTGTGTAAAAGGTGTAATTTTGATACATGAGAGGTTCCATTAAACAATGTCATGGTTCCTTCTGCTGTGAAACTTTGCAGTAAGGCAATCCAAACCAAGCCCTGTACCAGGTTCTGGCAGGGAGACAACTGCAGCAGAAAATGCCGTGAATTTGTGCCAGACCTGGCACTGGAGCCTCGCTTGCTGTCACCCCATTTCTTGTGGATGGGTTTGGTTGGAGGAGTCCAGTGTGCTTCCTAGCTCACTGTTCTGGGCTGCCTGGGCAGGCAGCCTGTGGCTGCATGCACAGATAAAACAGGAGCATGAGCTTGGATGGGGAGAGCATCCATTTAAAACATGCTGGTACATGCATGGGTCTGCTTACAATCTGGGGCAATTTTTGAAGTTCTCAGGACTGTCTCCACAGCTCTGGGACTTACATTAATTTTCTAGCAGAGGGCTGTGTGTTGCTATGTGGAGAAGCTGTTGCTTGGATGGATAAGGAGGCCAAGATGATAAAACATTTGAGTCCCATCCAGCAGTGGGAATGTGGAAGAGCTCAGGCCCTAAGCCCTGAACACCTCCACCTCCACTGCCTAGTATGGCAGAGAGTAGTCATGCTGAAAATAACTTTCCCAATTTAGACAGAGAAGTCTCTGGTGTGTCCCCTCACTCTCAGAAAGTAGGCACAAGAGGAACAAGTCAAGTGAGGGGAAATCTCTGGCTTCTCAGCATGCTTTTTCTGACAGGTGGGGAGCTGTGTGTGTCTGCTTAGTAACCACAAAAACGGTTTTGTGCAAATCATTAGACATTTCAATACAGAGTTGTTATGGCTGGAGAAGCGCCTTTTGCAGAACTGGATCACTGCAACTGCATAAGCAGTTGATAATAGTATTTTTTAAATGGCCAATGATTCCAAGCAGAGCAATAAAGCACGTCAACAAATACTTAGGGAAACAGCCATATTTATGAGCCCCAGCTAATGCCCCAGCTGCATATCCCCATGGCACACTGTGCCTCCAGGAGCTGTGCAAATGGAAATCAGGAAAAAGCAGCCTTCTGTAGTAAGGCATTGGATTAAAAACTCCTTGAAAGTTTCCTGCTTCTTTCTGTGGGTGTTTCTGCTTTACGAAACAGAATCTGAGGACCAAAGTAATTCAGACTCATCCAGGGTATCTAAAGGATGGCCTTGAATGCAGTGTTAGTGCACTAGAGCATTAACTCCATGGGCATTCTCTAGAGCTTGAAGGCCACGTTTCTTAAAACCCTCAGGTGTGCAGCAAAGGAGGAGGGAGGCCTTCAGTGCCTCCCGCAAGTTCTTGAGCTCCACCGAGACAATCACTGTGTATAGTCACCACAGGCTGCGGCCACAATCTTGATCAGTCAGTAGCGTGCAGTGCCTGGGGGAGCTGCAGAACCACACAGTCTGGAGGGAAGGGCTTTAGGGAGATCTTACTTCCAAGCAGAGTCTGCTGAAGTCAGGTCTGGCTTCTCTGGGCTTTATCCAGTCAGGCACTGGAAACCTTCAAGGATGGAGCCTGCACAACATTTTTGGATGACCTGCGCCAAAGTCTGACTGTCTCTGTGGTGGAAAGGTTTCTCCTTATATCCCTTATTCATTTTATGGCCACTGTCCTGTTCTGTAATCACACATCTCAGTGAAGAGCCTGCTTCCATCGTCTCAATAACCTCTTTGGCAGGCTGCTAGTAGGTTGTTTTTTCCTTTGGGGTGAACGAGTCTTGTTTCCTCAGCCTTATCTCACATAGCAAGAAAGATCTTGGTGGTCCCCTGCTCAGCTGGTCGGCACTCTTGTGTCTGGGGACACAAAACTGGACAGAATAATTGCCATGCAGCCTGACCAGTGCCAAATAAAGAGGAATGAAATTGCACCGTTATTCACCATTCTAAATTTAAAGAAAATATAGTAGGAAGTATTTTTAGTCCTTTGTGATTTAACATTTAGCTCAACCCTAAAATCAGAGTGAATCCCAAAAGAATCCATGAACTACTTTTTTTTTAAAAAACCTTCCTCAAAGCAATGCTAATAAAAAATTGCTGAAGATGTAAAAAGGGCTCAAAATCATAGTAGTTCATCTACTGCAATTAAAAATTTCTTATCTTTCGTTTCAGCACTGCTGGTTCGTTTGTGCATCAGAGACCATGGGGCTGAGCAAGCATTGCAGGTAAAGATGTCAGCTCTGAGCTATTTTGGGGAGCAGGCATTCTTGCCTCAGGACATCTGAGGGAAGGGAGCAACCAGCTCAGAAAGGCATGAAGAAATAGGATGGCCTAGGGATTTCCAGGCTAGGACTGTGAAGGTGTTCCTGAGTGCTACACTGCTAACAGAACTGTACCTTTCCACGGAGGATATTAAACACAGTGCCGCTAGGCTTCTAATTCACGTTGGTGAGGTGGAAGGCTTCCTTGTGCTGAAGCCTGTCACTGGCACCTGACTGCTTCCTCAGGAATGGCAGACTGTGGCAGAGTCAGTAATGCCTCACAGACCAGTAGAAATATTAATATATTTTAATGTATGTGTATTTGAAAAATGCCACCGGTGAATGGCCAAAGCTGAAAGACTCTGACTTTATTACCCAGACTTTCAGGGAGGTTTTTTTTCTTTTAATCCTCCAGGCAATAATTCCCCCATCTCTTTGCTCCTAAAATCAGATTTCATTTTAATTTTTTTGAGAATAAATTGCTGTAAATCTTTGGAGAGTCCTCAGAAATGTGATGGCTGCTGTGTCAGGCATTTTGGTTGAAGAAATTCTGCAGCTGAGTTGATGGAAAATAACCTATTGCTTGCTTTTATTAACTACCGCCTGATTATTTTTTTTCCTAAGAGGCCAGAACTATAACTGGTCACAAGCTAGTGTTTCATCTAGGCAGAGATTAAGCCAAAAAAGTGTCAAAAGTAAATAGGTAACCCACAGGGATAATGTTACCTTAATGCTGTTGAAGGATTTGAATATATTTTGTGAGATGGCATTTTTTTATTTCTTCCCATTCTCGCTCCTTTGTTTTGAATGCAGATAGGTTATACGAGCATTGCTTTAACTCACAAAAGCTTTCTGAATCTAAAATGAAGCATTTCAAAATTAAAAAAAGGCAACGTCAGAAAGACTGAGACAGCAAGCAGCCCTCTCGGAGAATGCTGTTTGGAAGTGGTATTATTAGAGGTGCTGGAGCGAAGAGAGGAGAGCGTGTGCACAAAATTCCCTGCGTCACTAAATATGACTTTCAAAACCTCATAAAATCTTCTGTAAAAGCTACCGTCCTGTCAAACATTTTTGCAGTTGATCTCTTTGTGGCTGAAACTATAAAGAAAGCTCAAATAAAGTCGCAACTATTTTTGCTATAAAAAAAAAGCCACATCCTTTTCCTTTTGTCTCCTTGTTCTAAACCCCTGGCTGTACAGCATTTGATCAAGCCTTCAAAAAGACAAAACAAAATTTTCCCTCAGGCATAGAGCAGTCTTCGGAAGTTTTGGCTCAAGATACAGATATTTCTGCGAAAATGAAAATAAGATCTCGGAAGCAAAATCCTACAGCAGCCATAACTGTGCATCGCTATGGTGGTTTTAATTATATCTAGAAAAGCTGGGGGATTGATGTTGTTACTGGAAGACTGAAATGGGGCCGGTAGTTTTGATAAGGACAGGGGACCCTGAAGAAGCACAGCTGCTTTTTCACCTCCGTGTCAGGATACAGCCATGCAGCGGCAGGCAAGCAAAAGGAGGTGCTTATGTGTCTTTTGTAGCATCCCTGGTAAATCCTCTTCCAAAGGGAAATGCCAGGGAGCGAATGCAGCTAGAGTGCTCTTTCTCAACATCACTCAGGCTCAGCTCTCAGTCCTGAATTCTGAGCTGATGTTTAGCCATCAGAAGGATATTTCATACCTGTCTTGACCTGTTTAGCTGTAGGTAATCAGGCAGCCTGCTGCTCTGTGCATGCGTATGTGAGCCCACACCTCTTTTGGGCAGTTACCTGCTAATAACCAGACCTGAGCTGACAGCACGGGGTCATTAATGGTTATTAAGGTTTTTGTCAACTCTGGCCTGTGTCTGATTTAAATCAGGGGTTTAGAAATGATAGCTGACCACCTACATGACCTTCTGCCAAGCAGTTATATCAGTATTTAATAGATCAGATTTTTCCAGCCGTATATGTTCCCTCATATCTGTGTTATTCTGACACTATTTTCTCACCATTGTCTACCTATAATTTTCTTCAATAAACTGGCAAAATTACTGTGTCGTTCTTTTCCAAGGCTTGAGTATCCATTCTTCAAACAGATGTTAAGCATTAAAAATAGCAAGGAGTAATGATAAATAATTGGAATGATCTGAGTGAGAGATGGCAAGAAATAAAGGAAATAATTTAAGGGGAAAAAATTCTATTACCCTCAGTAAGAAAAAGTAAAGTAAGAAAATAATTGCAGAAGCCATGCTTAGTATTCTAGAGGGACCCCGCCCCTGAACCCTGATACCAGGGATGTGTCTGACGTGCAGTTAACATCTATCCCAGGTAAGGCTGTGGACATTATATCATCCATAGGGCAATCTCAAAGGTAGCTTTGTCTTATATATATAAAATGTTGGAGTCATTCAGGTTTAGAAGCAGGAACGTGTGGCTTATATCTGTGTCACTCCCCTTTTGTCTAAGCTGTGAAGTCTGATCTTTGCTTTTGCAAGGAGCACAACAAAACCTTACTCTTGCCCTTTCCATTTTGTGTGGAGGTATTTGGGCTGTAGTAAACTCATAATTTTTGTCTCTGTGCCAGAAATGGAGCTACAGGCATCAGGAAAAGTGATTGTATGTGACCAGCTCCCAGACACCATTCTGCAATTTTCTCTGGGTAGGACATGCAGTGGATGGCACAATTGAAGTCTTATAACACAGCAAAGCTCTATAATGAAACTTTAATGTCATCGTCTCTCCTCAAATGCCGTACCTTGGCACCTTAATCATTTTTGCCTTTTTTTCTTAGGACCCTCTCCAGTTTTTTTAATTGGATTGTCTGGTACCTAATGAGGGTTCTCAGTGTGGGTTCCCCTGCCCCAGCACAGAGCAGGTGAGAAAGTCTATCACCCCTCTTCATTGTGATCGACCGGCTTTATCCATAATTTACAAGCAGTGAACAATTTACTGTCCAGTTGTGTTCTTCCTGAGTGCCTGACATTGTTTATTTTGGGTTTCTCCTTGAGACACTTTGCTTTGGATTGTGTTAGTAGGGGTTAGTGCAGGTTTTGTTTTACACTGAATTTCATTTTGTTACTTCTTACTTGTAATTCTCTAGATACATATGTATTGCTGTATTTTTGCCCTTTCTCTTCTGTTCCTGAGCGTGCACTTTGCAACATCTTTTGCATTTCTAATGAAGGTATTACTCAGAGTCAAAACTGGAAGGAACCCTGTGAACATCTTGCTCCTGCTGCCTCATCAGTCTCTCTGCTGCGGTTTTGTGCAGGGCTCCTTATCACTTTCCCTTCTGCTGTTGCTCTTCCTGTAGGTCTTTATTAAGCAAATTGTTTATGCTCGGTGGTGAACTTTGTGAATGCAAACAAGCCTGTCCTTTCATGCAGTGGTTGCTCAAACCTGACTTGGAAAGATTTAAGCATGCGCTTAAGTGTTGCTGAAGGGAGGCTTCTGTTCCGATTTAATTACTTTTATCCCTTACCTTTTGATTCTAGTCTTCTATGTATAAAACATCGATAACTCCCTCTAGAATGGATTCTTTCTTTATCCCACGTCACTTGTTGCTCATGTTTCCAATGCCCTCTCGAAGTTTTCCAATAGCTCTTTTTGTACTGCTGGGTCGATTATTTTACTGGAGATTGAAGATAAAAGTGCTGGGCAGTAATTGCCAAGATCATTCTTCCTTCTGTGTAAATCAATACTATATTTGCTTTATTTCCAGCCTTTGGGACTTCCATAGTTCTCCATGACTTTCAAAAATAATTGCCAATGGTTCAGTAAATTAACTGGCTAATTCCCTCATCACCTGAAGATGAGTGCAACCAGACCAGCTGATCCGTATGGTGGATATTCAAAATTTCCAGCTGTTCCTGTAACCTGCACTACAATAATGGCTATTTGGATAGAATTTTCATTATTTCCCAATTGTTACATCCTTTTTTTTTCTATTTCATTTGGGAAAAAAATAGGGGGTGATTTGGCCTTGAAAGAAATACTGTTTTTTTCATCTTCTTCTCACTTATTAATGGAACTACTTTCTGGCTGGCTTTCCTCTCCCCTACAGGACATTTGTGAAAGCCATTCTTATTCCCCAGTACTGCTTGGGTTAGCATAAATTCAGCTTGGTTTCTCCTGTCCTTGTCATTTCTCTTTCCTCCTGTTTTCTCTAATTTCTTTTCTGTTTGCTGCTGCTCATTTCTGGGTTCTGTTACCTCCGAGCGAAGCAGCTTGCACCGCTGTCACTGACCTATTCCCACAAATAATTGGAAACATAGCTGGGCCAGAAGGATCCAATCCATTACCAAATTCTCTCCTATTTCTCCCTCACTGACCTGGTGTCCTCTCATACCTGGACTTTTTCACTGTCTTTTATTTATCAGCAATGGAAAAGGAATAGCTTTAGGGGGATATTTATGACTGTCTTTCCAAGATACCTCTCTTTTCCCAAGAGAGACGCAATAGGCAGGTGTCAAGATTAAGCAAGCCCTGTGTTTCTGGTTCCCCTGAGGTCGCAGCAGAGACCCTCCCTGGATGTGGCTGGCCATTTTCTCTGTAATTTGTCACTGCAGCCTCAGCCAGTGCGTGATGTTCAAGCCCTGAGCGCTTTTGTTGTTGTGTCTCTCTCTCGTGCACTTGTAAGGGCACTGACTTACATGACCTCTCAGGACTTTTCCATCTTTAACTTTTTGAAATGGTTTACCTTTTGCAGCAGCGCTCTCTGACTCTTTCATTTCTTGGTCGTTTCTTTTTTCCCAGAGGCTCAGGTTTGTACCTTCCAGGGTCTCAAAATGCCCTCACTTTAATAAATAATGGCAGTTTACAAGCTGTGATTTGGACGCCATACTTGTTGTGCTTGGAGTATTTCTGAATAGATAATTGCCAAAAACTCTTCCCAGATTTAGGGCAGATTTTTCCTGTCGTTGTGGTAGCAGCTCTCTCTCAAACTCATCTCTGCAGCTTTTAGAGTGGGTCATCGTGTTGTGCTCACAGTAATGTAATGTAATGCAGTGTGTCAGGCAGCTCGCACAACCCGTTTCTCATTTGAAGCAGCTGCTGCCCTAAAACAATGATTTTAAGGAGGAAAATTGTTTATTCTCTTCTTTGATGTTGTTTCATGTTCATTTGCCTCTATTTTGCCCATTTTCCTCATGGTGGAGGCTGCCTTTTTTGCTCCAGTGACCGGATACTTGGACGTGAAACCATGTTACCATCTATTGTCTTAGAGAGAGTGCAGGAAATAGGTCTGGGGGAGAACACCATTATCTTCTTCCTTAGCTTTTCTACCACAGGCATTCGTTATCATGTTCCTGGCTTCCCACTGATTGTCTACGATATGGTCTTCTGAAAACATATGGATAAGACTTTAGAAACATATTACAGGAAATATTAAAAGTACTATCTTGTTATAAATTCATAATTATCCTCCTTTTGAGAGTACCTTTTAAAGAACAAACATGATACCACAGATGGTGTAGTTGAAAACAAGGTGGTTAATTAAAAAATAAAAAAAAAGGGAAAAGAACCCCTCACCATTTAATTTGTACACAGTCTTGATTTTTCTGCATAACCCCTATCACCCTGCTGCTCCAGGAGCCTCCTCGTGCCTTCCTCGCCGTATTTCTGCATAATGCAGGTTGTGCATCTTGCTCTGACAGAAGCAGTTCATGTCCCCAGCTAAACCTCTCCATGCTCACAGATGTTTCATCTCGCATTGTTTGAATTTCATCATTACTCGAAAGAGGAAGCTGAGCATTTCAGGACCCTGGTAGAGGGATGGCAGTGACTGTCCCCGGTCATACTGCCCCGTCTCTGCTCTTCGGTTGTTTTGTGAGCTGGGCTCCATTCACATTAGGTGGGCATCTGTGTTGCCCTGAAAAATAGTGGATGAAGTTGGCCTCTTTCTTCTTCCTTGCATGACTGAAAACATTTTTGTGTGCAGAGGAAATTCACACTAAACCCTAAAAAAAGTCATGAAGGTCCAGCTTGTTAACACAGTAGGTGACTTGCTGTAGTCAGTGGCAGCATCTTTTTCTTCCAGGCAATTTGCTCGCTATGACTTTGTTCTTTATTCCCTGCTGTCGTGTAGCGTCAAGAATAGAGTCCCAATTAATATTTGCCGTGTTGCCTCACACTCAGCCATTAGTTAGGCTTGAAAACTGTCCATTCCTTAGGCACTCCCACTTGAAATGTATGAGATGTTGTGGAGGGCGGCCAAGGGAAGGGAAGATCCTCAAAAGCTAATGGCAAACAGAGAACACGAAAACACTAAAAGACACCTCTGCCATTTGTTTCTAGTTCTAGTGTCTTTGATGCTGAAAGGACGATGGAAACATGCAAAGAAATTTTAAAAACAAACAAAAAAAGGACAATATGAATACAAAAGACATCATCCTCCCAGAGTTCAGTTATCCAAGGGAAAGTTAGGAGGTGGCTTGAACCTCGATAACTATTTGAGGAGAAGGCTGACAGCAGAGGGGTCTTAAATTTAGCACACAGAATTGTTAAGCAGTCCCCTCAGACATGGGAAGTGTGTGACCGAAGCTCGTGTCCCAGTCTTAGCTAGACTGATGATTTCCCGGGAAGGTTGTGAAGGCCCCAGGGGACTGCTCCTGGTTACACTGCACCTGACAGGCAGATGTGCGTGCACCCTCCTGTGGGTCATGGCAGCGGAGGAGGTGGATGTCTTTTGCCAGCACCAAGCTGGTTATAATGTTGTCCCTTTAGACCTTGCCATCCATAGGAGAGTCCCTCCACAGCCAACCAAATCTGCGGCTCAGGGAGGGATGCATTCATTCAACATTTACTCACTGATGCTGGGTCCGTTTGCCTCGCAGTCTGTAACACACAGAAGTGTGTCATATTTAATTTTGTCACACCCATGCCCACATTCCCAAATCTTGTAGCTATGGGCTGCCTGAAAGATAACAACTCCACACAGATGTAGGTGTTCTGCCAAGACTAATGATGAGAAAAAGTGTATAAAATTTAAGAAAGGCAGGCAAGCCCTGGTGGTTCAGACTTTGCTCTAGTCCTATTATTTAATGAGAAGGTTCCTCTCTATCTGCTGGAAAATTGTTTTCTACTGCAACACTGTTCAGGAAATAATTTCTTATACTTTCTGTCTCACAGCAGGTTATGTGGCTGCATTTGTTTTCAGCCTCAGTCTGATTGCAAGTCTAAAATATGGTTCTTGGTTCTTCTCAAACAAAGCAAAAACCCCTCTGAGCAGAATTTGAAGAAAGTGGTCTGTCTTCTTTTAAAGATGATTTTGAAAGGTTTTGCAGGTTTTGAACTGTATAGGAAAACGTTAATCGGAAAGTTCCTTTTGTACTGGCTCTAGAACCTTGGCAGGAGCTTGGAGCTCCTATTAGTCTAGGTAATGAGCACTAATAATAGTGATAATGACACTTTTGAATGTTTAAAATAGATTCTGTGACAATGTGCTGGTCAAATGTGATATAATCAAGTCTAATACAGTTTTAATTTTCAAGCTATAAAAAAATCCAGTTTTGAGATGACATGCCATTCTGAGATAATCTTCCCTGCATAATGAGTTAAGAAATTTAGGCTTTTCTAAATGCCAGTTACTGAATTTATAATTTTATCTTGGAATTTGGACACATCAGAAGAGTAACAAGTAAGAGTGTTACCAAGAGCATGGGACCTACTAGCATGTAATTTTAGGTGCTTAAAACACCAGGTGTTAGAGACACAGCTTCCCATAGCTGAAATTTAATATTTTCTAATTTATCAGAATCAGATGTTTGGGATCCTACAACCAAAACATGTAGACCTCCAGCAGAAACCCAGTCTTCCAGGCCTGGGACAAGTTGTGTGTTTTTGTTTAAACAGCATGACAACTTCTAGCATGCAGTTGCCAAAAACCCTGATGCATAAGAAGTCCCAGTTATTTTATTTCTTGGCCTAGCAGTTTCAGATGTGCCCAGCAGAGAGTCTTTGTCTCTCAAACTCTCTATTTCTAAGGAATGTGCCCCAGAAAACTTTAGCATGAAGAAAGCACACGCAGGACAGGAAAGGAAAACTATGATATAGCAACGTCCCAGGTCAGGCTTAAACCAGCAAAAAGAATCTCACAGAGTTAGCATGCTCTCGCCTCTGATCTGGGCTCCATTCCTGTAACAATTAGAAATTTAGATAAACAGGGACCACTGAAATCTGGAGGTTCAAGGATAGTAAAGGATATGAACTAAAGTCAGTTGAAAGCTGAAACTGTGTCTAATAAATTCTTTATTACTAAATTTTCCACTTCCTTTTTTTATTTTTTTTAGACCATGACAGGACTCAGGTCTTGGTAATTCACATTTATAAGTAATTTTCATTTTATTTACAGGAACACATTCTGAGGAATATCTTGGAAGTTTGCTGCAGAGATTCTCTGCTGGCTGCCAATACAAAGCTGCAGGTAATGAAAAGTTTCTAGCCAAACTTTCTATAAAAATGAAATGAAAGAAAAATGTTCAAGTTCTGGAACTTTATATATAAAGTACAATTCTAATCTTAAATATTTCCCCTAATCTCTCCATAATTCCTGGATTTAATTTGCTTAGCTTGCAAAAAAAAGATTAGATGTTTCCCTACAAATAATGATGAATTATTCACTTCTCTTCTTGCTTATGAGTTGTTCACAGACCTATATTTATGAAGTTATTTGTAGTCTCTAGCAATCTTTAGTCTCTCCTTGCTGGGAAGCCCAACCCAATATTCCTCAGCAGATTTTCTGCAGACTTCATTGATCCACTCTTCGTGCTGAGCAGGCACTGGTCACCTAAGATTCAATGTGTGGTCTCAGATCGCTGAATGGGTAATGGCTGGTTTTGATCGTGTGATAAAGGATAACTCTGTAAGGAAAGGGATTTCCCATGTGCAAGTGTTCTGGCTCCTACACAAATGCAGGACTCGCAAAAAACAGCTCAAACCTCTCTTAGCATCCATATGCCAAAGCTCAACCATTCAGGGGCTGCTGTAGAGTAGACAGGAAGCTGCAGGAAGTTGAAGAATTCACTGAGTTCACTCCCATCGCGCTCTTGTCCCGTTCTCCTCTTCTGACCAAGGAAGAAACCCAGGAGGGAAAACGGAGGCTCAGTCTCTTTCTGCTTGCTTGCTCTAGAGCTTGTTGGGAAGTGATTCAGCTGAATGCTGCCATGACAATGCTCATTATCAACTTTGCACAGTACACGAGCAAGTTAGTTTTCTTACGGAAAACCTTACTTCACCACTTTTTATCCCTCTCACCCACGGTCTCCGCCTGAAGGCTGTGATTCTCTCTGAAACATATCAGTTTGGTTTCCTGGCCAACTGAGAAAGTTAATTAGCTGTTTTCTGCTTTTCTGTGCTTATGCCTTTCTCTGCGACAGAGAGTGAACAAATCTGCAGCCAGAATTCGGATGCCTAAGTGATAACACGAGCGTCACTGTGCTGCCAGCCATCCCTGCTCCAGTGCTTCTCCACACAAAGCAGGTTGGCCACTGAAACATACACTTTGTCATCTTCCTTCCTTGGTCCCACCCAAACCTTAAAAGCTGCAGAAGACCCTGGAAAACTGTTCTCCACTGTTCGGAGTAATGCAGAGCTCCCTGTGCACATCCCTGCCATTGCCCGGTGTTGAGGCACTCGCACTCCCAGCCTGGGTGTGCACGGGGTTTGCTCCAAATTCCAGGAATGCTGCAGCCAGGAAGGCTGAAGAGCAGGATAAGTGGAGAGCGGGTGAGAACAGAAAGGGACTACTAGTGTGATGTGATGGTTCCGTACTCTAGTTAGGAGGAGTATGACGCACGCATATTTACCACAGCTGCAGAATTCTGGCAAGTTCCAGTGAATTTGTGCAGTTACTGAGAAAAAATAGTAGTTAGCAAAGACCTGAATGGTTTCTCAAGCCTCTAACTTTGCTCAGAATCTGAATTTGATCCCGGCCAACAAAGATAAAATCTACCTGGTTTTAGTGTGGGATGCCATTAACATCTGAGGAGAGTTTAATAACACCAGAACATATTCATAAACAGATCCTTAGTGATTTGTGCAGGCACATCTCTATCTACCTAACATATCCTTCTGCCTTTCCATTCTAGGCAGGCTCTTCCTCTGCAATTTGTGAACACATCTTGCAGAGGGCCAACAGCCCCCTTTTTCAGCGGCACTGAGCAGTCATGGTACCCAGAAGGAAAAACTATACTTGGAAAGGTTTGTATTCCAATTCCTGATTTTGTGGATTATTCTGAAAATTGTATTATCTATTCTGCCTGAATGGCAGCTGTTTATAAGCCTTGAGGGAGAAATATTAAATATCACTTTTTCTTTCATAAGAAAGATGATCTTATTTATCTGATCTGGGTTTTATTCTGTGCTTTTTTTATGTCCTAAAGCATGAAACATAACTTCAGTGCTCCAGAAGTATTCTGCCCTGTGCTTTTGAATCAGCCTACCCTGCCAGGCTTGCCACATGTCTGGCATTTCAATAGCGTTTTGTTCTTGCATGGTAATTGAGATCACCACGGTCCCCTAACAGAACATGTCCCAACTTCATCCCCTGTAAAAATGATTGACTGTCCCAGTGATACTCTAGCTACTCTTCACAACATTCCTGTAGGGGATGTAGTATTCCCATGGAGCAGGCCAGAAAAGATAAGATTTAAAGCACAGAGATTCAAAATGTTTTCATATCGTGCATTCAGGCTGACCTCAGTTTTTCAGTTTCAAAGCTGTTGCATGTGTTCTCTCCATTTTTCTCAAACCCATGACTGAGAATGAAAGAGAATGTCATCACCAATTTGTTCACAGTCATGAACTTCTTTGGTTAAGACTTACAGTGAAAACAATCTCCCAGAGAAGATCATAGGCCATAACGAAGCTGAAAGAAAAAAAAGGGTTTGATCTGTGTTTTAAAGGTGGGCCACTTGGATGACTGTCATTGCTGTTCAAACACATTTGGTTTATTCTGGTTCCTGATCCTTCCATCAGCTGAGAGAAGTAGGAGTGAGAGATGTCAGCAAGCCCCAGGCTACCCAGCAGATCGATATCTGAGTCGAGATGAGAATACAGCTCTTACCTCCTGGGGCTGTGGTTGGACAAAACTGCCTCTCCTGTGTTATCAGAAAAGCCCATTAAGAGCAACTCGTTTATACCAGGACACACAGATTTAATTCCTTCTTTCTTTTAAGTCTTTTCTAGTTCTCTGTCACCAAGCATTGATTTAAAAATGGACATTTATCTTCCTTGGGCAGAACACTCTCAGGTATTTGCAATCCTCTGAACTTGCTCTCTAACACTGGAGAACGATAATGCCGGTGAATTGAAGCCGGTGATAGACTTTTTAATAGGCAAATATTACCACCAGATTTACCTGCTGACAGTGGAGTTGATGTTAATGGCAAATGGTATGAACTAGGAGAACGTTGGGGTCTTTCAATGCTAAAAGCCTGAAGCATGTAGGTTTTTAATTTACAAGCTCCACTTACCATCTACTTATCGGGAGCCTGAGGCTTGCAAATGGGCAAAAATGGATAAAGCAGTTAAAGAGGAGCTGAAGTATTATTAGGTGTGAAGCTCTGAGTGCAAATGCTGTGTGCAATTGCTGCACTGGCTCGGCACAGAGGTACAGGCAGTCCCTGCCAGCTAGGGACAATGTGCCTGGTGGGAGACCCACACCGGCTTGAGCATGTGTTATCGGGGAATAGAGGATGGCAGCTTTAGGATTAGATGCCAGGAGAACCCAATAGCAATCAGGAAGCCGTTGTTAATAAGATTGGGCTTATGTGTATTTTACGTTTTGTCACTGGTTCCTCTCAGGAAGGCAGACTCGGTGCAGACACGCTGGAAATACTGCTGGGCTGCTCGGGGTGGCTGGAGCCTTCCGTTGCACCAGTGCTGTGAAATTTTAGGTGGGAGGAACTGTGCTTCCCTGCTTCTGCCTGCAAACAGCAGTCAGCCTTTCTCACTGGGGGTTGGCACGACGTGCAATGAGGGGCAGATCCGTGTGCCAGATAAAGCAGGTTTTGTTGTTCTTTGGTTTTGATTTTCTAGGGAGACGTGAAAGAAAAGGAGAGATGATAGTATGTGTTTAATTTAACAGAAACTATTTGGCTTCTTACATGAAGGACACTTTTGAAAACAGGAACAGCAATGTAACGGGGGAGGCAACTTGACAAGTGAGAAGCACTTAAAGTAATGTGATTGCTTCACAGTGAACCGTGAGGTCAGAGTTATGAAGAAGTCCAAACTGTGTCAGAGCTCCTCATTTCAAACTAATGAACCCCTTGATGACAGGAGCTGGAGCTCTTTGACAAAGAGGATGGACTGTTTGCAGCAAAGTGGTGATGTCAGTGTCAGTCGTAGCACCAAGAGGTTAAAGACAGCAATTTAATTCACATGGGCAAGCGTGTGTCACCTTTCTGGTCAGGAGGGTCTACACAAATTCCTCTTCTAGGTTCAAGTTCAACACTTTATCTTCAAACTATCAAGGCCAAACAGAGTTCAGTTTTACCTGCTCACGTAGAAGTTCACCTTTTATTCACCAGAAACATCTTGTTTCATGGCTCATAAATATTAAACTAATATAAATGTAACCTCTGTGCTCTCAGGGCTCATCATGAGTGAATGAATTTAAGAACTAAAATTTCCAAGCTGCAGTCTCTTTTCCTTTTGTTAGCACTCTCTGACAGAGGCTGAACAAAAGCACCACGAACTGTGGTCATCTCAAATGCAAAAAGGACTCTCGCCTTCATTCCCACCTCCCCCCACTCTGACTACCCACTCGTAGAAACTCAACAACCACAAATACTCCAGCCTGACTTTGTGAGCTTTGAAAACAACAATAAGAACACGAATGTTTCCAATGCCCCATTCTCAAAAGCCATGTGTGAGGGTATGTTGGCTTCTGTGGCATTGTGGTCATGTCAGTGCTGCCGTGTCCTTCTTCAGTTATTTGTTGTTGTGCCAGCACAGTCAAGAAGTCACCAGTAACAGAAATATCCAAGTGATTTTGTGCTGTAACTTCTGAGATGAAAAACTTGGCTGGGAAAAAAACAGAAGTCATAAGTCTATTTGCCTCACCTACTTACTGTGCGATTATCTGGAACAGCTTGTGAAATTATTTGGAAACTTAACATATTTAGCAGATAGGGACCAAGACTCTCTGTGAGCTCGCCAAAAGCAAACTTTAATTCACAGTCTGGATATCAGAGGAGAGCCATATTTCAAGTGGTCTGATGTAAGGATTTTCTGACATTTATATGGTGAAATACAGCTCTGTCCCATATTTAAAGGAAGAAAAAAGTAGTCAGAACAAGAAAATCTCTTAGGAAAGCTTCAAGGCCGATGGCCAAAATTTTAAAGTTACCCTGATAACCCTGATTTCTCCTTTGTGTCTCTGAGAAAGATTCTTGGATTGTGCAAGAAAGATAGATATATATATATATATAGTTGACTTTGAATCTCAAAAGATCAAATATTTCTGGATCTCAATGCCCTCAGCTCCTGCTGTTTCTGTCTGACATTATACAGCACCTAAGAAATGGTGGACATGCTTCTGAGTATTTCTGCCACCAAGTATTCCAGCTAGAATAGCTGTGCTAGCTTTGAGGCTACTCTTACTCCTCTTACTTCCTTCTTGCCTTGCCTCTCGTGCTGAGTGCCTTCCTCAGTCTTGCCTGCTCTTTGCAGAGGCAGGACACAGAGCCTGCTGCTGCTCCAGGTTTCAGATAGGATGCTCATCTCATGCCCAGAGAAAGCCAAAAAGATGGTCTGCGTAGATAAGCGGAGTGATGGAAAGTGAAATTAGCAATAAAAAATGATTAAAAGTCCATTCTGTAAATCTGCAGTGGCATAAAAAAAAAAGTCCTGGCAGGGGTTGATGATGTCCTTTGCTGGAAATGGTGCCTGGGGCATTATTATGCTCTCACACTAATGATGACAGATGTACAAACCAGAAAGTGACAGGAGTATGAGGCAGCTTTGCTCCATCCTCCAGCCAAGCCACTGAACCTCTCCAGCTGGAAAAGACCTTGTGCCGTAGCTGTGACTCACAGAAGGTGTTATCTCCTCTCAGAGAGGGTAAATGGGGTTGAGTATCTTTCTGAAGCAGGTCAGCTGCTGTGGGTGGCACAGAAATGGGCTCAAAAGGAAAAGCAGGTGTCCCAGAAAAGGCATAGGTGAATATCTTGGTACACGAGTCACAGGTGACTCAATCTTCACACAGGGAGTAATCCTGAAATCCATGTGGAGTACCCAGGCTATCAAAAGAAGATTAGAGCCTCTCCCCGTGCTGTCCTGATGGCCTTTCAGCCTTCCTGGATGAGCATGGTACCAGGAGGCTGGCATGGCTGGAGGGTCTATTTTTCTGATAAAGTAGAAGTTAACTCCTGTCTGCCTGTATTTATTCAAGAGCCGATGGCACTTTCTGCACAGAGAGAGAAAAGGACTCTTGCCCTGAGTGAACATATAATGTCCCACTTCAGTTTCCATTGCATTTTGCTGTTCTTGGCCCAAATAATTGTTCCATTCTTGTACTGAATAGCAAATGGTTTCAGCTCAGACACAGCGGTTCGACAAGACCTGTGACAAAACTTAAATAAGTGCTGACTTAACAAAATACTTGTGTCTCTGAGGAGCCACCATGGCTGTGGTTCGTATTCAAAGCCTCATGGTGTGCTGAGAAAAGCTCCATCAGGCTAGCTCTGAAAAGGCACCGGTATGTCTCAAAGTCAGAGGTTGCAATCCAGAACCTGGAGCCCTGCACTGGACACCTGTGTGCCCAGGAAGTCCCATGCTTCTCACAGGGGCTTCCAGGCCAGCATGCTAAGCACGTGGCCTATGCTAACCAGAGGAGTAACCTGGCCCAGGGATACACTTGTGGGGGCAATAGGATGGTACTTTTATCCTTCAGGAATGTCAGTGTTCTTCGGCCAGAAGCTGCTTCTCTGTGTTTTCCTTTAAAAAACAATGAACAGAGGTCCTGGAGGCAATGGATAGAGCTGTTTTCCCAAGAGGCAAGAAGGCAAGATTTCATTTTCTCATTTGTCTGGAAAAAACCGAATCCACACAAATTAAGAAGTGTAGACTAGAGGTGAGTTATGGTATGTGTGGGCCTGCCTCCCTCTCAGCTGAGGTCTCCTGCCTCCCAGGGCAGTGCTGAGGGGAAGATGGGCTTTGGCCACCTGCTATTGTAACAGAAGTCCCTGTCTTCCTCTCATGACTTGATTAGAAGAGGGAGTGGTGTCTGAGGATGTGGCATGAGTTAAGCATGTTCTGAAACCACCTCTTAGATCAGTCATTTTGTGGATCACAGCTAAATGTCCAGTTTCATTGAGCCAGCAATGTGCACTGGCAGCCCAGAAAGCCAATGGAATCCTGGGCTGCATCCAAAGCAGCCTGGGCAGCAGGGCGAGAGTGGGGATTCTGCCCCTCTGCTCAGCTCTGCCGAGACCCCACCCGCAGTGCTGCATCCAGCGCTGGGGTCCCCAGCACAGGAAGGACATGGACCTGTTGGAGTGAGTCCAGAGAAGGAACACCAAGATGATTAGAGGGATGGGGCACCTCTCCTATGACAAAAGGCTGAGAGAACTGGGATTCAGCCAGGAAAAGAGAAAGCTTCGGGGCAACCTAATTTCAGCCTTTCAGTACTTGAAGGGAGCCTCCCAGAAAGATGGGGAGACACTATTTGTAAGAGCATTTTGTGACAGGATGAAAGGGAAAGGATTCAAACTGAAAGAGAGTAGGTTTAGATTAGATATTAGAAAAAAATTCTTTACTGTGAAGGTGGTGAGGCACTGGAACAGGTTGCCCAGAGACATTGTGGATGTCCCATCCCTGGAGGTGTTCACGGCCAGGTGGGATGGGGCTTTGAGCATCCTATTCTGGTGGAAGGTGTCCCTGCCCATGGCAGGGGTTTGGAACCAGATGATCTTTCAGGTTCCTTCTAATCTAAACCATTCTATGATTCTATGGTCATAGTTGGGCATAGACTAAGTGTTAAGCTCAAGGAAGGAGTATTTGCAAAAACTCAGCTCTAGACATCTGAGACACCTGAGAGAGCAAGAAATCACACCTTGTAAGTCAGCAGTCTGGGTGCCCCCCACCCAGACGAGGATTTTTGTAATGGCACTTTTAGATGCAGTGCCATGCAGAGAACTAGTGCTTATCCAGACTTTCAGGATTACCTTGATATGAAGCTTTCTGGTGTCTTCTGAAGCATTTGCCTTTTCTTTCTCACAGAAAGTGATATTTGATGAAAGTGACAGTCCACATGATCCTTTCGATCAAAGCAGCGTGCATTACTGTTTAACGAAGCTTGTGACTTGAGGTTCTATAAAATATGCTAAGAGCCTGCATTACAAGATCCAGTAATAGAGGAATTAGCTTATAGTGTACACAGGAGAAAAGCTTTGCACTGAGACAATTTACAGAGGTTCTGGAAAAGAATTGGCTATAATTTTGCTCTGAAACAATGCTGCTGCTTTTATAGCAATTTTTATTGGCAAGTTCATCCTCAAATGTGTTGTTTTATCATTACTTTTCTATTATTCACACTGAAAAAATATCACCACAAAAATATTACTTGCTCCAGTACAAAACTCGGTTACTAAGGTTACTAGATGAGATCTGTTTGGAATGATTTACAGCTCCTAAACACACTTTCCTCCCTCAATGAGCTGACTGAGAAGAAGAATCTGCCCTAATAAATTAACCATGGTAAATGCAGACTGACCTACAAATTAAGAAATACAAGGTTAAATACAAACATCGATCAAAGGCAAGAACTATAAATAGATAATGAACTGAAGAAACAATGCCTGCAAAGCAAAAGGCTCCCGGAGTTTCCACGTTGGCTGTCAAATGCTACTTAAGTACCCTGCTCAGCAGAAGAGGAGGATGCTGCTTACATGCATTTAGAGGAAATGTTGTGCAGCAGGAAACATCGTCACATCTACCTAGAATAATTCAAGAAAAAAGAAAAACCATCCTCCGTGAAACTCGGCAGGGAAGTTCAGCATAACTTCTCCAGGGCCGAGGCTGTGACCTGACACACAGTATCACTGCCTTTACACAGATGAGAAATTGTTGCTTGGATTGCGCATTTTCTATTACTTGTTTTGCAGTTGGTGAAGTCCAAAGTCATATTTTACAGAGGGGCTACCTCTTGTCTTTCATCTTGTTGGTGGAACTGAAGTCTGTAAAAGCAAGTACAGTCACTAACAACAAAACATAAATTATACAGGCAAACAAGCACACTCTTGCTTGTCATCACAGGTCTATTGCCTTCCGGGCAGTCACACAGACATTCAGTGAGTGAGGATCCAGACTCGTAGGAATGGGGCTCTTCCAGGCATGCATTTTATTTTTGCACTGTTGGCATCCCTGTTTTGAAAGGCAGGCCCTAAAACTCTCACCTGAAGTGGGATTTTTTCTCTGGAGCCCTATAATCCACCATCAAAGGTTTTGGGAACAGCCTGCTTCATTGAAAATATGATCCTTGCTGGAGGTCCCTGAGCCTTCATGGGGGTAAATAAGGGATAGACAGATGCCCTTAGAGATGCAGGACAGACCCTAGGGAGGTGAGGAGACTAGGAAATGTTCTCTGCTAATTAAAGTCCCGTTTTCGTGTAGCTGCCTCTGGCAACAGGGAATATTGTATGTAGCACTGGAAGGGTTGTAGGAGCAGATTTAGAACTAGAATGGTACTACTCAGATGAGAACATTGTCTTTGATAACCATGGAGGAAAAAAACCAAGCCAGAAAGGATATGGTTTAATTAGGCCACCGGTGTAATAACTCAGCTGGGAGTGCCACTTGTAAGTGTACTCTAGCAAACAAGCATCCTTTTTTACCCTTAAGCAAGCTTCTCTCCTGTGCAGGGCTCTGTCAGCTTTCCCACTGCCTAGGCCCTGAGGAAACAGGAGCATGGTTGAGGTTGGAAGAAGCCCCTGGAGATCATCTAGTCCAACCCCCCCCCTGCTCAGTGCAGCATCTGCTAGGCAGGTTGCTCAGGATTGGGACTGTGAGCAGGCTGCTCAAGACTCTGTCCAGTCAGATTTTGCATACCTCCAAGAACACAGACTTCACAAGGTCTTTGGGCAACTTGTCCCAATGTTTGACCAGCCAAACAGTAAAAATGTTTTTATTTCTTATGTTTAAATTGATTTTTTTAAAATTTCAATTAGTGCTCATTGCTTCTTGTGCTATCACCAGGCACCACTAAGAGCCTGTCTCCTTTTTCTTTACTGCCTCCAGTCAGGTACTTATACACAGTGACACGATCTCCCTGGGCCATCTCTTCTCCAAGCTGAGCAGCCCCTGCTCTCTCAACCTCTCCTCAGGTCCCACATGGGCTTGCCCCAGAATTTACTTTCAATTCCTGGCAACTGAATGTACTTACGAAAGAACAGATTTTGCCCTAGAGGTTTGCCACAAGGTGATGCTGCTAGTTAAATCTATTTCTCCTCCACCCCACCTCTCAGACAGAGATCTTAGAGACTTCATTTCCTCACTGCTATCAACTAAAGGCACATCTGCTTTCTGATTCACCTAGGATGATTTTTAAATCAAGCTGGTGCTGCACTTGATTCTTTCTAATTGGTACACTCTGACTTATCACCTTGGAGAAGTCCGAGCCATGCCCTAAATCCTGATGATTAAGTCAGCCTCTTAATAATATCCCAAATCATTTCTGTGCAGGTGTACAATAATAATTTTATGAGGCAGTTTCTTGGCTGTAGAAAGGTGTAGGAGAGATGCGAGCCTGTCTGGGAGCATATTGCTCTTTTTGATGCCAGCCAAGAGCCATCTTGTCATTGAGGCATTGCTGTATGTGGTCTGTCTTCCTATCCCCCCTCTGCCAGCTGCTAAAACATCTTTCTTCTTGTCACTCCATTCTAGCCAGCTTGGTGACCTTCCTCAGGAGATCAGTGGTCTGGCTGCGCCCTGGGCACACCACGTCATGCTTGTGCACTCGGGCACTGCTCCCTTGGCTCATTCACAGCATCTTGGAGTGGGATTTGGAAAATCACTGAACCCGCTGTTCTGCAGTCCCTGTGTATACATGGAGGCAGTGGCATCTCATCTCTCCTTGGCTTGACACTGTTCTGGATGGCAGAACTTAGAAGAAAGGATTTTCCCCTTTTTTCAGGGGAGCACAGTGAGCTCTCTCTTGCATGCTGTCGCAACAGAGTTCACCTCTGACATAATGCTCTGACCTGTGAGGAGAGGCTGGTGACCAGATCAGGCATGAGAAATGTCTCAGTGTGGCCTTGTCCATCCAATGCTTCTATTTTCTGTGATCCATCACTCCAGCATGGAGCTTTCTATCAGCTGGGGAGGGGCACAGAGGAAGGGGGTGAAGGGACAGGAGAAGATAATCTCACTGCTCTTTGGTTCTTCCCTGTTGTGAATTCTGTGGGCTGAGGTTCCATGTGAACCCCTTCCTGCTGAACCCAACCCAGAACCTGAGGAACTACCTGCCACAGCCTACAGGTCAAGCTGTTTTAGGTTGGGACGGCTCTTCTTGAGGAGCAGCTGGAATGACCACAAAGAAACAACAGTACGCCATGACCCAGCAGGGAAAACAGTAGTCCCACATACTGGGAACCTAAATGTTGTTAAATGTTCCTCCTCTTCTAGTCCCTGTCCCAAAATGGCAATTTAGTGGGAGCAAATTGAAGTCTACACATGATAAATGCCCGTACACGCACACAGAGACAGCTGAACTTGGGGCTGGCTGTCGGGACGTGCTCGTTGCTGGCTTGCAGCCTAGGAAAAGCTGGAGGAAACAGGGACAGCTAACAGGAAGCAGTGCTTTCAGATCAGGCAATTTGGATGCTGCTGTGGTGCCCTCTCACAAAGGCTTTACTTTCTCTTAATGAAAGATGTTCTGAAGGGGGTAAATTCCTTTTTTAATCCACTCCCACACCCTCATAAATTCATGACAGCTGATGGGCATCATTTGTTCTAATTACTTTGGTCCTTAGATGACTTCTTTACCCACGTGCCCTTTGAATTTAAACTACATTGACCAGCAGTGTTACTTGCCTGAGTATCAGTCAGCTCTTATGCATTTTAGCTAAGGAATAGCACAGCTGAGTTCACATATTTGTTGAGTGGTTTACAAAATTTATGAAAATGTGTTCTGATAACCCTAATGAATTGTATTACCACAGCACTAATAATTCAGAGCTTTGACTGAAAGCAAAGAGACAGTTCCTCCAGGCACCATCAAGGTAATTCCTCTTTGGTCATGGGGCAGAGTGCAGCAACCTGCTCAGGCCTCACCTTGAGGAGGGAAAGGAAACCATGGCTGGGCAGGTGTGTAACCCTTGTGTGAAACACATGCCCAGATCTCGGTTTGGCTCTGCTGGCAATGACTTTCTCATCAGCCTACATCAAGGTAATGGGTCAGCCAAGGAATAGCTACTTACTTCCACCTCTCTGTTTTATTTAGAAAATGGGGGTTTTTTTGTGCAGAGTTGCTATTTTCTGGGCAACAACCACTCATCAGCAAAGAGAAGGTCACGTCCCTCTGACAGTACTGCCTTGCATCAGTAGAGCAGTGCCCAGCCTTGTTTCTCATTAAGGGCAAGGTCAGCACAATGCTTTGCACTGTCAGGAGTCCTGGACTGGGTTCACTTCCATATCTGGTTCCTTTCTCCTGGCTCATCATGGCACAAACACGGTCATAACATCTGATCTCTGACAAAAACATTTCAAAATGAGCAGGTGGGAAGATGTCCACCTCTATTTTCAGGGTGAGCCTAAAATGCTGTAAGTGTAACAAATACAATGGTGAGAGGATATTAAAAGCATAAATGTTCTGAGGCAAAATAAAGTTTGGGTCCTGACCAGATATGGTATAAGCAGCACAGGAAGACTGTATTAAAAGCAAACCCTTTTTAGCTGAATGATCAGAGAGTACTCATCTTCTGTAGTCTATAAAAGTAAATTTATATACAGGGAAAGCCTCTACAAAGTATAAACAAGATCAAAATGCAGCCTCATTACCGGTTACCCTGGTAAGTGCTGTGCAGCACAGAGCTCTACAGGAGAGAGCTTCTGAGGAGAAGAAATGAGCCAGCCAAAATATTATCTTCTAGGCTCATAGCCCACTGCTTCCTGTCAGTCACTAGATAAATTCTTCCTCAGGATGATTTTCTTTTGCCAAAGGGAGCACAGTGCTGCTGTCTGCGATACACAGTCTCAAAAACACAGGTTTCTGTTTATCGGCTCAGGCTGTACTTGGGCTTCTGTCCCTTCACTTGGGTTATCGTGTCTAGTTGCTGGCTTACAGCTGCAAATCAGGTGCCAGAGGAGAGTCAAATTTGATTTGCTGCTGTAATTAATTCTGAAGGAATAAAAATGCTTGCAGGAATATGACAGCTCCTTCTATCTGCAAGCAGTGATGTTAGGTTCCAGCAAGGCTAAAAATACATCATATTTACTCAAATGTAAAGCGTTGGATTAATTTTCAAGCATGTTTGTTAACAGCCAAAAGTCTCTGCCTATCACAGAGGAAAAACACAGCCCATATCTAAATGCCTAGGTCCTGCTGAATTCCTTCAAGCCCTGTGAAGCAGCATCAAAGAAGGAAATTGGCAGCAACTATTTGGGGTTTTGTGTCCTGCCTCCAGCTAAGGCAGAGGTTCTTTTATCAATGAGTCTACAGGAACTCAGTAGGACTTGCATTCTCATGATGTGGTGAAGGACCAAGGCATGAGGTCGCAGTGCAGTGGACTTGAAAAATGGGAAGCATTGGATGGGAATGTCATAGGAAGGATTGTGGTTTGGATATACAGGATGATGTGAAAAGAGGAAAAAGAAGGCCTAGAAGTGACCTATATGCAAATTATGGCTTATTATTGTAGCTCATGAATTTATCTCTGTTGGAGAATGAGCAAAAAGTGTTAACCTTACCGAAATCTTAGGTAAGCTGTCTTTGAGAGCAGAATGTATGGCTAAGAAGCAGAAATTTGTGCTGTTCCCATTCCTGGACAGGTTGTGGGATTCTGTTTCTTCGGTTGCTCTTTCAATCGTAAGCCAAGGACTAAGGACTGCTTGTCCCTTACACGTGTAATGTCACCATAGGGTCTGCTCAACTGTTGACTTCAGTCTGCTCACAAGAGTTAAACAAAGCTGATAGGGAGCAAGGCACAGAGAGTTTCTTTGTGGACCTGCCCTGAATCCTGGGTTTCCATTCCCAGTGAAACTGGAATGTGCAGGAGAAAGAAGAATGAAGAGCAAGATATAAGATTATTAAATTAAATGAGCTAAAGCCGTGCTGGACATCCTAATTAGAACATAAAGAGGAACAACGAAGGAGAGTTCCTTTTCTGCCCCAACCCAAAGTCTGCAGGCCAGCCTGCTGAGCCTTGAAAGCAGCAGCAGAGATCCTACAGGCACACTGATGTGGCTGTGATATGTGCCATCCACCGAGGGTGAGGAATGCACTGCTCTCCACGTGAAGTTTTTAAAGGTGAAATGCTCAGTGTAGATAAGTAAAATAAATAGTAACTGTGGTTATCTCAGTCACCCACTGTGTGGAGAATTGTCTGTGATGGTGTCCCATCACTCCACCACTCAGCTTCACCATGCTTTTTAAGACAACCTTGTTTTTAAAAATACTAAAAATACTTCTCCTTTAATCTAGTTTTTTTTTTTTTTGGTCAACAGTGTAATGTAATCCATGGGCGAATGTATTAGCTTTGACAGGAAAAATTCATGGCTGCAATGCCTTCCTCAACAAAGAGGATGATGTAGGCATTTGTCACAGTGAAGGTACTAACATACTAATGGTTTTGATTTAAAATGGTGACATTTCAAACACCTCATGTTTTTGAAGCAGAAGAGAACCAGTGTGGGAAGGAAGCTGCCCTTCATGAAGAATTGGATGCTTTGTAGGAAAAACTCCTTTGACTTTAGCGACTTCAGTGCTAACAACAGCTAAAATTTAGCCGTGTGCAACCTAATTATTTTTCCTGGGGGCTGGGGATTGGCGACATGCTTATGATTTGAAGAAAGACAGTAGGGGAAAAAAAAGCACATTTTGTTGAGCCATCCCATAATAAAGATGTGCTAAAAATTCAAGTTTATTTTCTTACCAGCTGCATGTAGACTCTATTGCCCTTTCAACTTGGAAAGTAGAGTCATTAAACATCACCTTGTTCCATTTTTCTTTTTCACTTCAATGTTTTAGTTTATCTCACTTGTAACTGTTATGTGCTGTTTTCACTGCTTTTCCATTTCTCTGCATCCCTTCTCTTCTATAGATTTTGTCTCTACACCTGAAGTGCTCCTCATAAAACTGGAAGTTCAGCATGGACTTATTCAGGTCACTCATTCAACTTGTATTCCTCTATAACTTCTTGTCCATGTTCCCTCAGCATGTCATGATAAAGACAATAGCTGTATGACAAAGGCGTGTTAGTCCATTTCCTTCTGTCCCAGTCCTGTCTCATATCCCTGACCCCCTCTGTACACCAGTCCTGCTCCTCCCTGACTATTTCAGTGCTCCTTTTCAGGCTGCCTCTTGCTCCCCTGTGGGGATCTAACACCCAGTGGCACATCTTCCTCTGACTGTGGGACACAGCACTTCAGCTGCTTTCAAGGAGCAGAGATCCCTGCCTCCTCTCCCCAGCTGGCCTTTGCCTTCCTGGGAGGCTGTTAGTGTCGTGTCCTTCCCACTGTGGTGGTTGAAGTACACAATGCCTTCCCTCTTTGGAAGGAGGCTTTTAGAGGTCAAAACCACCCTGGTTTTTGTGCCTCTGCAGCTCACCAGTGGCAAAGCCCAGGCAACCGCTCTCTGCCAAGGACCTGTGCCAGAGAGAACTTGGGAAGGGCTGGAGTGGGGGTTCCCTTTTCTTGTAGTCTCACCTTTGATAAGAAGTGTCTTTGGTTAAGACTCGACTTTGCCTAGTGAGATAGGGGCTGCAAATAACAGCACTCATCGGTGATTTTCCTTGACACAATCAGGTGCAAGGGCCACCTGGAAGAGCAGCTTTGAGGCAGCTTTACTGGGGCTGTTATTGCACAGCAGCAGGGAGGCTCAGGTTTCTCTAGGACATGCTCCTGTTACATTTTAGGAAAGTTGTGTTTGGCACTCATGTTGGGGTTTTTTCCAGGAAAAGTGTAAAAAAACACATTGGTGTATTTTCCTGTGAAGTGCTTCTACCCCGCACAGAACAGAATGTCTTCCTCTCACAAGGATGTACCTGGTAACCCTTCCTAGTCAGGGGGTTGTAATGTCAGTGTGGAATGGGAGCAAAACAGCAGTAATGTTTTATTTTAGTCAGAGGACTCTGCAAGCTGCTGCCACTGCATGGTCCTACCTTCAACCTGCCTCATTCTGAGTGCTCCTGGGGTCACACTCCTGGAGCTTGTACCCAGACTTATGTCCTTCTGCTGTCTGCATCCATATTATTCTTGAACAGGAGAAGTATATTCTCTCCAGGCACCTTGTCTTTGTGTGCTGTCTTACCTCTCTTCTCCTACAATTACTTCAGATCTTCCCACGCTCTCTTCCTCCTCTGTGCTATTTATCTACATCCGTCAATACTCGTGTCCCCCGCTTCATTGTTCCTCTTTATGTTATAATTAGGATGTCCAGCACAGCTTTAGTTCATTTAATTTAATAATCTTTTATCTTGCTCTTCATCCCTCTTTCTCAGAACTTCACTTCTTGCTGTATTAAGTTAATTCTTCTTGTTGGTTGTTCAACTGCTAACCAAATGAGACATGATGACCATCTATCAAGATCCATTTTCCATTTACCCATGAACGTGTTATGATCACTTCTGATTAAAATAGGAATGGGCCTGAATGGATCTGAGGAATAATTAAAATAAAAGAAAACTCACCTCAAGCCTTGTTTAAAACTTCCTCTGATTCCAAATCTGTATTTCTGTAACTTCGCCCCGAGTCTACATTCTGTGCTCTCTTACAATACACAATCTCTTTGGTATCAGGAATTCACAGACCATTTGTCTTACATTACCTGTAGTGCTAGCACAAAGCTGAACTATGTAAGCCTCAATTTACCTCCCTAGAACTGAAAATTAGTCATCTGTAAGCAGTCAATCATGCTGATTACAGTGATCACTAAACCAGCTGCATCTTCATCTTACTTGCTCTGTTTTAGGACTGGAAGTGGTTGCATCAACTCCCTTTCTGCTACATGTTCTCACTCTCTGTCTCTCTGCCTTTTTTCCTTCTAATTCACATTTGTTTTTAAGTGAAAATGAAGCATCACAGATTATGTATAAAATACAGCTACTAAATATAAGGTAGAGCCCTTAGAGAAACAACAGCCTGGCTGAACACAGACTGTTTCTCCTCTCTGTTAAGAGTATCCAAACCAAAGAGATTCATTATAACTCCTCGACTAAAAGGTTTGTATCGTCCTCCTTGTGCTCATTCTTCTTCCGATTATTTTCCCCACCCCAGATGCAACACAATCCATCCATCGCATCCTGGGCAGATCATCATCTTTTAAGGATGACTTCCCTACCACACTTAGTGACAGGTGGAGTCATTTCCTTGCATCTATACATCTGAGAGGCAGAGGAATAAGAGAGATTGGACTGAGGGCTCCAAACTGCAGGGGTTTCTCTTTTATGTCAGACATCATAAATACGTGGCACACTCACTGACCCCCGACATTAGTGCCAGCATTGATTCTCTTTGGAAATTTCATATTAAATTGCTTTTCAAAGGCATAATGGAGAGCTGGTAACTGTTTCTGAAAGGGCAAGGTTTCTTTTTTCTGCCTGCTCTGCCCTGTAGCATCCATTTGTATTACCATTACAAATTCCCTTCCTCTAAACTCTGAACAAGAGGAAGCCAGACATGTATTTAACACATCCTTCCTTCTTTCGCTCTCAATTTTCAGACCAAAAATATATCTTTTCCCTTATTTAAACTGCAGCTGCAAGTGCATATCAGATCACTGGAACCAAGGGACCCATGATTCCAGTATTCCCATGTCCCCATGTACTTCTGGCTGTCAAAGCTGCTAACTAAGCATGAATGATACTGAGCTGTCCAGATTTGCAGGTAAACTTCGCCTCTGGCTTTCTTCACTTGAGACTCTGCAAACCTTCTCTCTCTGCTTGAAGACCTGTGCTATAATCTGCTCAAACTGTAATATTTCTTTTTCTTTCCTACACAGCTTTATGTAGATAGTTCCTCAAAAATCACATTCCCCTCTAAGTATTTTTCACTGTATTATACCTGGGTGTTAATTGATTGTTCCCTAGAAATCAGCTGACTGTGATGACAGAAACACTGGGTAATAGGGAGTGTGTCTGTGTGCTGCTGATCACTGAAAATTGTGGCACCTTTTCTGTGTCTGTAGGTTTGCAGAGGTTGTCTCTGTCTCCCCAGTTCATCTGGCTGCTGATATTTATCAGATATATGTATGTGGGTATACTTGACAGGTAGTGCCTGACCTCATGGTCGGGATGCTACAATTCATTCCCGAAGAACCTGACTGCTGCAGGCTATAGAGAAACTTCTGTTAGGAGGTGCTGCAGCCTGGGGACAGGAGAAAGACTTGGGAACTGTAAAACTGAAGGACTGGATGTGTGAGCCCTGCTCTGATGTTTGTGGCACAAATCTGACCAGACATGGGCACGAAGCACGGGTCTCTCTCACTCGACTCCCACAGCACACGAAGCACAGAGAAGGTGTCTGTTGCAATGAGCTGGGAAGGGGAGGTCAAAAAAGATATTAGACCATGGTTTGGTCCAAACCCCTTCTTGGTTTACTGAAGGAAGCCTCGCCCATCCACTTATGCATATTCATGTACCCCTGCAACATGTAACCAAACCCCCCATGCCTGCCCCTCTGTCCCCATCGGTTGGTTTGTAACACCCGCCCTTTTCTCCCTCTCTCCCTATTGGCTGTTCTGTATCACCCCGCCCCTTCGGGACCCCCTCATAACCCCCAGCCAAATGGAAGTCGCCCTCTCAGTTCCTGGGTCACCATGTGGGTCCTCTCCTTTCCCTGGGGGTTCACATAATAAAATCTATGGCGGCCAGTCCGAGAGCCACCTCCCCACGTCTGGGGCGCCTGAGCCATCATGCGCAGGGAGGTGCAAGGCCATAGCAGCCATGGGTGTAGGACAGCTGGCTAGCAGAGGTCTGGCCTCGCCCGAGACCCCGAGAAGGGGTCTTGCGGAACACGCAGCAGCTGTCCCACCCAGCACCAGAACTTGCGAGGCACATTTTTAAACAGGTGTCTGCACAGAGGGAGGACAGAGGGTTGGCTGGAAGCTTGCCACAGGAGCCATGCAGGCAAGGTGTGTGCAGGGAGCCCAGCTGCACCCGTGTCAAAGGTCACTGCCTGTCCTGGCAGCGTGTGGCACCTTCTCCTGCGGGTGTGCTGCGGGGAGCAGCGCTGCAGCTGGCCCGGCGGGCAGCCCTCGCCCTGCCCTGCAGGAGCAGGATGGGTTTCCAACAGCCGGCCGGCTGAGCCCATGTCTGTCCCAGCATCCCTCTATCACGGTCCTCATCGTAGCGCAGGGGAGGGAAGAGGGAAGGGGAGGTACCAGCTCTGCTGTCGGGGAATGTAATTCCGTGGTTCTTTCTGTACTCATCAGGGCACAGATTATTTCTGCCTGCAGCTTTAATGAAGAAACGATGTCAAGAGGCAGCAGCAGCAAGCCCAATCTAGCATCATCACCTTGCAGGTACGAGCGAAACCAGCTGTGCTGCCATGCCAGTATTTAACTAAGCAGGGTCCATTCAGAATGAATGCAGTGTGACTGAGCAGCAAGTTCACCATTTAAAGTGAAAATCAACACTTCCCAGCAGTGAGGCAGATCATTAAACATTTTGTTGCATGAGCCAGCATCACTTTTCTAAAAAATGTGTCGGGGTGTTCAGCCAAATGAGCAATTCAGTTGGCTTAACTTTCCTGACCGCTTTCTAATTTGGTTTTAATGAACATATAATTAAGAGGTAATGTCAGTAGAGCAGAACATTGTCACATAATAATGGTCTCCTGCTGCTGCATAAATGGTAAATGCAGTAAATACAGAAGGGAAGCTGGGATGTTTATTTTCAAAGCAGGAGGCATTGATCCTGGGACACTCTTCTGTTTTGATACCTTTATTTCCATTTTGTCAGAAAAATGAGGGGCAGCAGATTCAATCCCTTTTGGCCTGCAGCCACTTCACAGGAGTAGGAGGACAACTTTCAAGGTGGCTTTGCTGCAGCTGGGACGTGCTGCTGCTAATGGTGGCTCGTGCGTTAGACTTACAATTCCTCACTTTAACCCGATTGTCCGGCGGTATTCGTGCTGCCATAGGGAATGCAACAATTGAGAGCCTCAGTCAGCCAGCACTACGGAATAACTTGGCCATTACAGTGCTGTTTATGAAAGAAAACCACCTTTGGAAACCAGTCTTTTTGTTTTTTGACCGGCTGGAGCTTATGATCTTCGTCTTTTCTGGTGAATAACGTCTGCCTTCCAGCACTGCAATAGCAGAAATAAGGATTTTATGTTCTAGCCCATACCATTCACCTCCACTGCAATTCAGGCTGCAAAACTATTTCCATTCTGAACTTCGGTTCCCATTTTTCTTTTAAGTTTTTGCACCACTTCTTTGGGGAGAAATTCTCTTCCAAGGCATTTAAGCCAAGTAATAGCTTTAACAGTTTTTGCATTATGAAGGCTGACAAGATATACTATCTCCTAAAGCTAAGACTGTTTTTTCAAGCAGAAAAGTGCATGAAATAACTGCAAATGAGACTTATGCTAAAATATGGATAAATCTTGGAAGTTAAAACTTCCTGTGAAATTAGTACTTGCTGAAGAGCACTGTCTTTGTTCTGTCTGAAATATTTGGTGTTTCGAATTTGCAAACTAATGACAATTTTAGAGCACATGGAGTAAATCTTAAATCTTCCAGGACACTTGAGAAATAATACCTCTAATATAGTGCTCTTCATCGATAACTCTCAAAGCATTTCATGCTGATCAGAATAAGGGCTAACCAGATACGGGTTCATTAAAAAAAATCCAGGGTTTTTCCGTTCTGAAGTAGAAGCAAATCCAGCCTTTCAAAAATGCTAATAAAAACCAGGAAACTGTTAGCACACCATATGTTAAGCACATCCAAGCTGAGGGGGATTTGCCTTCCAGCCCAGAGTAGGCCTTGCATTTAAATGTGCCCTAACTACTGTGTTGCTCGCAGTCACTTTGCTCCCGTGGTGGGAGATGTTCACACTGAGAGGAACGAGCCAGGCTCCATGGGTTTGTGACTGAGCAGCTGGCTGGAAGATGGAAAAAGCACTTCCAAATCCCGCTCTTGCTTCATGCAAGCTTGATTTGGGTCTGCCATCTTCTGCAAGAGGATATGCTGCCCCTTCATCTGTTCCATTGACATGGTGAAGGGCAGAAGCTCTTCACCTATTCCTCCTTTGTGAATTACAACTTTTACCAACTCCCTGTTGCCTTACATGGAGCACTAAGAAGTTGTTTTCCATTTACTCCTCCACAGCTGAGGTAGAGCACTCTCTCTGATGAAATGGGACATCTTCCCCTGGACCAGAGAAATTTCCCTGCCACACAGAAATTGTTATGACAGATGTATTCCTAGGAAAGACTTGTTTTATATCACAGTTTTACAGCCAGAAAAAATTATTTTACCAACCTGCCAACCCCCAAATCAGCATCGTAGCATCATCTTCTCCGAGAGGAAAGACAAGATATCGTAAGCATGAAACCTGTGGCAGAGCTGGGTGTAGGACAAGCTTCCAGTGTTCTGCACATTCAGCACATTGCCTTAGTCTTGGCTGTGGAGAACAATTGCAGCATTAACAGCAGTGAGTGCTTTCAGATCCAATACTGTGAGTCTGGATGACTACATGAATTTAAGTATCAGGGGGCTGCAATTAAGTGAGGGTAACCCAGTCAGAATTTGGTTAGCATTGTGTGGAGTAATTTTGTGTCTCTGCAGGCTGTGGCCAAATCACATGCAGGAGTTGTGTTTAGATAAAGCAATACTTGTGTAGGCAAAGCAAATATTACAAAGTGAAAGGGATCCAGTGTAACGGGATCACTTTGTCCTGAGTCTGCTCCTGCTGAGACCTGGGAGAGGGTCAGCTTCTCCACACCGAGCCACTCCCACACCAGCTCAGTTTAAAAGCTCCTGAGGACAGCAAGAAACTACTGTCCAGCAGGAAGACTCTAGTGGGCCACCTATCTTCTGCCGAGAAAATGGCTTTTACAGCTTACCTGCGGTGTCAGGAGCTGCAGGAAATAATGTAGGACTTCCCTAAGCTTTCATGCCGTGGATGCTGTTTGTACTCTTTGGTGAGGAAGTCACCCTTCTTCCCAAAACATTGGCTCTGGCAGCACTCTACAGGGCACAAGGAGCCAGAGCTCTGGGTCATCTGTTCAGAAGGACTTGTGCATCCTTGCCCAGCTGAGAGAGGAGGGTGGTGGATCCAGAGGGAGAAATCTCTGCCTGAGGCACGGTGCAACCAGCAGGAGGAAGTCAGTGGCTGTAACGCAAAGGGCACCTGAGGCTCCTCTCCCACTTTGACTCGGGCCCGAGCAGAGAGGTGACCACGGCATGTTGGTGGCAGGCAGGGGGGGCAGCTGCAATGCCCTGGTGCTGTGTGCACCCCAAGAGATCCAGCAGCTCAGAGAGGTGAGGAACTGGCCAGAGCAGCTGCTTGGGCTGTCCTCAGCCACCCGGGAAACCTTGAGGCTATGGCAGGGACAGAAGCAGCCCTGCAGGAACAGCAAGGGGTAAGATCTGCCTGTCCCTAAACCACTGTGACTTAAGAATGTACTCTCTGCTTCCCTACACCACCAAAGCGCTGTCACCAAAACAGATTCACGTGGCTGGCTGCTGGAAGTAAATCTGGGGAGAGAAGAGCAGGGAGCACCATATTCTCCCTTGAATAAGAAACTCTCAGGATTTCCCCCGACCCTGTGGGAGCATTTCACTTTCCAGTAAGCAGCACTATAAATTTCACCTATTGGTAGAAGTAAAGATGTTTTATGGTTGTCCAGACTGAGCTATGATTGACTTAAAGTCTAACAAATCATTCCTTTAAAGTCTAACAAATCAATCTCCTCCCACTGTCCCTTTAACCACGCTACACAGAGTGCCAGCTTTTCCTTTAAAGATAACGGGGGAGGGAGGGAACAGCTGTCACCGGCACCTAATGAATGAATGAATTTTGATCCATCCTATAATTTCCCTCTGCTTGGCTATAAGAACAGGAGGAAAACAAGCAGAGCAGAAACCCTCTGGCAAGAAGCAGACTGAGCTCCTGAGCACCGCATCGCACCTGTGCTGTCAGGAGCCAGGCCAATCCATGGGAAGCTCTGAAGCAGCTGCTTCCTCAGTAAGGTGTGGGGTGCTGAGGGAAGGATGAGGAGTCGGTGGCAGCCTTGCCACAAAGGGCTTTTTGTTGAAAGGTGCTGCACAACACTGCACGTTATGGCAGAGGGGACAAGGTGGAGTATTTCCAGTGGGAAATTTCCAGTGCATTTGTACAAATCAGAATGCATGCTATTTTCTCTGTTGGAATATTGTCATTGTCCTTTATTACATTAAAGGGGAACATCTTTATCTCATGGTGATTTGGGTGGGATATGACATTGCCTAATGTAAAGGGGGACTGTAATATCAAGGAGACAACCGTGAAATAACACATTACACACTGAATTGAACAGCAGGCTCATTTACATTCCTTTAATTTGGAAATATGAACATTCAGAGAAGCTCTTCTCCGCTTCCATTCCCTTATTTGGGAAACATGTAAATTACATTTATGATAATTTAGTATTTAACTGGTACAAGCATTGCGAATTCCAGAAGCAAACATTTTAAAATAGGCAGGAGCAGCACCAGCCTTCTCTGGAAATGCGTGTGGATGACTTCAAACACAGCATCTCCAGCTTCTGGACCCGCACTTGCCTGTAAAGCAGATGGGATAGCGATGGTGAGGCTTGCAGGGCTGGACCTATTGTCCCAATCATAGTCTAGGCTTATCACATATGGCAGATGGATTTAATTAATAAAGCTCTTCTGTTGTGTGTGGAGTCATTTTTTTGCAGCCCATGAGATCCCAGAATGGCAAATGAAAATGACAGCAGAGGAGCTTTTAGATCAGCCATGCTCAGATGATGCTGAGAGGCCTCTTCTACGGCAATCCCTCTGCTACAGTTTCCAGTCTCGCCTTGGAAACCTTCTACCAATAGTGAGTCATGTTCAGCTGCTCATCAGTCAGCTTATTCTATTAACGTGTGTAATAGCCCTTATTAAGAAGTCATTTCTCTTGTATCTAAATGGGATTGTTCCACTTTTAATTCGAGACCCTTCTACCATCTCTGCTACAGGGAAGGTGCGTCCTGAGAGCGCACAAACACAAGCACTGGTCCCAGCACCAGCTGGGACTCCCTCCTGCCCTGTGAATTGCTTTCTGCCAAGCCTCCTACCCGCAGTACCTTCACCATTCCTGCTGCCCGTCCTTAGGTCCTCTGTCTCTTTTCACTGTCCTTTCTAGAAAATGAGGCTTAAAAATATGCTGTGCTCCAGCCTTAGCCAGACTGCATAATGCTGACAGCTACTGATGCCTTTTCCTGGTCTTAAAATTGAGAGCCAGACACGGTTAAAGGGAAAGGGGTTTTTACCTCGGTGTTTATTTAGGATCCTTGGTGCCCCGCACCATCCAAATGGAGTGTGCCGAAGTGCACACGGGAATGCACACCCCGGGATGCCCCCACCGGAATGCACCCACACGATAGATCGTGTATACAACTTACAGGCCTTGCAAATGAGCACATCTAGATTCCCCAATGAGAGACTTGAATGAATCCCCCATGCTGAGGACTCTCCCCCCTGGATGGGCCTATCTTAGTTTACAGGATGTGTTCTAGAGAGGACCTTGGTGTCTGGGGCTGTCTGACCCTTAGGAGTGAGGCTTCCAGGATGTTTGGTCTCCTGGCTTAACGGGACATGGGGTATCAGACTTAGGGAGTTACAAGTGTGTGAGCTAAAAGCACTAAGGATATATAAAAGCTATGTAAAAGGCTATATAAAGGGGTTTATAAAAGGGGGTATGTAAAAGGGGTATACTAAAAGGCAAAAAGCATCATGGCATCACCATCAGCCCCTTTTTGTCACATGGCAGATCTCTCTTTATACCCCCTGGGACAGTGATTGCTTTCCTCAAAATGTCAACTCTTTTCATTACCTACTGTAACCCCAAGGTACTTTCCTATATTAATGTTTCCTAAACATTTGTGTTGATTATTGTTATTTCTCTCCAGTTGCAATACTGGCACATTCATCAGCATTAAGTAAACTTTATTTTGTTGACATCTTCCCATGACTCAGAACATGCCAGGTAATCCTGCAATTGGGATTTGCAATCCCTTTTCACCAATTCATTTCATATTTTATTGCTTTCAGTGTTAGTAAGGTTAAACACACCATTGCCTCATATAAATCAAATGACCTGAGTACAGAGGGGAATAAAAATATTTGGATAAATAATTACAAGATGAAATAGGATTTTTTTTAAAAAAACAAGAAAAATACATTCTTTTCTCATGAAATATAACCATTGGATTTTAAATTTTTCCCCTTGCCCAAACTTGAATAAAAAGATAGAAGATGAAGAAAAAAAACCCAACAACAAAACACTAATATTTTCTTTTTAAAAAGGTTGAAAGTGTTTGCCAGACCTAAACTTTTATGTCAACATTTTCATTTGAGCTATGCATGCATTGGGAGCAAAGGTGTTCTGAGTAATTCTGGCAGAGGCAGTGAGAAGGCAATACCTGCTTTTTTTCCTGCCTGTTTCACAGAAGGGACAGTACAGAAATCACTGCTCTGAATAACAGTTCGTCCCCTTTCAGGAGAGCTCTGGAACGTTTGCCTGCAGTTAATCACGAGCCATGGCTCCGTGGGCTTCCACGTGTCTTTGCTGTGTGGAGCAGGGACTGAAGCAAGAACGTGCTGCAGAACCTCCGTCAACAGCAACCCCTTGAGCAAAACTTTATTCAAACAAAGATCACCATAACAAAGAACTCAAAACCATCCAAAATATGTCTGAAACCCAGAAATGTTCACATACTCATTTCTTGACATTGTCCATAGCCTTTTTGGATATTCATGAGCAATTTCCTACAGAAGCTTGCATAGATCAAGGAGAAAGGACAAGCTGGAGGGAATCTCATCTGTAATAAGAAAGGCACAGCTAAACAGAGGTCTGGTTAATGAAAAAATACATCTTTTCCCAGAGACCCAAGCCAATGGACTGAGCTCAGATGAGCCAATGAGAGTCTCACGCCCATTCCTCAGGAATATGCACTTTACAAATCAGCTCTCATGCACTGCGCACTGAAGCCCTGTCAGAACAAGTACCTGCTATTGCATGAAGGTGTGGGAATTTCTGGGCATGTGTTGTCCATGAGAGGCTGCTGGTGCTTCTGAAAATGGCCTCAGGTTATGTCTGCTCTTTGGCACCAAAATAACCCCGATCCTTTTAATGGCGAAACAAGGAGAACACCATTTGACATGCCCTGTGAATGGCTGACTCCCAGATGCCATTACCAGCTTGTGGCCAATGCTTTAAAGTTTCATCAACCTTCTTAGTAAGTCTACCTTGTACCTGTGTTGCTTATTCCCATCAGGTTTGAGGAACATTGGTTTAGGTTATCCCTAAAGCAAAGAAGGGTACAGGAGGGGAGCCCAATCAGGATTCCTTCATTACCTGAGATTTGCTCTGACAGATTCATTTTCAGTAATTGTGCCTGCACACCTGATTTAGGGCTCCTCAGCAGACAGCAGTGGAAGCCGATTTCTTTGAAAGTAAATACCCAGCAGCCAAGACTATAACAGACGTTACGGATGGGATCCATAACTCACTTAACTCTGTCTCAAAACTCCTCTTTTTTATACATTTCACCTCAATATTCTCCTGGGCAATCACTAGCCCTGCTAAATTTGTGGTTCTCATTTAATTCCCTGACATGTTCTTTTTTAAGGCTTTATTTTCAGCTATTGAAGCACAAGAAGTTGCCTGGAGCCTTGCTTTCCAGAAAGGCAGTGAGAGACTTCACTCTTGGTCACTAAAAGGGAATGCTTTCCATTTTGGTGTGAACATCTCTGAGGGCCTTTCTGAGCCCACCTGCACCTTTCCACAATGGTCTGTGTTTCCAACGGATGCAAATCTTTGCCTGCTCTGCCAGTGGAGGGCACAGCACTCAGACCAAGCCCTGTCGATAAAGTAACTTACTTTGAGATGAATGTCTTGGAATTAGGGAAAGTGAACACATCCCTCTGCCCTAGAGTTTCTTAATTTACCTTATATCAGGAGCTCCCCTGGGCAGAGACATCAAGCTGTGGGGAGCCAGGGTGGGACAGCCCTAGCAGGAGTCACCCAGCAGACACCAGTACATCCCCTTTGGAAACGGGCCCATGGTCATTCGGGCCGTGGTCACACAGCCGTGGTCACACAGCCTGTGACATCGCTCGGGTTAAGAGGCAAGTGCTGCCTATGGCACCTTGCTGGGTGAGGCAGAACGTAGATGCACGTAAAGATGCCATGCACAGGTAGTCATTCTTTTCATGGCATTGCATCAGAAATGTTACTGAAATCACTACAAATTATGTCTGCTGCATAATCTTTTTTCCTTTACCTAGTCTGTAATTACGGCACCTACAAACAAAAAAAAACCTACCAAACCGTATTGGATTTTTCTGTCATGATTCGTATTTAGGGTTTGGCAGGATTCAATTTTAATTTCAACTTCAATGATAACACTTTATTACCTGTGTTCTTTATTTATGGTTACACACTGCTCATTTATACTGATGTAAATATTTTTCGACTTGTATGCAGGAAAGTGCTACTATCATTGGTTGAAAGAAAAGCAGCTTCTCTCTTTTGAATAGCTGTGGTGATTTCAAAGAGATGGGGTCTACAAATTCATCTACCATCAAAAAATTTAGCCCTTAATCTAAACAGAAAAGAAATGACAAATACATTACAAAACCCTTCCTGACAGAGCCTGTCCATGCTCTGTTTTCTAAGAATATTGCACAAGGTGATAACATGAATCACGAAAAACATTCAACATGAGTTGGAGCAAGCTAAAAAATGCTCTTTTTTTCTTTGGAGGAAGCAGAAATAAATTTTGTTATTAAAAACAGAGATGAGCTGAGAAAAAAAATATTGTTTTAAATATTTTCTGCATTTAGATAACCCAAGAAGATCCCATATGGAATATGAGCAAGTGTTAACAGAAAGACCATTAATCAAGTAAGACGCCTACTGGAAACAAATACCACAACAGCTTAGGAAAAAACCAGACAAAAAGTTATCCTGTGGTTAGATAAGTAAATGGATGTCAGTGTGGGAGCATGGTGGCAGAGAGGAAGCAGCGTGAGACTGCGAGCAGCTAAGGGTTAGGCATTTCATCATCCGACTCTCCAGTACCCCAGGACTCCTGTACCAATCAGCTGATATCCAAACAGTGGAAAAAGTGTCCTGAATCAAGGCTGCTTGCTAGAGAGCATGACAGTGCCCACCAGGAGGAAGCCTCTGGTTTATCCAGGAGAATTGATCCCCAAGACTGCAGTGTGACCTGTGTGGGCACAGACATGAGGTTTCCTCTGACTCCAGTCAAGATGAAGGGAAGCTGTGGGATGGTGGGCATGTCATCTGCATTGTCCCCGCCCCAGAGCGGTCACCTCCCGTCCAAGGTATCCAGATAGGAAGTTCCTCCCCACCTTCTTCCCCTGTCGCGGGTTAGAGCTGGTTAAATACCCAGCACCAACAAACCATTTACTTACTTACCTCTGCCATTGATAAGCAGAGAAGGGGAACCAAAAATCCAGCTTTTATGAGGCAAAATAAGGAATATTGAGGAAAAAAAGGAAGAACTTCAAGGCAAAACAGGCTCAAACTTGATAATCTAAAGAGAATTTATTACTAACAGAAGTAACAGTGAAAACAGAATTATGGGGAATTAAAGCAAGCTTCCAGAACAATCCCTTATTTCCCGTACCTCCCTCCTTCCAACCCACCAATATGCACAAGGGAAACAAAACATGAGGTTTGGTCAGTGCATTCATTTTTAAGAGTCTTTCTTTAAGGAAAAGAGTTCCTTTTCTGTGTGTGCCATGGGACTCTCCCCACAGAAGATAGTCCTCGGTGAACTTCTCCAGTGTGGTTCTGGGCTTCCACAAGCAACAGCCCCGCCTGAACCTGTTGCAGTGGAAGGATATCTCTTCCATGAATTTTGCAGTTTCCCATACTGCCATTCATGGGTCAAAAAACCAGTCATGGGGTTTTAGTCTTTTTTAAGGATGA